>CM052344.1:11978161-12015374 GCA_028455595.1 Lasioglossum vierecki | reverse complement strand
ATTTTGTTTGATCTCACAACTTTTTACGGCCATAGAGAACTTGGCTCCTGTTTACAGGATGTTTTTGTTGGGATAAATTAATACAGAACTACGCGAAAGGAAACATAATTATATAGAATAGTGCACGATAAGGAACAACGAAAGAAAATATAAAATAGAACCATAAAAAATAACATATAGAATTTAGGTGCAACCAAATAAAAAGGAACAACTATGCAGAGAAAAAAATAAAATATCAACTGGAGAAACGACAAATTAAAGAAGAAAAAAATGAAGTTATACAATTGAGGTACACATCAGAAAATACGAAATCGAAACACAAAAAATAAAATATAAAATTTATGTAGAAAAAAAGTGAAACGCAATATTAAAACAGAACAGGATAGAATGTAAGAATAAAATACTAGAAAGTAAAATTCACGATTAAATAAAATATAGAATTGAAACACGAATAAAAAGGTGACGGTAATGTAGTAAAAATAAGATAGCGAGAGAGAGAGAGAGAGAGAGAGAGAGAGAGAATATCGCTAACACAAAATGATCGAGCGAAATAAGAGTCGATAGAAGTGTACAACTGGAAGAACAAGGAATCCGAGTTCCTTTCATCCAAGATTGCGGCACAGAGAACCGCGATTCACCGTATTCTTTCAATCGGGAGGCGACCAGGAGGTTTTATTCGCGACGTTTCCGTTCTTTACAAAATCTAGAAATCCTGGACCGAAAAATCGAGCCCTGTCTCACGCGTCTATGAATGAACACCATTTGCATAAGGCGTTCGTATGGAAATTAGGCTGTTGGACAAGCGAAACCTGTTTCGAATGCCCCATAAAATCGATCTCTAACGAAAAATTACAGCTACACAATTTTTTGTAAAACCAACATGATATATTTACTTCGCTTACTCTCAATAAATTCCTTTCCTTAAGTTCGCGCAGGAAAATTTACATTGGGATAATTGGAAGACATACAAATTGTATTTCGACAATTTTCTGATCAAAATTTTGGCTGTGAAATTTTTTGCAATTTTTGAATAACTCGATTCACATAAAATTACCTTACACACATTTATTCAATTTATAATTTTCTCTGAAATTTTAAATAAATCATAATAAATAATAACTCAATTCACATAAAATCACTTTATAAATTTATTCAATTTATCTGATTATTTAAAATTTTTCCTAAAATTTTATATAAATCATAATAAATAATACAATTTATATAATTATTTAAAATTTTCTCTCGAATTTCATATAAATCATAAATAAATAATTTAGTTTGAAAAGCTCTAATTTGCAAAGTAAATGTATGTAGATTTACAGTGACGTGAACGACCACAAACATTAGCGCCTAATTTAACAGACTTTTCAAGGCCACCTTCTCGAACGTTTCTCTTGGAATCATTAAACCATCCCCATCAACCAACAATTAAATTCGATCGATCGTCAACAATAAAGAACCAAAATGGTTCAAGGGTAACGCAGAGCCATCAACCCGACATTTTCCTGCGTTTCTCAGCGGCCTACGACGCAGCCTGACGACAGTCCAATTTCCTCACAGATCACGAGCCGCTGAGATTACCATCTCATTCTCTTTCCGCAATCGCACCGGTAATTAACAGGCGATCCGGCGTAGGTGGCCGGGGCGTAACGGTAACGACAAAAAGTCGTTGAGAGACAAGGGGCGAGGGAGGGGTGGGATGAGGGGAGCGGAGAGTGAAGAGACTCTGGCTGAGGTTCTTGCGTGTCAAACGGTAAGACGACCCGTGGAGCGGCTTCGAAAACATCTTACGAAGCTACCGGCTCGATTTTCCCACGACTCCTCCCACGATTCCGTGAAGAATCTTTCCGAGGTCCTTCTTTGCCTTTTAACCCCCCCTTTAGCCCCCTCGCCTCATCCCCATCCGCTGATCGTATTGACCGACTCTTCGGAGCAGCTCACTCGGTCATGTAACGGGCCCCGCCAAGGAAAACGCACTCGAATTCCCTTTGATTCGCTCGGGTACAATGACGGGGTCGACATACAATGACCATGCGAGGGTAAGGATGCGTGCTTTTCAGAGGCACTCGGTCGCCTCGGACTACCTGCAACCGCCGCCGCCGCCCCCACCCTTGATCTAGGGTCCCTCTAGCCGGATGGAAGCGGGGAAAGCGCCGAGGAAGCAAAAGAAGTCGCTCCTCGGTACGGATATGAAGAGAGCGGGGCCAGAGACGAGTGCCGGTAGTTGGCCCCCGGCAGGTGGGGGAAGACCCGACGCACACGGAGACACAGCTCGAAACGCGACCAGGAACCCTGTATGCCTTCCATCATAAAGCATTCGGTTGCTTATTCGGTCGGGGGCTACACGGTGGCTCGCTCTTCTTCATCCCCTTCGAGATTTTCTCACGAAAGAGGAGGAGCGCGGTGGTCAACTTTGTCCTGGGGATACGAAAAACGATCCTCCCGTGGACCGCGATCTCTCTTCGTTTTTTTTTAGCCGCCTCTCCTATTTCTTCAAGGAGTCAGCAGCGAAACGGGACACGGATACTGCGATGAGGGAAGGTGTGGGGAGATGCGATACGACCGGCTGTTGTAGTGGGCTGACTGGTCGGTGATGGATGTAAACAAACTTGGGGCACACCTTAGATCGCGAAAAGTTATGCTTAACAATAATTTGTAACCGGTTGATCTTTTTACAACGGGGCTGTTCGTTCGGTTGGATAGTCTGGTGAACTTTGGTCTGCAACATCCAAGTCTGGTTTCGGTCCACACACCAATTCCCACCCCCTGCCCATAGCCAATCACAAATTAAAAAAAAATTCTCGTAGCATTTTGACCACCTGGAAATATAGTCATCAGAATTGGGGTTACCAGGGGAGACTTAACATCGCCGAGAACGTGGGTACTAAACCACTAATCCCCACATTAAACCCTTATTATAACAGTGCCAACATAACCGATCGCTAATTAGGGTAAACTGTACAATGATTGGCTGGCTGAGCCACGATCGTAGTAAAAATCTTTTTACCTTTTTTCGAAACGCTTAAACGAGCTTAAGTTGCTATTATTATAAGCTAATAGAGATTTTTCAGAAAAATCAGGAAAATTTTAATAAAACACTATTTACTAGATGTACCAGCGTTGATAACAGTCATATGTGGAACTCTGTTATGTAGACTTAGAACGTTCCTTTGAAATATAAATAATAAGCGGTTTAAAATGATTTTCTATACTGGAATTCTTCATATTTGTCGTTTAAATCAAAAGTGCCAATAAGTATTGCAGTGCCAGCAATAGTACAGTTTACCGTAAAAGAAAAATTTCAACGTTCCTAACTGCCAAGAAAGAGTCCCTGGAACTGGGATTAAGTAGCGAAGATCTAACATCGTTGACAATTCGAGGATAGTTCGGGTCACGTGCCAGTCTATCGTACGAGAGAGGGGGCCTGAGCACGGAAATCAAATTACCAGAGCCGCGAGACCCGTGTCGTCCTATTAGTATTTACGAAGAAAATGTCAGGCCGATAAGCAATTCGCCGGATTCGCGCGGTTCTACCGCACCTTCTCAGCTCCTGCTTCTTGCGTCGCTTACGTTACTTACGTCGCTTACATAATAAGCGATGAACTCTCGGCTGGCTGTTTCGCTTCGCCCTTCCCTGGCTGCCCCTTCCTTTTTCCCGGGCAGTTTTCTCGCGGCCGCGGCGCATGATCGCATCGCGATGGAGGTGCGATCGTGCCTTCTTCATCGGACCCGTATGCAGGGAAAAAGAAAACGGGCCTTCTCGAAACGGGAGGGGGCAGAGAACGGAGATAATGCCAGAGTTGCTTCGTTTCGACAGCATCACGTTCCTCTTCGCTGCTTGGATAAGCTTACAGCTATGCGAGAATTCTGACTTGGATTTGGATAGTTTAATGGTGGATCTGCTATTTTTCGGTTAATCCCGGACGAAGGTGTAACTTTAGGGTGGACCTTATTTTTCGACTAACGAATTTTGTTGCGAGACAACCCCTAGAATTGTGCCACTGCAGTAAAAAATAATCTGTGGAAAATTTGAAATTGATCGAACAACGGAAAATGCTGCCGCAAACGAGTTTGAAAATATTTTAATTAATTTTGTAACTCGCTTTTCTCCACTCTAGTATATTATTAGTATATATTTTTATTCATATATCGTTGAATTTGTATTTTTACGCACTACAACGACATAGAAACAAAATGTAATATAGTTCTTAATAGTTCTTTGAACCAGATTTTTAGAAAATATTGAGGTTAGGTCAGTCTCTGCCATAGATTGTGTAACGAAAGATGGCGATCCTTTGGGAAATCGTAATCTTCGATATCTCCCTTAGACCATATACAGGGTGTTCGACTACAGGTGGGAGAAAATTTAAGGGGTGATTCTCGACGATAATCTAAGACGAAAATGAAGAATAAAAAAATTGCGATTTCGGCTTCGTTAATTAGCTATTAGCAATTAAAGATTGTCCCAAAAAGCGGCAACATTTCGACACAGCTGTACGTTGCGTACGTCGCACAGGCGCGCGACAGTCATGTATCAAGTGACAGTTGCATGCATACCTTGGTTCTCATTTGGTGCCCCAGCGAGGTGAAAATGTTTAAAAAATCGTTGGACGACATTGAACCTACCTACTCGTTAAAATCCACAAGGGCATTTCTAATATCCGCCCTATGAAATTATCGAGTAGAAGGGGTCAATGCCCTTTCACTTTTAAATTCTTCTCACACAAATCCATAAATCCTTATTCTGCACTATAATTTTTCATAAAACCGAACTTAAATACTGGAATAAACGCTCTAGCACTATTTACCATACCATACACACGTACTACGAGTTTACTAAGAAGAATGTGGAGAATGTAAAGAACTGGTAATCCTTTAATGTTGAAACACTGCACTTTATTTTGAAGCGAAACTCGCTCACAGACAGAACGGACATCTTGAGGTCGTAAAAAATCGTTGTAACGAACATTAGATATTTGGTGATCACAGCCAGAATGTGTCCTGTTTCAGCGAACATCGCAATTCTTTCTCATTCTGGCTGTGAATGTTGCCGCTTTTTGGGACAATCTTTAATTGCTAATAGCTAATTAACGAAGCCGAAATCGCAATTTTTTTATTCTTCATTTTCGTCTTAGATTATCGTCGAGAATCACCCCTTAAATTTTCTCCCACCTGTAGTCGAACACCCTGTATACTAATAGACTCGGCGCAGATAATTTTGCCCTCGGCAAAGATAACGAACCGCGTGACGTCACATTCTCGAAAGATGTATAAGCTATGCTCATCGACCGTGCCTATACTTGGTTTATATGGGGGGCGAGGGGGATCAGCGGGTGCGCCATGTACCTATTATACGGAAAGAATAGACAGGATAATTTCAAAGAATTTGACATTGTATCATGAAATAATCAATTATAAACTGTATTTGAGATACAGTTAAATATTTCATTAATATTAATAATATATTTTAGCATTAATATCAGTCCGTTTGCTGTTTCAGCAATTTTGAAATTATCTCAAGACTTATCTGTTGACGTCACGAGGTTCGTTAGCCTTACTTTATCTTTGCCGAGCTGCAGAGTCTGTTTTCCTATACACATACTATACCTATGCTGGCCGGCTCTATTAGTATATATGGTCTAAGATATCTTCCCTCATTTCTCCAATATTTGAATTACACACATCCTTCTTTATAATATTTATTTTTCCAATTTTCAAGTTTCAACACTTTTGAAGCATTTTCAAAACTTAACCAATTACATCAAAAACATCGAACCATCGCCAAGCGACCAGTTACAAAGACATTTCATATGTAAACTAATCAACAGGATTGCGCCTCAATAAACATAAGCTAATAAATTCATCTGTTCTCGATAAAATCGGAAAATCGTGATTGCTGCGGAAACATTTGAAAATAATCGACGAACAATAGAAGAAAAGAAAATAATACCTGAAGGATAACACGGCTGCGACGCAACATCCTTTCTCTTCTTTCTTTGAGCGGACGAACCCGGTGAAAGACGCGAGTGAACCTTTAGGCGGTTGATCCTCCTTGTAGATTATTTCATAAGCGTTCCCGATACGGAAAAGTTCATCCGCTCTTACCGAGTGCAACGAGTTCGAGTCGTTGCGCAAGCGAGTCGACGAGGATTGCCTCGCTTGCTCGCGAAGCGAGCGTGCTTGTCCGCAAAACGAGCATCCGTATTCAAATACCCTGACACGAATCTATAAGTAAATTCGCTCTTTCAGAAGCCGTGCGCGCTTCTCCTGAACCTTCGAAATTCGAGAAACGACGCGACGCCTCGTTTGAACGGATTTTCGAGCATCGTGTGGAAGATATTTTGACTGCTGGACGCGTGCTGCCCTCTTGCGAGATATTACATGTACAAGAATTGGCTGGCTGCAGCTGGCTGTCAATTATGAACTGATCGCGCGGTTTTTTCAATCGTGTTCTTAGTTTCAGGAGGTTATTTCCTCTTTTTCCTTTGGATATGTTTCTCATCATTAGCGTCTTTTTGGGTCTTCTGCTTATCTTAGCGTCTTATATGTATACAACATTTTAATGTCGGACGATACGACTCGTATTAATTTGAATAGTTAAAACAATTAATTTACGACTTTTAAGCGCGCTACAATTATGTTGATACTTCAAAATATTATATTCACGGGAAATCGTTTAAAGGGTCTAGAAGAATAAGGTAGGTTCATGACACATTGTTCTTGAATTTTTTGGAAATATTCACTCGAAGGGTTGCTCGCAATTCCCACCCCTAAAAAAATTAAATAATTCTTTTCTACCCTTAATAATTTGATCACAATTGTGAAAAAATATATGATACAAACAAGGTAATTTCGAGTATTTTTGTTGTTTCTTTTTTAACGGAATACCTTAATTAATAACCGAGAAAAGAATGATACAGTTTAAGATATTTACCCTCGTTATCACCCTTATATGAAGGGTTAGCGACTTAAAATTTTAGAGGGTTATCTTTCATCCTAAACCCAATGTTTCCCACACAATATCAATAAAAATTGTAGCCGGGATCGCTGTACCGTTCTTATCCTGCTAGACCCTTTGAACTGTGGATTTCTCGGATTTAAAAATGAATTTGATAACATCCTCAAACACAAAAGATGTGAAAATGTTTGAATAGCGTAAAACTGTTTATATATGTTGATACAAATATACAGAATTATTATATTGCAATACTATGTTACTACATTATGGAATAGTCGATTATAATATTAATAATATTCTATTACATATTAACATATCTTTAGATATTCCGACGAGATTGGAGGATCCTTCCGAGGATCCAAAACTTACAAAATGGTGGTAAAAGGTTCAAGTTTTTAAATGGTTTCCTACAGTATTCGATAAAAAGGAACTTTCTGAAACTATATCTGATAAAATATAAAACAGACATTATTGCAACACACCATATAACGCGACGCGCTGTTGAAGCATGTTCTTCGAAACGGTTTAGCCTCCTATCCATGAGACAAATCACTAAACTGTTTTCCAAATGAAATAAATGCAATAAAATCTGACAAATCATGAAAATATTTGGCACAGTCATCCTATACGACTATTCGGTCGTTCAGGAATGTGAACTGCCACGTTTGCACACGCGCGCGCACGCGCACACACCTTTTCCGGGATAATGTGAAGAGCGGCGAGCCCTTTGGGAATAATTCTTCCGCGTACGCGAGGCCGCAGAAAAGAAAACCCGATCACGTAGGTGTGCGCATGGGCGTGAGTATGCTCGCGACAACGTGTCCCGTTTTTGAAATCGCTTGTACGTGATCGAGGTAGATCCGCTTGGATTTCTCAGGACGACTACGATTAGCAATCGGCTGTACAGAGGACTCTGCCAAAGATTACCAACGAGTTACAACCCAATACACTTGTCGGTTTTTTAAATTTTACATCGGTCACCGGGCGAATGCTAATCGGCCACCCGGCTTTACATAACGGCCCACTGTGACCCGCGAAAGTTAATCAAATTTCTTCCGCTTGTTTTACTATCGGTACAGCCCGATATAAAACCAGGGCCCAACCGGTCATCATCGATTTTCTTCCGTTTTTATTTTCCTGTCGTCGTATCCATGTCGTCTCCATTTCATCATTCAGCTGGCTCAGGTTGAAGGAACCTTTTTCTGTTGAGATTTTTGGAATTTTAACCCTCATCCGTTCCTCGTGTTAATTTGACACAGTTTCCCGAAATAAGGTATATACTGTTCTGTTATTTATAGATAAATTTTCCCGTAACTTTATGTGACTTTTATTTTTTCAAAGCGGAACACGTAACCGAGAAAACTAAGATATGTATGTTAACTCATCAATTTGACTAAAAAAACATCAAAATATTTTTTATTTTGTATCGCGACGTCAATTCGACACCGAGAGACCAATTCAGTTCGAGAAATGAGGAACGGATGAGGGTTAAAAACAACTAGGAGATTTTTCATTTTACGTACTGGAGCTGAAATTCAGGTGCCTCGAGTGAAATTTTGACTCGGTGCTCTGAGAATGTCTTCTTATTATTTGTCTGATAATTTCTATATAGTTGAGTTACTTTGAGTATAATTGCAACGAAAGGAGAAACGAATTTCCGAAGCATAAATATGCTCGGTGCCCACGCCGAATTATGCGCAACTGTCATGGCGTCTCGTCGGCTAGCAACACTTCGGCCACGCAACCCGCCGGTTTATATAATAAAAGAACCAGCCAGTTCGCAGCCGTGTCGCGAATTACCGGTATGTGAACTCTATCGTTACGCAAGCATTATCCACCGCATTATTCTGGGTTAAATAATATTATCTCACGAAGAAAGCGTGGTAGTCGCACTCGCGTGCATGAACACAAACCATGGTTTCGTCGCCTCGGCTTTTGTCAACGTTTAATTCGATTAATCACTTTATTAATGCCGGTTCGGCCATTTTCTTTGGCCCCGTAAATGGCTTTACAACTGGTCATAAAGGTGTTAACGAGCCTTAGGATGGTTTTGTGGTGGCATAACCGCTGGTGTCTCGACTAAACCTTTCTTTTATTCAACCTTATATAAAGCACTTTTGTTTTATTAATTTCTCAGTAATTTCTTCATTTTTCTGGAAGCCGACGGAATTACGTAACATCGTGATTATTATAATCTGTCCAGACATGTCTTGGCGATTCTTCATTGGCCCCGGCATCGTTGTCCTCCGTTTCTCGTTTCGCAAAGGGAAACGACTACAATTACGCGAACGCGAACGCGATCGCTTTCACCGAAAGATGTTCCCCGGAGGCGAAATTCGGGACCGATACAAAGATGTTTATGTCGAAGTTGTATGCTTTTCATTGATGATAACAGTCATTATAAGAACGGTGAACAGCTGTACGGGGAAACTGTAAAAGGTTTGGGAACAACCTTGTAGCCGCCATTTGTTAGATCGTTCGAACACCGTCTTTATCGAATGTTTCCAAAGGACATTATGCTATTAATGAACGAGAAACATACTGTACTGCGAAATTCGCACCACTTTGCTTGGGAAAGAACAGTCTAGCTGGGACTACTTCCCTTATGGGGGTAAGAAACCCCTATTCTACGGTATTTATCAGTGTTTCCAAACTCTGTGCTAGTGGATGTGAGGGTGGTTTCTCGATATTTTTTCTCGATTTTTCCCCTATTTTAGACGCTCATATTATTAGATATAAACGTAATCTCGTTAAATCATGAGTTCAGCGCAGCGCGATGAACCTTTCTCTTTAGAATGAGCCCTCACACAGCTCAAAACATGCTTGTATAAGGACAAACAATTGAACCCCGCAAACACTGTTTTCACCCTCAAATCTTGTAATATTCTAATTATTTAAAGGAGTTACCTTACCCCCTTAAGGGGGTATAAATAAAAAAAACATGCTTATACGAGCATGTTACCCCATAAGGGGGTAAGATAAAGCATATAGACAAAGCATACAGTTTAGTCCCCTTACACTTCCTGACCACTAGTAAAGCGCCTCATATTCCCCAAGTTCTCAAGTTCTTTGGTCTTCGTTTCCCCTCTTCCCCTTCTATCTCTTCTCTTATTTCGTCAATTTTCCTATTGTTTCACAATCAGCTAATATCGTAACTTGATTGAAGATCCATTCTACGCGTGTGCAACGAATGTCAATAATATTCTTACCATTTTCGAGAATCGTGAATCGTAAATGGTAAAAATGGGTTAAGTATTGGCCAAGATGGCGTCGACGCGGAGTAATGGTCGGTCTCCGAGGATTCCTATGGCGGCGCGAAGAGGACGATCGAGGCGAAAGAGAAGCGGGATTACGTAAGACAGCGGATCTCGCGTTTCTCGTCGACCTTTAGGGCCGAATCGCGAATCACAAGCCACGAGGAATCACGAGGACTCACGAAAGAGGAGTCATGAGCGGCGCGGAGTCACGTTAGCGATGCAACGGCACGACGACGACGACGACGACGACGACGACGTTCTCTAACTTTCCTCGTTGCTGCTCGATGAGAGGCGTGTGCGCTTTCCGGAATACCAATGCTGCATAGAAGACCGAACGTCGCACTCTGCATAGCATTGTTTCTTTTCTCGATGTCCCTCTGAACCGTCCCGGTCGCCATCTTGTTCCCTCCAATTCGGCACCCGTCCGGCATCTTTCATCTTCATCTTTTCCACTCATTCCACCCTTCTCCAATAACTCGGCGGCAAACATTAGATCATTGTAAATTGTTCAGCCTGCCAAACATGACGAATTTGCATGACCTTAATAGCGCAAGCTTGTTTCTGATGCGATCGCCATGGAACATGCAACACTTATATCATAAGATGTTGCAAAATTTCAAGCGATGACGCGATACGGATTTTTCAAATTACAAATGACGCAAAAGTCGCGTCGGGTTTAATTAGGTTCCGAGGAGGTTTCGGCACGAATGCGGAGGATTTGCGGATGCATTCTAACGGTGATTGCATCGAGAATTGTCGAAAGATGCGACGGGAGCTGAAAAGATGAGAGAAAGTGAATCCGAGCGTCTCTAGGTGTTGCGTCAACGTAATTGCAGATGCGGTTGAGAGAGCTCTTCGCGAACAAGTGTTGCATCAGCGATACAAACGCTGCGAATCGGAAATGACGCTGCACCGAAAGTTCTTAATCGAAAACCCTTTTCCGAATGGTCACTCGAACATGGGCTAATCGACTTGAAAAACTCTTTTGCGCGGAAAAAATTCCTAAAAATCTACAAATCCACAGGTTCTCTGACCCGTGCAGTGGCGCACCTAGGATTTAACCGTGGGGGGGGGGGGGGGCAAGTTGAACAAATGACACACATATTTACTTATATATACATATATGTATAGGGAAAAGTTGTTCAAAATGTTTAATTTTTCTATGTAACATATCCAAAAATCATCAAAATCGGAGAGGAAGCAGCTATTCATGAACTTACCTGGGTTACCATTTCTTTTGCTATTTTCATTGCAGCCGGTATATACCGCTCCATCTTGACTCGGTGGTGTTTTAGAAAAAATCTACTATATTGCGAATTTCAAAACGAACCTATTTGTAGTCTATTTACTACGATTATTAAGTCGAACACTAGCACACAATTTTCAGAAATGTACTTTTACTCCCCCTACTGTTAACAAAATAGGCAAACAATCTTCGAATCGGAAAAGCAATATGGCGACTTCACAGTTAGAAGCGAGGTACGATCGTAAGGATCAATTTTACGCAGAACATGATGTTCTAATTTTTATTTTCTTCGTTTGTTTCGGATTTTTTCTGTGGGATTTCATGTGAATTTTCTAAATGAGAATCGCGAACCTCATCGACGAGGTTCGCGATCGCCATGAGTATTTATACTGCTCCTGTGTAAGTGTGTTCCCTTTGCGTTCGATAGGATATTTCACAATCGACCTCGGCCCGCCGTCGAACGGTGAAGAAGTGCCGCATATACATTATTTATAAACAGAATGAACAACCGAGCTCTTACGGCATCTGCTTGACTATATTATTTTATTACGTTCCCACTGAAAGTCACACTATAGTGATGTATTATCGAAGGGGTCTAGACGAAATATTATAAGTTAAATATATACAGTAATTTTTTCGGACTCAGCTATCCTTAGCCCTATGCGGTCGAACATGGCCCCTCTCTTTTATTTTACTCGCTGCAAAATGATATACATGCTCATTGGCAACCCACTTAACTAAGTAACGAAAAAGAAATATCAGAATTTTAAGGACGTATGTTTCAGTTATAGGTGCGATTATATTTTTCTGGTAAATTCAGGGTGTTTATTTTAACTGGAACACCTAAATTACTTCCGCTACTATTAACCATAAGAAAAAATAACTAAATAGAATGTACATGGTTTTAAGGCGTGCATCAGATGGTAATAAGAAGTTTTTTAAGGTCACCGTACGTTTTTTTCATATTAACCTGTATTTTTCATAGTGCAATGTGGTAGTCGGCGTCAAGGTGATTACAACGACCTACACATCATGACCTTGAAGTGATCTTGGATGCGAAAAAATCAGTTTCAGTTCGAAGAATTATCTCTTTATTTTATTAGTCGCTCAAAATGGGTTGGTCGTCCGCAGGAAGACACGTCTTTAATACGAGAAGTATAAAACAAAGTTTAAAATCTACTGTTTAGAACGAAAGTCCCATGCGTTTATAATAAATCTATTGTAAAAAACAATATATATTGTTGGATTATTTTCTAGTGTTACTTATGTAGACTTAAGACCCACCCCTCACTACATGTAGCAAATTACATCAAATACGTCAATGTAACATACATACTTCGTTATGAATGTTGGAATTGTAAGCGTTCGAATACTTTCGTGTACGAGTGTATTCCTGTATTCTATATTATTGTACTTACTTAAATTATGTCTGTAAAGCGAAATAAACCCAGGAGGGTTTCGGATGCTTAGAAATAAAAGAAAGAAAAAGTAGGTGGCATGTATGCATAAAATCCGCTAGTGATCGGCTATAGTGTACGTGTTATTGTTATTGTAATACGTGGTCATACGTGTCATTTAAAGGCCGGCGGATGGTTAAAGCGTCGCATAACAGGGTCCGGGAGCGTAAGAATGTCAGACGAGCATGTTGCCCCGTAGAAACGTAGTACACATGCCGGATGGGTCCGTCTCGTGTTCCAGGTATTATAATAACGATGTTCACGTGTCGGGACTGGCGATTCGGGCTTCGCCCACCTTCGGGCCACCGGGTTTTGCCCCTTCCTCGTGCACCTGCTCCATGGGAACGTTGACTTCGAGGCGTGGCGCCGGAACTCGAGAAACGTCCTAGCCCAGCAACCTCCTCGGAAATCGCGTCTGTCGACCGCGTTCCAACAGCGACCGCCCTTGCCGTCGGCCGCGCCGATAGTGTCTGCTGCCTTGGTACCCTAACTGCTGTTAGTATCTCCGTAACTGTCGTATCGTCGGGTTCTGACGAGCGACCGTTCCAGAGGTGTAACATTCTTTCTAATGTGCCGATCGTAGAAGAGGATAGCGATTGAAAAAAGAAAGTGCCGAGCTTCTTCCCCGTTCGCTGTCCTCTTTCACGCTAGAAATTTAAACCCTCTTACTTATATACGAGTTGTTCGCGATTCGGAATTCAAATTATGTAAATTCAAGCCGCTGGCAAACTGTCAGAGACGAGACCCTTTTTCCAGTCATGTGAGCCGTTGTTTGTATCTCTTGCCGGCAACCGTCCATGATTTGAACTCCGAACGGTTTTCGTAGCTTCGAAAAGATCAAGCGATGGATTTTCGTTTCAATCACGTTCGACTCCGTTTGATTGTTCACGGTGTATTTAAAGGCCCTTCCTTAGCGGAGCGGTTGACTTTCAGTTCAACCTACGCTTTCGTTATCATCTAGTATGTCGCTCAACATTCAGTATTATATTTGATTAGTTTCTATTACGACAGCCGCTGCGTCATTTTATCTACAAGACCTATTCGTGTCACAATTTTATCGCGTCGCGCTTCGTGTTTTGTCTCGCGATAAAATTGTTCGTGCGTTCGCGGTCAAGATTCTCCGTTCGTGGTGGTTCTCGCTTTGAATCACTCAAGATCGTCCGTCACGCAACAAAGACAAAGAGTAGCACGAAACAAGATTTCCGCTTTCCGTTCGATACGATCGACGTACGAATATTCATCAAATTGAAATAAACGCAGTGAAAAACATACGTTCGATCACATTTCAACCAAACCTTCCACCTCGTCCTTTCCTCGCGCACTCATATCTGAGCGGTCCCGGTATCAGGCGCATCCGACCGTCGGTCGACGCCGAACACAAGTAATTATGATCATAACTATACCGCATTGATTAGCCAGCACGTCGATCGACGATGTGATACCTTCTTTCCAAATGTTTAATTTTTCATATTAATTTAATATTACCCGGAATAATAGTAAATTTTCTCTATAAATTCAATAGTATAAAAATTTCTCGTATTAACTCGATATTAATCCCAGGTAGCACTCGGATGTCCGATAGATGTCCAAAGTACGTCCGTATCGGACCTTCTTACGTCCGAGGGATGTCCGAAATTTAAGTCCATCGGACATCATAGAGACGTACGCAACGGACTTCGGCCGTATGAATATAAACTGGGCATAAAACGGACATCCGACAGATGTACGGTGCTACTTGGGATATACCCTCAATAATAATAAATTTTCTCTATAAATTCAATAATATAAAAATTTTTCATATTAATCTAATATTACCCACAATAATAATAAATTTTCTGTATAAATTCGATAATTATTCTAATCATACTAAGTTTCCTCATGCTTTCATTATTTATTGTTTTTAATGCAGATAGGAAGTATATTACCCTCAATAAAATAATAAATTTTCTGTATAAATTCAACAATATAAAAATTTTCATATTAATTTAATATTACCCTCAATGATAATAAGTTTTCTGTATAAATTCTATAATTATTCTGATTATACCAATTTTTTTTCATTCTAAAAAAGCTTCCTCATTTTTTCATTATTTATTGCTTTTTATGCAAATAACAAGAATATTTTTAAATAAACATTGTGAAATACACGAATTAAAGTGTCTAAGTACCTAAAACGAAATTTTTCAAGTGCACGTCTAATTTCAGTAGTCACAAAAACAGTCCTGCCATCCAAACGTCGATAGCGCGCGAAATTCGAAATCTTGATACACGCGGTGTCCTCCCTCTAATTATACTCGTCTCCAATACTTATACTGTTTCAATTCTACATACAAGTTCGAAAGAAAACTTCAACTGCATCAGTATTAGTTAATTAACTATTAGAAAATTAAAGTACAAGATGAACGCCACCTGTACAGTCCCACTTACAAGGTAGGGTCATTGACCCAAGAACTAATAAACCTCCCCCAAAACTCGACATCCCTCAACTTCCATGACACTCGTCTATTATTGGCATTAATTCTTGAAAAGATTTTCAAAGAATCTCAGCATGGAAATGTCGAAAACTAGTGTTGTTAGCAGCTAAGGTAACAGAAAAGGTACAGAAGAAAGGCTCCGAATTGGTCGAACCGGGTCCGAGTATCGAACATCGAACCCGCTGACAATGGAGCCGCTAACTATTGATCGGTCGGCGGCGTCGCGCCAGCGCAAACCAGTCCACTGATCGCACAAATCAGTAGCGAACTACCTTTATCCAGGTTCTGCTGTGCTCTGTCAAACAACATTCCCTCTCCGCTGGCTATTATCGACACTGTCAAAGTGTCGTCGCGCGTGGCTAACATGTCCGGTGGTATGTGTACATGATTTTCTTACTATTTCTCATCTTTCTAGCCACCCGTTAAAAAAAAGAGTCACTTGAACGATGGGGTGCAGAAATCTTATGTGAAAAAGGTGGGAGGATAGTTGACAGAGAAGATGTTGGAAGTGTGTTAACAATTTTAATTTGCTCAAAAGACAGGGACTACATTGGATTCGCAACCTTGCCGGAGCAGGTGCACAGAAAGTCAGTGAAAAGAGGGTTCGAGTTCACCCTGATGGTACTGGGAGAGAGCGGTCTTGGAAAGTCTACGCTGATAAACAGCCTCTTTTTAGGGGATCTATACAAGGACCGTCGTATCCTTGAAGCTGGAGGTCAGTCGAGAATATTTCTAATTGGTTTGAAGTCGCGGGATCCCTTAATTCGTACGTGACGGTTTGTAGAGCGCATCGAGAAGACCACAACAATAGAGAAGAAGACGATGGACATAGAGGAACGTGGTGTCAGGCTGCGTCTGACTATCGTTGATACTCCAGGTACCACTTTAGTGTGTGATGTTTTTTTCTTTACTGTCAGCTTAACACGTTGAACGCCCCGTCACTCAAGCATGGGTGACGGCTATGTTTCCGCGGGTGACACTTGTCTTCGTGTAATTAAAACAAGATTTTGGGGCTAGTTTATAGTAACATTATTTGTAATACAATTATGACGAATACATGAGATAAAGTAATAATTTATAAAATATACTTTTACTAAGAAACGAGATATACACTTTAACATCAGTTTTAAAAAATTAATTTTAAAAAATTTAACATAAAGTTTTAAAAAATTAGTTACGATGGTATTTCTTAAAACGTTGTAGGCACATTTGAGGTGACTCTGGACACCGAGGACAATACGTTACAGTCTTTTGTGCATTTTTTCTTGCTTCCTGCCGCTCAAGAGTACATCACCGTTTTTGCGTAGCATTGAACACAGATCCTTTTTACAGATTTGTCTTGAGGATTTTTTCGAATTTGCAGGAGGTGAGATGACTTTTCAATTATTTCATACCCTGTCCGGTTTACGCGGCTCGCAACACTTGTTCTTCTTGTAGATGTGCCCTGCGTGTTTTTTCGAATTTGAAGTTGGCAAGATTAATGATGAATTTCGCTCACGAAAGCTATCTTTCTTCAGAACACTTATCGAATTTCCCACTTCGAGGCCTTTATGGGGTGTTGTATTCTTCTTCTAATGTAATGCGCTGCTTAAACACGATACACGTGTATCGCGGATTTGGACCCCGGGAGAAACTCCACCGATTCACGCTGGGCGTTCAACGTGTTAAATGTCCCATAGGGGCTTATGAAACTTTACATTAGGATTAATATGAACCCAAGACAAACATCTCTCCTATAAACAGGAGCCGAGTTCCTGGAGTTGTAAAAAAAGTTTTCAGATCGAACATACGGATCGAAAATACGGCCAAGTTTGTTAGCATAGAAATACCTGTTGCAATACTGGAAAAAGTGTTTGTAAAAATTAGTTTAAAAGAACGCTATTTAATTCCTACAGAGTAACATGAAGGGTTAAATTATTGAAACTTGGCCGCTACCTAACACCTTACCTTATACAGGGTGTCCCAAAATTCGTGTAATTCCCGGAAATGGGAGGTTCCTTGGGCCATTTGAAGTGACATTTTTCTTTACAAAAATTACGCCAGCGGCTTTGTTTAGGAGTTATTAATGAAAAACACGAATCAATCAGAGCGCGGCTACAGCGGATTGATTCTGGTTCGGCCAATAGCGCCGCCACGCTAAGCAGGACCTGTCGCTGAGTCGGACTCAGTTCGCTATAGCCACGCTCTGATTGGTCCGTGTTTTTTTTTAATAACTCCTAAACAAAGCCGCTGGCGTCATTTTTGCAAAGGAAAATGTCACTTTAAATGACCCAAAGAACCTCCCATTTCTGGGAACTACACGAATTTTGGGACACCCTGTATGGCTATTGGCTTAAAAAGTAATGTTGGGACATTTCTTCGTTTAGGGCACGTCTTACGCCCGAAAGCCACAACAGAAGTAATCTGTTATTATATTTTAATTATAGTTATTGTACTATGTCTTTCATATTTTATAACTTCATCGAAACTACAAACGAGAGAAATATGTTTGTGAAATATTGTAGGGTTTGGTGACGCAGTCAATTGCGAGGACACCTGGAAAGCATGCTCGGCGTACATCGACGAGCAGTTCCGACAATACTTCACTGACGAGAGTGGTCTAAACAGGAAGAACATCCAGGACAACAGAGTGCACTGCTGTTTGTACTTCATTCCTCCCTATGGGCACGGGTATGGTTCAATTTCCAGGTGAACCTTGCGTTAGATGAAGGATACATTACACTGACGTGGATTCTCATCTTCTTGCGTTACTGTCAAATCATATTCCATGATTCACGAAAGTCCACATTCTAACACAGGGTTGCTTCATTCACATTACATGTTTCCTTCGATATAAGACGATGGCTGGGGACAGCACATTATTATTTATTACAAACGGCCCTTTTACATAAATGTTTACAATAGAAAAAAAAGAGAAAGATACAAGACTATTTGTCTAATAACAAAGAAGGGAGATGCACAAAGAAAATAATAATAATAATGGTACAATCGATATGGTATTATCATATAATGTTGCGTAGTTGCATTAGAAAATTTTGTAGACTAACTTCGGAAGAAGAAGAGGAGATAGCGGTTTTCTTATCGCGAAGTTAAAAAACCATCGTCGTGTTATATCGAAGAAACGAAGAACTATAGTAGTCACTGGTAAAACATATTTACTTCCTTTTGGTCGTGCATCTTTTCTAGACTCAGGCAACTGGATTTGGAGGTGTTGAGGAGGTTACACCGGAAGGTGAATGTGGTCCCAGTGATCGCCAAAGCTGACACATTGACAACGTACGAGGTGAAAAAGTTGAAAGAACGGATCCTGGCTGACATCGAGGAAAATGAGATTCAGGTAGTGTTGTAGGACTATAAGCGTACTGATCAATCATTCTTAATGATCTATGAACTAACTGGTGATTTAGTGAAATCAGTGATCGGGTGTCTCAAAATTCCTTCAACATCCGGAAATGGGAGGTTCGTAAGTTTATTTGAACGAATATTTTCCTTTGCGAAAATATCGCTTGAAATAATCTCAGGAACCTCCGATTTCCAGATGTTGAAGAAATTTTTGTTTGATCGTCTACGAGCCCGATATATAGTCGTTTGTTTTTATTTCTTTAATAAAATTGATGATAAGATTGAGAAAGGTGGGGGAGGTAGAACAAAAGCTGAAACGCGAAAGGACGATGCTTTGCACGTAGATATATCAGTTTCCGGACTGTGACAGCGACGAGGACGAGGAGTTCAAGCAACAGGATAAAGAACTGAAGGCGTGCATTCCTTTCGCTGTTGTTGGAAGCTCCACAGTGCTTGAGGTTGCTGGAAAGAAAGTCAGAGGGCGTCAATACCCTTGGGGAGTGGTTGAAGGTAACTATACAGGGTGTCCCGAAATTCCTTCAACATCCGCAAATGGGAGGATGCTGAGATCATTTCAAGCAAGATTTTCCTTTACGAAAATGTCATCTGAGGCTTCGTTAAGGAGTTATTAACGAAAAACACGGACCAATCCAGAGCGCGAGCTTCATGTGTTGGTGTTCAACGACGCTCGGCTGTCGGTCTGCCGCGACCAACACATGAAGCTCGCGCTCTGGATTGGTCCGTGTTTTTCGTTAATAACTCCTTAACGAAGCCTCAGATGACATTTTCGTACAGGAAAATCTTGCTTGAAATGATCTCAGCATTCTCCCATTTCCGGATGTTGAAGGAATTTCGGGACACCCTGTATTTTCCTATACGTATCGTAGAATTCTCATTTTGAAAAATTGTGAAGCCACGTGCAAAGTTATTTACTCATGGGATTTAATGAAAATGGAATTACATAAATCTCTCTCTCTCTCTGGATGTTTTCTTTTTAGTACATGTAATTTCTGAAAAATTTTATCAATCCCAATTTTTCACTAATTCTTGTAGTACTTCTTAGCAGAGGATTCTAATGATATAAAAATTAAATCGAACTGTGTAGTTTTATGAAACTTCGTATTTCGTAATTTTTGAAAATATAAAAATTCAATTAAACTATTCGTTTCTACTAAATTTAGTACTAGATTGGTAAGAACTTAAAAATAAGTTCGAGTTTTCTGATAAGTGGATCGACTAAATTAAAAATAAAATATTATGTTGATAAAAATCGACTTACGTTCTGGTTTTGGTCGAGCACAGTGGAGAACCCGAAGCACAGTGATTTCGTGAAACTCAGAACAATGCTGATATCCACGCACATGCAGGATCTGAAAGACGTAACGCAGGACGTGCATTACGAGAATTTCCGGGCGCAATGCATTTCCCAAATTTCACAGCAAGCGATTCGGGAACGGAGGTATTTACGCATGTAAATAAGTATTGCATTTCAGTAGGTATACTTTTCTCTAGATTTATGTGTTGCCTATATCTATCTATTTCTGTCTCCTCTTCAAACGATCTTCCTTTCACCTGCAACCTCTAATCAGCCGAGTCAGGGAAGATAAATAAAGCACTAACATGCTTCCTTTGGCTCGACTTGTTGGACGGACCGATAAATCATACGTACAAAACTGGCAATATTAAATTGAAACGTGGAAACACAAATTTTTGTCGAATTTGCGATTCAAAAGAAAAATTCGAGAAATTTGTGTATTGCGAACCTGCTTTGTCTAAACATTTTAATGTGAATTTCCGAAGAAATAATTATTTTGAGTTCGACATCTTCTAGTCTTGCAAGTCTTGTACAGTTTATAATTAAACATCAAATTTTTGAAAATAACAAACCAAATATTAATGGATTATAACAAAATAGAGAAAACGCAATCTTTTTTTGAAAAATCAAAAGCAAAAGATCGTTTAATAATATTTTGTTATTTTTTGTCTAATATTGGTAAACATATTGGTTGACTCCAAAGGCGGGGAAATTCGAATGTAGCAATCAAGAACAGAAGCAGTGGGAAAATTGAAAAGTAGTGGCCATTACACGATTATATGGAACGAGGCAGGAAAGTTCAAGAGAGTAGTGACCACTGCGCAAAATGAAAAGAAGCGAGAGAATGAAAAAAATAATATTTTTGATTTTATAGTACTTTATTATAGACTCAGTGTGCTCGTTAATTGAATTATTATTGCATTGGGAATGTTCCCAATTATAATTGTATAGTTAAAAGAACGTGTAAGCTCATTGCATTTTTACTGGATGCTAAAGTATTGTCAAAGTAGTGCACTACTTATTGATATTTGATAAATGTGAACCGAGGAGACTGACAATTAGTTAAATCATCGACTTGAATTCATTTATTCTATTCACAGCAAATTGAAAAGAGACTCGGGCCCCCATTTTGAAAATACTATATCTGACACAGACCGATTACTATTGCAAAAGGACCAAGAGGTGAGTATTACAACCGAACTACAACGAGTTTCTGTCTTCACTTTTGTTAGTGTTGACAGAGATAGATCATACCCACTTTTAGCACGTAACAGAAACATATGCAGTAAAAGCTACTGTCTCGGGTCGCCGGTCGATCACTATCCACTGCCTACCTCCTCCACTGTCATGCTGTACTTCTCTACGCTCGGCTCTCTATTGAAATCTGCGTGGTCGGCGCAGTGGTAGACGCAGTCATAAATCAAAAATGCAATGAAGTTTCTGGTAATTATTGTGAAAGGGTCACTGTAGTCCAATTTCGATGAAATTTAGATATGTTACGGATTTCGATATTTTAAACAACTTCTTCCTTTTCCAACATTGGGGGGTCGCTTTTAGTTTTCGTAATATTTCAAAAAAACTATTGATAATACTGTATTGAATTTTGAATTTTGAATTTGAACTAGTAATGAAAAAATCATGCGAATAGAACGAGTTGTGGTTGGGTCGTGGAGGGGACGACCACGCATACGAAAATCCAGGAGTAGTCTTTCAAAATTGAAAGTTTACCATACATATGTATCACCCTATATATCACGGAGCGTACAAGAATACAGCAAATTCAATACAGTATTACCAATAATTTTTTGCAAATATCTCGAAAAGTAAGACCGAGCACCGAAAAGATGTACCGACAAAAGTTGTTCAGAATGTTGTTCTAGACAACATATGCTAATGTCAAGGTGATCGGCGCTGGCTCCCCTAAACGTAATAATTACTAATATAGGAACTTTTGTCTGTTCTGTGCGAAAAATGGGGATGTTCTATATGTGTCAACGTTGACAAAAGTTGTGGCAGAACAGAGTATCATTAACATCTGAGGTATGTATTATATGTCTGCGAAATATTTTGCAGATTCGAAGAATGCAGGACATCTTGGCACAAATGCAAGAGAAACTAAAGGCGAACGGTCAAGTTGGACCCGGTATCGGTCTCAGAGGACGCGTAGGCAGTCTAGGGAACGATCTGGATGCCACCGATGTCGAGAAGAAACGCAACAGTATTATAGACGTTTGAATGCGCTCAAACACCCCTATAAGTTGTATAGGTTGTCTCGAGAGACCATAGAATTCGTGTGCAGGCGTTTCTATAAACGGGCCCAATTCGGGTCTATCGGCCAGGTCCTTATCGGAGGAATACGCACAAAGATTGATAAGCTACCCGTTCGATAAAGAGAAGTCGAGGAACTTGTGCAAACCTCACAACCTGCGAGGGTGTACAGTAATGCTTTAAAAATTACGTTTCCCATACGACACTTCAAAACCTTACTGGTTTCCATTTCATTTTACAAATTTTTTGATAATTCGTGCAGGAAATTTTTGGAAAATTGGTAGAATTTTTATTATAAATATTGTTAATTACACACAGGCACGCGCGCGTGCACACACACAGTATTTATTTATTGAACATAATGTACGTTGACTATCATAACTGAAATTTTATTTTCTATCAGGAGAATAGCAGGGTTAATAATTATTGTTTCAGTGAGATATTTGTAAAACATTTAGGACAAAAAGCTAGGAAGGTTTCAACAATATTGATCTCATTTTTATAAAAAATAGATCGTAATTATCAATTCACTGATGAGAGTTGTAGGAAGAATAGATCGGTAATACTGTAACATATTACTTTCAAGATTTTTGAGGCATTACAACAGGCATGGGGGCAACTAAATTTTTACCTGGGAGCATCCTGTATTGTCCCTAGTGACACTTCCACGAAGTGAATAGCGTCAGAGTTGCAAAATCCGACATTGATGTGTGGTTGCAATATTATTTATCTTACTCTTTGTATACGTAGAACGCTGTGAGGGGGTGTGGCTTCATTGCTCCAACCGTACAGGGTATTATAATGGGGGTGGTTCTACTTCTTCTTTGAAATAGAGTGCTCAAATGGTTGTAGCTTTACGAATACTCACACCTAAGATGTTTTGAGGGGTCTGGTTCTATTTCTCTCAGCATATACAATACTCCGAAGAGCGTGATTTCGGCACTGTGTCCGTGCAGAGTGCTTTGAGGAGCTTGAACTTACTCCTCCCTGCATATACACTGCTCTAAAAGACGTAGTTTCGGCACTCTGCCCATATAGAGTTCGTTGAGGGGCTTGATCTTGCTCCTGCCTCCGTATAGAGTGCTCCGAGAGGCGTGGTTTCGCTGCTCCTGAGAACAATACGTACCCATGCCTGCATCATAGTATTATTACTCGAACTTACGCGGCGTTTCCACTTTTATATGCATGAATATGTCCTTATCTCGAACAGTATTTGATATCGTTACCACGCACTCGCACGAACGATCAACTGTATTGTACATATAATAATGAATGCGGACAGAGTGATGGCGACATGAATAAAAGGGTACCACTGAGGAAGAAAATCGAGCGCCTTCATTTTCATCGTTCAAGTTTTAACCCTTTGCAATTGAAGCTATTTTAACTCGAAAATTAAACATTTCTTCCGATTTCTTTCTTTTTATAACATATTTAATAATGTAAATAATATTTTTAATAATGGTACACCAATTTTTAGTGGTGTCTCTGTGTCACCGCCCGAGTCCTAAGGGTTGAAACATACAATAAAATTCATTCGAGTTTTAAAACATACAATTTAATTAAGAAACGAGCTTAAAGCAAAAAATGAAACAAAATTTTGAAAATGCCATGCCATTTTTTATGTACTTATCTATTCAATAACTTCGTGCAACTGTTCTCGACAATTCCGAAATAAAAAATCTGATTTCGGCCATTTTTGGTTACCATCGGCAGCTACAAACGTTAAGAAACGTTTCATTGGTAAATCGCGATTTTAATACCATACAAAAAGTAGCAAGCGGTTCAAAGATTAAGAAACTGCAATAAGTGATTGCTGCTGTATAGCCCGGACTGACAATGCGGTTTTATTATTAACTATAATTATAGGTATGGATTCGTATTAAAGTCCCCCCCAAATCACCGTCATTCTATCTCTATTTCGTCGCGCCCGCGGCTAGCAACCCGGTATAAAATCCACCGACATCCCAACGTTATGCGATTTTCTTTCGGTGAAGTCTCGCAGGATCGTGCAACTAATGATTTCAAAGGTTTGTTCGTCATGCCATTGTTTTTTTTTTTAAATCAGTACGGACTTTTGTAACATCTAATTGACGTTCAATCAATATTTCTAATATCAAACCAATCTGAAAAGTGTGAGAAAAGTGACTTCTAGATGTTGTGATGTGCATTTTGGGATAGCAAAAATGATAATAACTAATTGTGAAAGTAATGAGAACAGTATTCGTTTAAATTATCGAATTTTCCAAAAAACGGACTAAGTTTTATTTAATTCACCGTGTTGAAATCTACTCGAATTTATTCTATTAAAGTCTACTAAAACGGAGATTTATTTTGTGAAATTAAAATATGTCCAAATGTTTCACGCGTTGAAACTTATTTGAAATTATTGAATTTTAAATAATTTTTTTCAACAAATGAACATCTTCAAACGGTAGAAAACATTGTTAGCTAAAAAGTGTACACAATATTGTGTTAAATATTATTATTTAAAATTAAATAAAACTTTTCGGATAGTTTTGAATAGTGACGCAAATGAAATGTTCGCATAACGTAAACCTAAATTGGGAAAAAGAATCTTTACTAACTGGTTCTGTCATTTTGATATATAGGCACTCCTGTTAATGATGATGTTGGTAGGAATTTTGAGCGAACCTCAAGGACCTGCCTATCTTCCTCCTCAAGGTACCCGTGCACCAACAGGCGGTGGTGGTAATGTTGGTCACCCCGATGAGTGGGCTGGAGTGAGTACTTTTTCTTGTTATTTACAATTAGTAAGTTTAGTTATTTGCCCGTTCTAGGTATTTACTTATTTTTTGTTACAATATATTCAAAACTAGCTGACCCGCCAGACGTTCTTTCAATTTGTTTGACGTCGATAATGTAAATTCCTATTGAAATATTGATTAAAATCTGCGACGTCCGTTTTTTTGTTGTATTGAAATATGATTGAAAAAGTACTTTTAGTTTTTCCCGAATTTTTCATTTTTTCGAGCAACTTTTCCAATTTTTCTTTCCCTAAAACCGTATTCGGACTATTACGAATATTTAAAAAAAAATAGACAAATCGGTCCAGCCGTTCTCAAGTAATGCACTTAATAACGAACAGCGTTTCATTTTTATTTATATAGAAGATAGAAGATAAATAATAATGATTTTTTAATTGAAGAGTGACTTTCAAATTTTCTGACAATCAAAATATAAATATTTTAATTTGTATATTACACGATAAAGTGTTATAGTTACAATATGCAATGGTATTCCCCCTAATCTGTATAATAGGGAATTTTTCCTAGGGTTTAAGAGGCAAGGGTCACCACGTGATATAACTAGAAAGTAACTAGAATCTTACTAGATTTTGTATCGAAACATGGATTTGCGGGAAGTCGCTTTTTTCCCTTATACGAGCATATTTTGAGCTGCACAAGGGTTCATTTGATAGAGGAAGGTTAACTGCACCGCGCTCTGCCCCATCATATCAGTCAAAAATGTCTATTTGTAATAGAAAAATACATACATCGGAATCTGCTGGTGTTTTTCTCGATGTTAGCTCTACTTTGGGCTTATTTTTCTGTTACAAATAGACATTTTTGACTGATATGATGGGCAGAGCGCGCTGCAGTTAACCTTCCTCTATCAAATGAACCCTTGTGCAGCTCAAAATATGCTCGTATAAGGGAAAAAAGCGACTTCCCGTGATTGCATTCAATTTCCCCATATTCCATTCATGATGCCAGAGTCTAAAGCAAGTCTGGAACCAATTTTAGTTGAGCTTGTTAGACTAGATGGCGCCTAGTCAGAACTGTCAACGTGGAATCGCAACAACAAAAATATATAGGGCTTGATTAATGTCTTTTAATAAAGACATTATTTTAAAAAAGGGAAAAACGTGGAATAATAGCAAAATTGAAGCGTTAGACGGATACATATGTATGTTTATCAGTGTTACCACAACAAAACAAACTTTCTTCGCGCAGACGTTGGTAATACGGAAAAATACCATAGAATAGGTATGTCACGTGGTGCCCCTTGCCTCTTAATATGTGGTGGTAGAAGCTCCGTTAGAACATAATCAAAATCGTTGCAGTCTGGAATTACTACTGTCAAAATTGCTACGCTTCGGATTATGAACGTAATCTGATTTTTAAAAAATCTATGATAGACCACTGATAAATCTAATCTTTACTTATAGGATCCAGCAAACTATGAATTCTCGTACGAGGTCCAAGACGCAGTGGCCGGATTAGACTTCGGTCATCATGAGACGCGAAAAGATAACGAAGCATCAGGAACATATCACGTGCTGCTACCTGATGGCAGAACCCAGATTGTCGACTATGTTGCCGACGACGCTGGATACCGTCCAATGGTGCGGTATGAAGGCACAGCCACGTATCCTGCTCCAGGATCTTCTCCAGGTGCCTCCACCAACGAAGGATACCGATACTAATTAATCCATGATGTAAATAAATAAAAAATTTTAAGATTAATCAATGCTGTACAGCCATTTTTAATATGTTCAACGGTTTTTTTATCAGTTGTTTTTTATCGGTTGTTAATGTAACATAAAAGTTCCACTACGTCTTGTTTCGAACCTAAGAAAATAGGGGATCTTTGATGAATTGTTTCTGGTACAATGTTTAGAATATCCGTTTGTCCATCCGATGCCATGCCACCGGCTTCTTTTAGTATGTAAGCCATTGGGATGCATTCGTATAAAAGTCGAAGCTTGCCAGTTGGATTGCTTTTTGTCGCTGGATATAGAAATATTCCTCCGTATTTTATCGTTCTGTGAACGTCAGCCACCATTGAACCCACATACCTAGCGCTATAAGGTTTTCCACTAGTAGGATATTTTTTCGAGTGAATGTACTCTTTGATAGGAGCATTCCAGGTGCTTTCATGGCCTTCGTTTATGCTGCAAATGTTATGAAATATCAAATACGTAACAAGATTGAAAAATATATATTTATTAAATAACAGGTAAATAAATTTAAAACTAAAACATGAAATTACCTGTATATTTCTCCTCTAGGTGGCACTCTCATGTTTTTGTCAGTCAAAATAAATTCCCCGATCGCCGGATCGTAAGTAAACCCATTTACCCCATGGCCAATTGACAGCACAATTATAGTCGCAGAACCGTATAATGCGTATCCAGCAGCGACCAAATTCTTACCTGGTTGCAGAGCATTTGCTGCCACAGGCTCCTTCGCTGGGTCTGGTTTCTTATAAATTCCAAAAATCGATCCAACTGACACCAAGCAATCAATGTTCGACGATCCATCCAATGGATCGAAGCAAACTATATATTTCCCGCGTTTTTCAAACTCCACTTCAACGGCCGTCGGGTTTTCTTCGCTCACAAGAACACAACTTGTAAAAGAGGACGTCAACATGTTCATAAACAGTTCGTTGCTGAACACGTCCAATTTTTTCACCTCCTCCCCTTGCACGTTCTGTGACCCTGCTATACCGTACCTGAGACAAACATTCGAAATTATCCATCCTACAATTTTTAATATCAGCATAAAAAATGATATATTGCCATAAATTAATCTTCCATAATTTGACTTTCGCATAAATAAATATTAACCCAACAATAATATGATAACAGTATACATATGAACATCTACTCCATTCGAAGTGAAACGGTTCATGACACCGCCTCATTAAAATATCCAATCATTATTCACGTTCAACGCTGTAGCGCGATAATATTTGTTTTTCAAATATTCCAATATACAATGTGGACTTTGAATACGCGTAAAAGCAGAAAGTAATCAATGGAAAATGTTTGCCGAACACATATTTATTAATTGTAACAAGTACACAATATAGGTCCTAATGCATTTACAACGTGGACAAAATTGACATAATATTTTTAAATATTTTATAAAGATTTTATAAAATGAATCTCTTTGGAATAAAAGACTGGTTAATGTATACAAACGTAATTATTTTTTTAACATATGGTTCATCATTCTTATTTCCAAAATATTTCTAAAATAAAAATTTAAAATTATATATTCATTCACTTGTTTTATACACATATTTTCCATACATTCATATATAAATAGAACAATTATTTATTTGGAAAATGAGTGATGCGTTACAGATAAATAGTCGTTATTATATACATATATGTATATAAAGATTTTTTAGATATGTATTTTTAAACTTTAATCTCAAAAAATAGTTTACGATTAAACGTTTTTAAATTTTCAGTTATTTGTTTAAAAAGTATATTATCAATGAATACAAAGTTTTAAGAGTACATCTGAATATCGATGTTTCAACTACTGTTTTCATGTTGTTTCAAATTGATCTTGTATATAAATATATTCATTTCAAAAATATTGTTTCCAAAAGCATACTCACATATTAGCTATACCGGCTTTCCTGACCGCGGAGCTCACTGCCTTCACAGCCGTTTGTATACTATTCAAAAGCTGACTTAAATCACCTGTGGCAGTTGGTATTTTCCTTTGCTCCGCCAGCACAAACCTCGTTAAAGTCATGCAATCGGAATCGAGTCCAGGGTTCTTCGAAGTCATTTTTGGGAAAACGTGTCTCTTTGCTCAGTACGTTATGAACTCGATAATGAAACTTATGCGAATGGCGAATACGTCATTGAATTGCCGTTATATAAGCTCAGCGGGCCAGCGTGGCTCCTCGATATTCGTTATCTGCATAGTGTGAAAGCGCGATATTAACGAAAATATAATAGTTGACCCAATATCTTGGTAGTCTATAGAACGCTGTTGATATTTATAGTCGAAAACAAACAATATTTACAACGCATTCCCTTGACTAAAGGAATTTTTCGAACAGATTATACTTTGTAAACAAAGATAAAAATGGATATGTCATAATACAGATATCAACTCAATTTCGAAACCACTATTTTGGTGGATCTATTTCCACATTTTTAACTGATCTCCGTTAAGACGATAATTTAGCTTAAGTAATAATTGATAATATTTTTTAACTGTTTTTCTCTAGCAGCTTCTAGTTTCGGTAACTTTTGCTTTTCGATCATATAGTACATATACTGAGTCAGATCGAACATTCGCAGCGTTTTTAGATTAAAATTCAAGTAGACTTCAATTAAAGCCAGCATGGCCTGCCGCCTGGCCCAGCCTGCAAAGCCCTTGACCTACAGATTACGGGCCGAACACCACTTCGAACTGCTCTAGGCCCAGTCGGCTCTACTTTTGTTGTGCCCTTGTGCGCGCACATGCGCGCAGATCAGCTGCAGAAATCCCAAACCCAGGCCCTGCAGGCCGGGCCGGTGCAATAAAGGTGGGATCTCCTTTGCGCATCTGAATGCAGCATTTTGCGATCCATGCGCCAATTATACTCCATTTGTCATACTTCACATCAGAACTTTAGAATATTCTAGAATGTTTCACGATTATCAATCGTGGTCTCTCGGTTGATTATCGAATCAGAAACATTTGTACGTATAAAATTTCTAAAATTTCTAGAATATATAGAATTTCACAATTCACGTGTCTTGTCAATCGTATCTGTGTTCAAGCAAGTTTGTCCCGGGTGACGTAATCCCTTATAATAGAGTCATTTGACGCGAAAAAGTAATAGAAAAAAAAGTATGAAATAATTTCTATTTAATTTATATGAAAACATACTAACTATTAATAAAATTAATTTTGATTTGTATGAATACACACTGTACTATCTGGACTATCCTCTATTAAGTACAATAAAGAAGATTTAATATATAATTTAATATAATATAAAATACTCTCGTATCGCTGTATATTATCAGATTTCGTATTCACGCTCTCAACGTCTTTCTTTCACATTTGTATCTCCCTCGACTGTTTTCCGTACCGCCCCGACCACGCTCGATCACCCATCTCGCGAGTCTCGCGGTGACGTTCAGAGCGCGTACACTACATACCTTTTTTATTTAATCAAAAATTTTTTTTAAACATAATTACAATATAATATATGAATCAGGTCTAATTCTTATTGTTATTCTCATCTGACTCTCTATTATAATCTCTTTCCATCACCGACCATTCACCATCACTAGCCCTTTTAAGATGGATTTTATTTCTTCTATATTCCTTGCCCGTTGAGTCATTCCTTATCTCAACATCTCCTCCATTCACGCTTGTTACGGTGTGTGTGTCTGGGTTGAAATTCGGCGTGAGCTTGTTATCCTTGATCATGTTCTTGACATATACTTTTTCGCCTACTTTTAATTTATAATCCAATGCTCTTCTCTTTCTGTCTCCGTATTCCTTTCCTTTCATTTTCTTTTGTATGTCTTGATCTTTAACTTCCGCATCCACCATTCTGTGTTCAATTTCTAATGCTGCTGGTATCTTATCCCTGAATTGTCTCTTGAAAAACAATTCGGAAGGGGTTTTACCTGTAATTGTGTGGGGTGTGCTATTATACATGATTAGATACTCTAATAGATCTTCCTTCCAATTCTTCTTTCCCAGTTGATTTATTCTCAGTCGTTTTAATACATCTCTGTTTTGGCGTTCTACTTCCCCATTCATTTGTGGCCAATACGGAATTGTATTGTATATTATAATACCACATTCTTTGCAAAAATGTTTGAAGATCTCGCTAGTGAATTGATTTCAATTATCACATGTTACATGTTAGTGTTGCTGGATAACCTAGCCTGGAAAATATTTCTTTCAATTCCTGGATTGTTTGATCCGCCGTAATATTCCGCATGATTTTAATCTCTTTATATCGGCTGTAGTAATCGACCACGATAAATAAATAATGACCAGTAAGAAGAGGGCCCAAAAAATCTATTGCTATATCAACCCATGGTTCTACCGGTAGGTCTCGTCGTTTCATTGGTTGTAGTGGATTAGGAGCTGACACTAAAGTGCATCCTTTGCACGCTTTAACACAATTTTCTGCGTCTTTGTCTATTCTAGGCCACCACACTTTAGTTCGAAGACGAGCCTTCATGGCAACTATACCAGGATGACCCCGATGAGCTGCTTCTAGTATTCTTTTGCGCAAGCTTTTTGGAATCACAATTTTACTCCCCCTTAAAGCTATATTTCCTTGAAAACATATCTCTGACTGGAAAATTTTATAATTGCTGACTGAATTATCCCACACATTCTTGTAAATTCCTTCCTTTACCTTGGCGATTTCTTCATCGAGCTCCGAAGCTGTTTCAATTTCTTCCAAAGATACTGCTGTTGGTCTGCTGTATTCTACAACCTCATTAATGTAATTCTCGTTGTCAAAAGGTTTTAATTTCGATTTGCACAATCGCGATAGGGGATATGCAATATTTGATTTACCAGGTTGATATTTAATTTTATATTTATAATCCTGTAGTCTAAGAACCCAATGTTCTATTCGGGCACAAGGTTTCGACCTTGGTCCAAAAATGGTCTCAAGCGGTTTATGATCAATTATGAGTTCAAACTCTTTTCCCAACAAATATACATTGAAATGTTCAACCGCCCATACAAGTGCTAGAGCTTCTTTTTCGGTTTGACTATAACGTTTCTCACAATCAGTGAGACTTTTACTACCGTATGCTATCACCCGAGGACCACGTTGTCCTATTTGTATTAGAACAGCTCCTAGTCCGACAGGAGAGGCATCCGCTAAAACTTGAGTTCTGTCTGCAGGATCATAATAGCCTAATGTTTTAATTTCAGACAAGCAATCTTTTAACCGCTGGAATGCTTTATCCTGATCGGCTGTCCAGTATTTCTCAATATTCGCTGCCTTGTTCAATTTTAATCGTAATAATTGTCTAAGAGATTCTATATGCGATGCTAAATTTGGAATCCATTTCCCAACAAAGTTAACCAAACCTAAAAAACTCTGTATTTCTCCTACCGTTGCCGGTTCTCGGCTAGTTCGTATGACCTTTATATATTTTTCAAGAGGCCTTTGTATTACCCTTCTCTGATAGCTCGTGTCCTAAAAAGTCAATTTTCCTTGTTTTGTAAATACATTTTGCTTTATTCAAAAGGATATCGTTATCTTCCAACACTTTTTTTAGCTTTTCGAGCCGTTGGTCATGCTCCCGTTCTTCTGTTCCGTAGACAATTATATCGTCGATGAAATTTGCAGTCCCATCACATCCTAACAGTATTCCTTCTAGTGTCTTTTGAAATATTTCTGGTGCACATGATATTCCAAACATTAGCCTTTTGTATCGGTACAACCCTTTACTGATGCTAAAGGTTGTAATGTATCTGCTTTCTTCGTCAATCTCCAACTGATGAAATGCGTTTTTTATGTCTAAACGTGAAAAATATTTTGCTTGTCTAAAGCGTGGCAGAAGTTCAATTGTCGGTAGTGGATGGTTTTCTCTGATAATGGCCTCGTTGGCTCTTCGCATGTCGATGCAGATGCGAACTTCCCCATTTTCTTTCAGTACTGGAACCATTGGAGAGACCCATTCTGAAGGACCGTTAACTTCTTCTATAATTCCTTCATTTTCTAATTCCATTATTTTTTCGTTCACTTTTTGTTCTAAAGGGATCGGTATCCTTCTATACGGTTGAACCACGGGCTTGATGTCTTTATTAATTGGAATATGAACTTTTATATTATTAAACTTCGGAAAAATTTTGATGATATTTATTTGAAGACCGATCCGTAAAACCCCAAGCTCAATGGCAGTACTTTACCCCAGAAGATTACGCGTACCGTTGCGGATAACGTAGACAATTGCCTTTCTTTTGTTCTCATTTATGCAAATATTCGTTTTAAAGGAACTTATAACTTTCAGTGGTTTTTGACTGCCATATACGCTACTAATACCTTGTCTGGATTTTTTACTTGATCGAAGACTTCCACTTTGTGGTTCTTTAAATATTCCCAAGTTTTATCTGTAATTACGTTACACTTGCTGCCTGAGTCAATTAGCATGTTGATGGTCACTCCACCCATTTTGCACCTAATACTTGCATCATTATCTAAGTTAAAGATGTAATCTATTTCATTATAGCTTTGTTTAGGTCTCTTGGTTCTAAAGTCCACTCTGGAGTCCGTCATCCTTCTTTTTTGTCTAGTTTTGCAATGTTCTCGAAAATTTATCTTTGGCTGGGCATTTATTGTCATCAGCCGAATGTTTCCTGCTACCACACCTAGAACAATCTTTGTTTTTTGTGTTTATATTCGATCCTTTATCTATTTTATTAATATCTACTTTATTAGTATCCCAATTTTTTTTATTTGTACTTTTATTCTCAATTTGTTCTATTTGTCGTGTAATAGCTTCCAAAATATTTGCCTCGTTTATTATCTGTTCTAAAGTGACCTTGTCTCCTACTTCGAGAATTTTTTTCTCAATTTAGTTGAATTACCTTTCTCAATGATTTGATCTATTAAATGTTCGTTTTTATTTGTTTTGCATCTGTCTGCTTGATTGCGTAGCCTTAGAAGAAATTTTTCAAATCTCTCCCCCTCCACTTGCTTAATTAATCTGAAGCGATATCGTTCATAATACCTGTTTTGTTGTGGAGTAAAATAATCATTTAGTTTTCCCAAGGCAATTTTGTAAACATCTGTGCTCGCTTTTTCCTCAACATGAGCTCCTGGTATCCCAGTCAGCACCATCTGCCGCCGAGCCCAGCCTACAGGGTCCTCGACCAGCAGATTCCATGCCGAACATCGCTTCGAGTTGATCTAAGCCGAGTCGGCACAGTTTCTGCAGGCACACTGATGAAGCGTGGGCGCGCAGATCACTTGCAAAATAACCGAGCCCAGGCCCTGCAGGCCGGGCTCAAAATCGGCACAAATGCAAGGGTACGGTATTAGCGGTGTTATTTGATAATAACACAATCACAGGTTGTTTCAATAGTTAAAAACGCTAGATAAAAGATCAATCTAGGCCACAAGCGCCCTGAAAACTCATATTTTTTCCGTATACAAGGGTAATTTCAATTATTCGACAGTTGGCGTTGACGGTGGCAGTACCTTTGCATCCGTAAGATGAAGCACATGTGGCTATTGTAAACGAAAGAGTATAGTGAGATTTATAATGTTCAGTATACATTATATTATATAATACATTAAGTTCTTTTTTCCTAAAGTAATTATACAACAAGCATATACTTACCGAGTAAAACGCCCAACTGCTGTGCGAGTTGCCGCTTTTTTTATTTTGGTTCTTAATATTTTTGTATGTTCGGCGCAATCCAGAAAATTTTGTAGAGCATTGTACTGCACTGACATCGTAATTTAAATCCTGCAGCTGAGCAGCAATTTCTCTCCATAATATATTGTGCCTTTTTAAACCGCTTTTAAATTCTTTTTGATCTTTTTCCTGATAATTCCTACCTGTCGATAATTTTTACCTGTCGCATCAGGCCACGTAAAAATTTTTCCAACAGATTCACTGCTATTTGTAGCAGGAGAATCGCCAGGAACGTTAGCAGCATTTTTTTAAAGTCGCAAATTAATTTTCTTAAAAACTGATCATCTGTAAAATTATTGTTCGTTACTTCCGAAATTATAATTACATGTTATATAAAAAAATATATTGTATATATTTATACCATACTTCGCCCTCTCTGCACTGTCCTTATCCAGCACTAATTTAATAACTTCCTCAGTTCCTTCAATTAAAACTTGAAATTCGACGTCCATGTTATCCATCTTTTTAACAAATTGTCTTTTGTTTTAAAATGTGAAGATATCTTAATCTACTTTTTTCAAATTTACCGCCAATGCTGCATCGAATGCGCATAAAACGCTTCATTTCTGAGCTGTGGTAGCTGCGCGAGAATTCTGAGGAATTCTGTGCGCTCTGAAGTACAGTCTATGTGTTTAATGCGTTTAATGCGTGAATCGGAACGCACCCCTGAGCTGTGGTCAGCTGTGGTAGCTGCGCGAGACGTGGTGGGGATCTGGGGAATTCTATTGCGTGAATCGGAACGCACCCATAGTAAATTGATCGATGCACATGTTTGAGTTTGTGCGATGCTCTTTCGCTTTTCTTCGCAAATGAAAAGCAAGGAAAGATATGCCAAATCGCATCATAGCAACACAGACCTGTGCGTCCAGTGGTACCAGTCTGAATGCAGCGTTTTGCGATCCATACTCCATTCGTCGTAGCTCTTTTCTGTGCCACTTGATTCAGACGCGCGTAGGAATTCCACCTGTGGAAAATGGCGTTATAGAAAATACAGGACGAGTCGCATCAAGTCGCATCACTGTGACAGATGTCGTTAAAGTAAATTTCTACTGTGCAAATGCGTAACAGTCTCCCTTTTTACCGACAAAAGTAATATTTCTTTAAATTCATATTGATGATTTTTGAATGGATATTTGTGCACATACAAGAAGGGAAAACTTTTGAGGGCAATTGTGGTCTAGATTGATCTTTTATCTTGCGTTTTTGACTATTGAAAAAATCCGTGTTCGTATTATCACAAAATGAGAACGCGAATTCAGCATCCTTGCAATCTCACAAATGTGCAGAATTCCAGCCTAGCCTGCACACTGATATATATATATATATATATATATATATATATATATATATATATATATACTGGATAGGAGAAGCCAGGAAAAATTAGAAAGTGCTCTGAAAGCCCCTAAGATCCGAAACAGAAAAATACTTTATAAGTTTATATAGGTAATAAATACATTGTTGTTAATAATTTATATTTTTATTAATTACCACCTATATATACCATAAATATTGAACCTAACAATGCATCGTGCCATATTTGACATTAGCATGTTTCAAACTTTTTCATCAGGTTTCAAATGCTCAGGGTACATTTTGTAATACAGCTTCTTGTACTCCTTCTTCATTTCTTCTCTCTTTGCAAAGTATTTTGGATACATAGCCTTTTCCACTGGATCCCAATTGTCGAGAAGATAATCTGGCAGTATAACATACTGTTTATACGCTATTCCACCGGGAGAGTCAGGATATATAAACGGCATGTCACTACTATATTGGAAACAATCTTCCTCAGCTTCCAATACAAGCTTCTTTGCAATACGAGCGTCTTTTATGTTTTTGTTCTTATCAAACATATCTCTGATTATTGACTGTTGCAACCTAAAGACATAATCAAAATAAAATCAATATTACACAAGCTGTGTTTCAGAATTCTTACAAACAAACTTTAAAATTAAGGTGATACTATATAGACGACGTTATCTTGTCATATTTAGTTAGGTTAGAAACCAAAAATTTATTGAAATTAGTTCGCATTAGTTCGGTAGTTCTTATTGTTTGTAATTAAGGAATATATGTGAAAATAAAGATATTCGTAATAATAGCGATGGTTTCCTAAAAATGATAAATTTTTAAGCGGAACACTTCTTCATTTTCAATTACGGTTAGACACTTATGAACATACCTATGGTTAGCTCTATCCATAGCATGGTCCTGAATAGTGCGTAGGATTTTTTTGTATAATCTGCATACCTTTTGGCTATGGGTAATTAACCCTGTCGGTACGTGTGCCATTCCCTTCGAATTAAAAAATTATGTATCTTTGGACTATTGTTTTTCTACACAGATAATAATTGCATAACTAAACTGCCATTAACTATATAGGTGGAGCAAGCGCGATGTCGATAGGAAACTACAATAATCACAAGATTAAGGCGGTAAGGTATAGGCCAGGGTAGTTTCAGGTTTCACCATTCACTGTGAAACCTGAAACTAGTGATGGGCACCATCGATTAAATTGGACTATCGACTAGTTACTATTTAGTTACTGCATACTATCGAATATTTAGTCGATAGTTTTTAGTTGACTGAAATTTTGTTTTAGTGGTTACGTCTAGATTGCGGGCTATAGTCTATGCCTACGTCCATGCGTCTCATCTCTCACTCACTCTTACTTAGTATTATAGACACAGAAAGAGTAAATATATTAGTGGTGCAGGAATC
>CM052344.1:11957369-11969961 GCA_028455595.1 Lasioglossum vierecki | reverse complement strand
ACGTCCCTGACAAAACTCGCGCATGCGCGAGTTTTGTCAGGGACGTGTCTACGTCCGAAATGTGTGGGGAGCTATTGAGGCGAAAGTAGTGGGAGACTACCCGACTATACCCTTTTGCGAAATTAGCGGGGCGATTAAGATACCCGATTTTCGTACTTCAGTGAGGCCTTCTGACGTCAAAATTGTCGCGCATGCGCGCGAAAAGCGCCCCGAATACCATCACTGTACTGAGATGGCGTTGAGATACTAGCTTTTTTTTAACACGGCAGCTTACACCAGTGATGCCAATTCCGTGGTACTGTGGTACGAGAACCGTGGTCCTAGACCCCCCCACTATGACTTACCGTTGCCCCTACAGCACGGAATCGGCATCACTGACTCCCTGTGCTGGCATCACTGCTGGTCGGTGATGATTCTTCCATGTTCCGTGTGTACTTTTCTAACCTTAAAGTTTGTCCATTAGAAAAATTATAAATATCGACGCATATTAATATGCGTATGATTTTTTTTATAGCATATTATTTTAAGTACTGTAAGTAATACTAAATGTAATAATACTTAAAAGTAGACACAAGGATATCAAAAAGTGTATAAATAAATAGCAGCTTTATTGCGTCTGTGAACTAAATAAGTACTTAAATACATACATACGTATTTACATATTAAGTGTAAATTAATTAATATTTATTTATCCTAACAGGAATGCAAAATTTTATACTAATATTATAATACAGGGTGACAAGAAATAACGGAGTCTTCAACACTTATTAAATACAATTCTGTCAAATTGACGAATTTTGAAATACCAACTAATAACAACAATATAACATATTTAAACTTTTAAATAGTTTAATATATTTACAAAGTTTCGAAGTGGCCATTCTTTGCGCCGATATTGCGCGGCAAAGTACGTTTAAACGTGTTTTGAAATTTTCGGCAATGGGCAGCACCTCTTCTGGTGTCATTCGGTGTCACTCCCAGCGCAGAGATTTTATCAGCAATTGGAAACTTTTATGGGGCTGAGCATAGGCCCTGCCCTCCAAAATCGACCACATGATGTAGTCCATTGGGTTGAGATCCAGTAAGTATGTCAGCCTTTTTGCAGATGTGATATAACCTGAAAATGGGCTTTGCACCACTCCTGAGTTGTTTCCGCCCTGTGGCCCGGCGCGGAATCCTGCTGTAACTTCTATTCCGCATCGCAAAAGTGCTGTTGGGCCCACGAAAGTACGACGGCTTTAAGAATTTATCAAGTGTTGGTACACTTCTTGATTGATTTTGACCCCTTGATCCACGAAAACCGTAGCAAAGCCCATTTTCCAGGTTCCATTATATCTGTGGGAAGTTTAAAGAACACCTAAGCAGAGGAACTCGGGAGCATTCATATTGCAGCTCATCGAAGCAGACATGGAGTCACAACTACTAATAAGTAGCGCGCATTAATAATTAAGTAGCAAACTGGCAGGCAAGCTGCCGACCAATTTCCATAATTCAACGACTGCCGGAATATACAATATCGCAAGAGATTTTTTTAGCGACTTGAAACTTTTATGGGGCAGAGCACAGGCTCTGGCCTCCAAAATCGACCACACACTGCAGTCCATTGTGTTGCGATTCGCAGGTGTGATGCAACCTGAATTGATGGACCTGAACAATTTTAAAACACGTTTGAAAAAGTGGCCACTTGGAAACCTTGTAAATATATGAATACTAAGGGTCTATGTTAGTTGGTTTTTCGAAATTCGTCAATTTGACAAAATTATAATAAGAAATGTTAAACTCTGTTATTTCTTGTCAGCCTGTACTACTATGATTTTTTATATTGACAATATGATTTTTTATATTCCAGGGTATTTAAAGTAAAAACAGAAAATGAGTGAACCAAGTAGCGATAGCAATGAAAATTATGATCTACAAGACGAAAAGGATGTAGATTTCAATATTGACGATTACCGTAAAGATCTAGGCAGCGATGATTCAGCTGATGATATACCTGAAACTAATAATGACGATAAGGATGTAAGATCAAATCAATATAATCAGGATTTTACTTGTTTACAGGCTCTTGTGCACATCATTTATCATTTATTAACATTCGAGCATAAAAGTATTTAAACGAAAGTTATATTTACATAACTTAATATTTAAATAAGAAATTTTATAGCATCGATCATGGAGATGGTGGTCAATGTGACTTATACTGACGGAACGATTATTTAAAAAGTTAACGTTATACATGTTTATGCACAGACATTTGAAGATAATCAAGGAGGACTGGATGAACAAGAAAAAGATGATTATATCGGACCAGTGCTTCCTGGAGGCCATAGATTCGACAGAAAGTTTATCTGCATTAAGTATCCTGGAAATGTTGTTAATCCAGAAAGGGCTATAGCGACACTGGGAGGAATTAGTAGCATTAGCACGGTACAGTATACTTTGAAAAGTGAGTAGAGAAAAGGCTGTCACCTGCTTAACAATACCGCACATGAATGACACCAGATCAACATCAATGCATTTACTGTTAAAAGAGCGACAGCCTAGAAAAGAGCGACAGCCTACTAACTATTTTTATGTGTTAACAGGCAATAAATACACCAAACCGGCGTTTGGAATTGAAGTTCAGACCAGATGACGCTTTCTCTAAACCGACTTGTGGCGATAGATACAATATTAAAGGATTTTTACTTAGAGTTAGAGTTAAAAAGTTGAGAGTGAAAAAGGTAGAGGAAGCTGAGGCTGATCGAATGAAGAAAAATGTGAATAAAGATAATGTTCAGGAAAGCAAAGTGCAAGATAATATTAATACAGCACAAGTATCAGAAACAGGAAATATTGAAAGTCAGAGAAATAAAGACGAAGAACAAGTTATATCTGAGCTAGCTGATCAAGTAGAAGATTGCAGTGTTAATAAGTCGGATGTTATTGTTGATCCGCTACAGACTGACTTGGGAAAGACTAAAAAAAAGGATATACCGCCTACATTTGATAGAAACAAATTCGAAGATCTCTCTAAGGACGAGGAATACGAGTTGCCAAAATTAAAAGTTTTAGGTCGGGTTGACATGGAATTCAAATTTACAAGTATGTATTATTGTTTATGCATATCATATTTGTATTGTTGTTAAGATCGATTGAAAATAAATAAAGTAATCCTTTTTAGATCTTTGTGATTTCCAGTACTTGCCGATGACTCAAAGCAAAGAGGACCCTAAAAAGTTAGAATATGTATATGACAAGATATACCCAAACCCAAATAGCATACCACAGTATTCTTGGCTGAAGAGCGATGTACCTTATTTCTTACCACCAGCTGCATTCAGTAGAATGGATACAATTCAGCTTTACGTTCCGAAAACAGAAGCACAGTCGTATGCAGATAATATAATAGGGAAGAGTACAAGACGAAAATCGGGATTTTCGAATTTCATTTACTTCTCAACAGCAGACGTTCCTACGAAGCCACCAGTTGGCATAGAGACTGCTATGAAAGTTAAATTTGTTCAGAACGCTCATTATGATCAAATACGTCGATTATTCGAAGAGCGACCTATCTGGTCGAAAAACGCGGTGATGTATAAAACGAAATTTTCTCATGATCGCCTGAAAATTTTACTACCTTCTGTCGCATACTATTTCATGACTGGTCCATGGAAAATTATGTGGGTAAAATTAGGCTACGATCCCAGGAAAGACATTACTGCGAGAAAATACCAAACCTTGGATTACCGATTGAAAGCTATGCGTAAGTTCTTTGAGCATTGCAACTACATAGAGAAAATGCTATTTGGAAAATAAAAGCAATGTCTTTTCTATATTTAGATGGTTTGGGGTCTACCATAAAATGTAAGAGAAATTACTCGGAGTATACATTGCCATATAAGTCAACACCAGTTGGAAAGCAAAAGACAGTTTTAAGTGGAGTGCTGGCAGAACAATGTGGTAAAAAAGAGTTAGAGCTAACAGAAAGTGTTTATGTATATAGAGATGGAACTGTACCCCCGTCAAGGCAAATGTTCTATCAGGTTTACCATTATTTTTATCTGTACCACCAAGATTCTACTATATTACGTACATATCAATTGATATTATGTACGTAAAATTTTATTTAAAATTAACAAATATTTTTTAGTATTGCGACGTTCTCGTAGATGAAATACAAGAAATGTTAGCCAAGTTGCCCGATTCTTTACCCACTACAAGGTGTCACGAGAAAAGAGGGTGGTTGCCAAGCGGTTTTGATGCGCAATGTAGAGAAATTATTAATAAACAGGTTCGAACTGTTTTAAGGAAGCAGATGAACATACCTCTCGATTGTGTGTATCGTTGTTTGAGAAAAATATCGTTGTTGACATGCATAGAATTAAATTATAATTAATTTACGTTTTATTGTTCACAGATCCCACGGACATTCCAAAACGTAGAAGTAAACGAGGAATGAAAATGAAATTGAATAAGCTCAGGGCTAGAAAAAAGAAAAAGAAGAATGAACCTAGCGAGGAGGTTGGACAAGAAAAAGACGACGAAGTTAGGCCAAGTACTAGTACAGCAGACAATTAGTGATATTTTTATTAAGTTTTGGACAAGCATTGTTTCTTACGTTGGTTTGTAAGATTTGATAAATAAATGTGATATTATAAAAATATTTATGACTAATGTTTATTCATAATTGTATACAGATTATCGACCGAATTTCTATTAATAAATACGTTTACACCTTAATAGACGTTTTAACAACGAAATAGCTACATTATAAAAATAATCCTGAATTCTGGGACATACATAATATGTAACGGCGAGACATTCCTTCAACTGTAATTATAAAACTCTTTTAGTGTATATATTGTATAATTCAATCTCTATACATATATGGAATCGTTGATCAATCAGCTTCAATCATTTCAGTTTTTTTATTCTTCGAAATCATTGAATACAAATAAATATTCTAACATTACGTTGGTAAGCATATTGATGTTTCATACTATCATCTAATATAGTATTTATTTAAAGTATTTCACTGTTTTGTTTACAATTAGGGCAGATTCCATTGTCTTTACCATTACTTTCTTATAAGTATCTTATTATCGTTCTTACTAACGGAAATAATAGTTGTAACCCACTAAGCCACAATTAGACACAGTTCTTCCTCAAGAATTTAACAACATTAAGTATATACACAAAAGCTTTTACATAGTTCTTTTACATATGGTAACCTCTGTAATACTTAGTAATCAATATTTCTATATAATTTTCTAGCTTATTTCGTATTGTATACTTGGAAATATTCAATTTCTTCAAGCCACCAATCTCATTAGCAAGCAATCTTAATATTTACCAAAGGTATTATATATATATCGTAATGACTAGACTACGAATGTTTATGCAAAATAAAAATTGTCGACATCAATTGCAAGAAACTACAACCATACTGGCCAACCAATCTTAACAAGTAGAAGCTAATATATTGACATTTTTACATTGACATTCTTTTAATACTTCCGCTGTTTTGAATAGCATTAATTAATTTTTAATAGTTGCATAAAATCCGCAGTCAATAATAAGGACCAACTGTCTGCAAGTTGCAGTGAACATTGTACTTTTGTATGAACGCAAGGAAATCGATCAATTTTGAAGTAACAGTTCAGACATTTGGATCGAGGGTTGCCATTGAACACTGTGTGGCCCAGAGGGTTAAAAACAATTGCCAATATGTACTTAAATAGTTACTTATTTTTAGAGGAGATTTCTGACAATGGTTCTTGTTTCCATTCATTTTTTGGCTGGTGTCTCGCCTTAAATTGCAGAGACGAATAGGGCAGGTGCTGATGATGTGAACTGTGAACTGTTTAGTTTTTGTCAGGACTTTTCTTTTACAGGCGGAGATTAGGGTTGGTGCTGCCCACGTAATTCAGAAGTTCCTCAGAATCCTCGCAGACGAAAGGTTTCTGATGATAGCAGGCCACGTCGTGCCAGCTGATTCCGTCTTTGTAGACGTTGTTGAGGACGGACAAACAGGACTCGTTGGTGCCGTTTATGTCGAACTCAGCGTTATCCGGCTGCCTGACTTTCTTATGACCAGTTTGAGACCACGGGTTGAAGTTCCAGCCTTCGGGTGTCTGGTTGGTTGGCGCCATCTTCTTCCTATTCGCGGACCAGAACCATCCGTAGAGGGCTTTGGGCTCAAGGTCACGGCGGTTCTCGCAGCCCTTGAAGTCGCAGAGGCGTCCGGACGTCCAAATGTAAGGAACATCGTCTGAACAGAAGGTATTCACCGATTAGAACAATTTTAAAACACGGGTTATTTCATTTCATGCATGTTTCATTATAAAAAGGTGAAATATAAAATTGTTAGAACACCAATTTAAAGATATTGCCATATTATATTTGATTTATTGAAATTATTGAAAAGTAGAATATGCTTTCATCTCACATCTGCATCTTACAATTAACTTGGACAATTTTTATTTTTCATGTAGATTAACAGCTTAGCGATGAGGCTATAATTCAGCCATATTTTAAGCTATGTTATTTTAGCCCATAGCATTTGAATGAATATGAAGTGCCATTAAATCTTCTATGCTCTCACATTTTTGTATTGTTTCTATCGCTGCGCCGCGTCGTGATGATTGTGTACACGAGTGTGTCGTATTTTCTTGAAAATAGTTTTATCCATAAAAATTGAGGCTAATAGCTAATATATGTGCACCTCTGTTTTGTTTAGTAAACTGCTAAAGATGCAAGTGTGGTATGAGTAAATACACTTAATTAATGGCTTCCACCAGGGCAGAGAGTTGAACATTATCTTGCAAAAGATATTCTATATTGCAATTATTAGTTAGATTGTATGCAACTATACTGTAAGAATATACAGTCACAAGGTTAAAAATGTTAGAAGAACTGCGTAGTAATGTAAGTTTTCGGTTAAAATACTGGTTAATGTTTGCAAATATTATTCATAATAATGCATAATAATCAGTTCTAAAAATCTTAAAATCGAGTATATATCAAGTACAGTTGAATTAGGTATTTATTATTCATCTAGAAAATATAAAGCAGACGAAATTCAGAATATAATTGTCCTTGTTCACGTGAGCTCGAAAGATTGATGAGTTTTGTGATGCAACAATGTATATAAAAGGATGAGATTCCTCAGCCTCAACCTACTTAAAGATCCCCCGCGTTTTACCTTGAAGATTCAGTCGTTAAATCACTGACTTGGATATATTCTAGAACCTTTGTTACGAACAAATGGTGTACTCGTTTTTGCGAAATCAGTTAATCCCATATTACACAATTGTACGTATTACATTTAAGCTACGTTAAAAGTTTGCATACGTATATCGAGTATTTCTAACTAATTCTAAACGAAACATAAAAAAATGTATACATCTTATTCTTTAAATTGTTCCAATAATCAATTAGAATACTGACGAGAATTCGTTCACGCGAATTCACGAAAGATAAATATAAATAGAAAGACCAAAAATGGTATTTCAATTAATTTTGGTCGTCAGTATTATAAAGAAAATTCTAAGTAAAACTGAAACGTAGAATGAGGAACAAAAATGATCATAACGAATTCAACATAAAAATAATCTTTTCTAAATCGAATATGAATTTGAATGAAAAATAAAAATTATTATGCATACATTCATATGTATAAGGAATGTGATATAAAACAAAAATCTTCAGATCTTTAATATACAATAATAATAAAAAATAGTTAAGAATCTTGATTGAACATGATTGGGAAGGGTGCAGCGAAATAATAAGAAGGTGTCTAAAACGATCTATTAAATTATTTTGGCGATAACACCAAACTCAATTGAAAATTATTGACGTGGATACTGTTTGAAGTCGGAAATTTCGTATGCAGCCAATCCGATAGATCAGATGCTGCTATAGAACTGCCGTTCAACAGCCGTCGAAGAGCATCCAGATTCCGAAGGTCGTCACTTCAGCGAAACAGATCGCGTTGTAACGACGTGTTCTCCGGTGTCTATATCATCGATTCAGTATTATTTCCATGAGAAATTCGTTAAAACCCTGTCGTAACTAGCTTAGAAAGTTCTACAACCACCGGAGAGCTAACCGACACCGAGAGATACAGAAGCAACCGACTTCGTGAGCAATTTATTAAGTATATAGCTAACCAGTAACTTTCATTCTCGCGAGGCAGATAGTTCAGAAATTTCGAAACGAACAGTTTCAGTGATTTATTAACGTCGCATCTCCAGCCACGGTAGTTTCGTCACGACACGCGAGAAAACATGATGCCGATATCCTCCCAGCATTGTACACAGGATACTTTCTTATTGAACTAGATCCTTATCAATCAGATTCCCACGTAGATAGATCCTTTCTGGAATATCTCCTGCAGGTTTTAAACTATATACGTATATATTTTTTTTACTCGTTCGTACCAATCATAATTTATAATTAAAAGAAGAAAATTTCGATTGTCTTCGACATCTTCATCAAGTGCATCCTTAGCAATCGAATTCGCACACACCTTTTCTCTTTGGAAATGCTTTCCAAATGTGCTGGTTTCAAAACATTTACTTTCTCCATTAATCATTTCAATAGTAATCAATTTAAATCATGGTTAATCGTTAATCGTAGCATACTCACACGCAGGTCTTTTCTGAAATATCTTCTACAGCTTTTCAAAAATAGTTTAACTTGATTGTACGGCACAGAAGCTAAATGTTAAGGTGTTTCTTCTCGAGATATTTTCTAGGAGTCGGAAGTAATAAAATAAGCCTCCAATTTTCCCATTTGATCTATTCAGTTTTGCCAGTAGCGAATCAAATTTGTAATCTAGTGACGAAGTATAGTTATTTTCGCTGTCCATGTGCCCATGTGCATAGTCAGCATTGCGAAATTGTATGTTGTCATATTGTACAGTGCGATCTCGTTTTCATAACGTGTTCCAATTAATTCCAATTAATTCGAAATAATATGATAATTACCGTGAATTTTCTAACGAAGAATGTTTTTTATTCGTTTGTACACGGTACACAAACGGCACAAACACACAACAAAGTACGTTTGAGTAAATGTATCCGGTAAATGCCCGCAGAAATATTAGAATTATTGTGAAACAAGCAAAGATTGAACATTCTTCAAGATTTTTACACAATCTTGTAGAAAAGCAAGCAGCATCGCTGTCATAATAATATAATTAAGTGATACAACCATGTTGGTATAGAGTGGGTTGGTACAAAGTGTTGGTAAATACACCTTTTAAGATGTATGAACAACTTTTTTACTATTGTATCAAACCTCCTGATTTTTTTATAATCAATCAAAAGCATTGGTTTATGAAATGATATGCAAAAAGGTTTTTCCACAAGATTATACTTTACAAGGTTACGAGCAAAAGTAAAAAAGGCATTTTTTTAAACTTTTTTATTTGGGACCTTAATGAAAATTTCCAATATTATGTATGTTTTGTAGATCTATGATAGTTATACACAATTAACCAGTTATGTGGATCGCAAATGTTGAATAGAATTTGTTGATCAATTATTAACTCAAATAGCAATTTTGCAATTTAAATTGTTCCTGACGTTTCCGATTCTGGCGTGGATCATTCTTAAAGGAATTTGCGTCTATAAAGTATTATATAGAAATAAAATGTATTGTATGTAATATAAGGTGTGTTAAAATTAAAGAAATAATAATAATAATTTATTATTGTATTTAATAATAATATTTTTTCTTTAAAATATTGTATAATGTACTTATATTACTGTATGTAATATATGGTGGGTTAAAATTAAAGAAATAATAATAATTTATTATTATATTCAATAATATTTTTTCTTTAATTTTAACCCACCATATATTGCGTAAAGTACATTGTACAATATTTTATCATCAGGTCAGGGAGAATTTAAATTGCAAAATTTCTATATGAGTTAATAATTGATCGAACCTGTGCGCCGAAAACACCAACAAATTATAGTTATACACATGCTGAAAATTTCATCGAAATCGATTAACATACACATACACAAGCTAGAAGCTTTAAAGGTTAAAAATGGTGAAAATCGTAGTTTTACACGACTTTTGATCAGTTTCTGCTTAATCGTATCCGCAAAATCGTACATCTTTCGATGCATGTCGTTTTTTTCCTGCGTCAATCGATTTTGATGAAATTTTCAGCATGCGTATAACTAGCATAGATCTACAAAATATTGTATTTTATATTTGCAATTTTCATTAAGGGCCGAAATAAAAAAATTTTAAGAAAATGCCTTTTTTTATTTTTGGATGGAACCTTGTAATATATAATTTCTTTGGAAAATCTTTTCTGCTGAAACTTTTTCTGTTCTTTCCATAAACCAATGCTTCTAGTCGATTATAAAAAATCAGGTCGTTTGGTACAATTAGAAAAAAGCTATTCTATTTTTTAAAATAGACCTTTTAAGGTGTACGAACACTTTGTACACCCACTGTAGCAATCTCTAGTTGCCATATATGATGCTTAAAATGGGAACTCGATGGAACAGACATGGCAATTAAAAACAACGGCATAAACTGTTCCACTGTCTATTCAAACTGTAACCACCAAGGCTGAGAAAGACAAACGCTTTATAGCTGCGACCGCGAACAAACATAGAGCATATAATAAGCTGCCACCATAAACATGGAAACATAAGTCCACGGATCTCGATTTCTATAATAATGGCTGACATATTCTCGAAGCTCTGCGAACATGCCTTGTACTAGTTTTCTAACGTGACCTATAGTATTAGAAATGTCCAAATTCGAAGCGTTCCAATGAATAATCACGTTTACGCAAATCTTTACTTTTTTAAAATGATTTGTACTTGAAAAAGAGTAAGGTGCAATTTTACATTTTACTCTGATGCACTTCTTTAAACTTCCATAGAGCCATTTATAGAAACATATATAGAATAATGCAATATTTCCAAAATCATTTATAATTTGATATATATATATATATATATATATATATATATATATATATATATATTCCATTGTATTCGAAAGGGTATACAGAATTAATTCTACGTAAAAATAAGTCGTGCAGATTGTACGGTTAAAGCAGAAAGAAATTCTTGAAGTTAAAAGCTCGAGAGTTTACCTTCAAAATGAAATTACTCAAAAACCCGTGATAGATAAATAAAAATGAAGATCCGTAATAATGAAAATTAAAAGTGAAATCGGTGATGCAGAGTGTTATTGCTGTTAAACCAATACAAGTATAAATAAATACTGGTAAAAAGTACTGTAGAACTCACTTTGCTGAATAAGTCTGAAGATTAAGTTATTCTCATCTTGAGTTTCGATCGACACGAGATCCATGCAGTATTCCCTGCAAATATTTCTGGCGTCTAACCAGTCCACCCTCTGGTTAGCATGAGCGGGAACATGGCCGCTGTAGAAGTAGTTGTGACCCCTGTAGTTGAACTCTTTCGGCCCTGTCGATCGAATATATCGAAAAATCATTTTTAGTTCCTTAAAGATCACTCAAATATAAATTGGCTAACATACAATAAAACAACGAACAGAAAAACAACTTTCAGTTCGATGAATACAATACAATAAAGGTAAATAACTCTGTTCATACGGTCACATTGATCTCGGTATCTAGCATAGGCAACTAGCATTGTACATATTCAAATCATGAATTTCCTTAATGTTCAATTTACATAATTAGTTTTATACATAGCAATTACGTAATAATATCTTTTTTTTTAATTTTAATCCACCTTGTACTACATACAGTACAGCTAAAACCATTACCCGAGTATATGAGATACCCGGGTACTCCAGTAAGACACGAGACACCCGGGTAGAGCAAAAATACCTGGGTATCTCATGCGATAGCCGGCTACTCGAGTACTCGGTTCCAGGAAATGAAAACTGTTACGAATCGGTTCCGGTTCTCAAAACAATTATTAAGAACCGAAATGATGTTTTAACTGTTACTAAATAGAATATTGATTCTGACTTATATCTGGCTAATTATTAAACTAATAATTCAAATGAATAAAAAAATAAATTATAAAAATTTATTTGTTTAGACTGAAAATATCAATAACTAACTATTTAAATAATAAATATGTAAGGCCAAATACAATACAGAATGACAGAACCGAAAAATAACAGTTATAGAATCGGAGTAAGCCAGATATAAGTCAGAATCAATATTCTATTTAGTAACAGTTATAACATCATTTCGGTTCTTAATAATTGTTTTGAGAACCGGAACCGATCCGTAATAGTTTTCATTTCCTGGAACCGAGTACTTGCGTAGCCGGCTATCTCATGAGATACCCGGGTAGCTGGCTGTCTCATGAGATACCTGGGTATTTTTGCTCTACCCGGGTGTCTCATGTCTTACTGGAGTACCCGGGTATCTCATAAGTCAGAGCTCTAACATACAGTACACCCCGTGGCAGAATGTTTCCGATCGGAGGCATTGAAACGGATTTTAGAGAAAACATTCACAATTTAGAAGTATAAAATATTACTTTATGGAGTTAAAACTGATGGGAAATGAAAAAGGGGCTTATTAACGAATGAAAAACAATAAAATAACATAAGCTTACATTTA
>CM052344.1:11938127-11957269 GCA_028455595.1 Lasioglossum vierecki | reverse complement strand
AAGAACAGTGCAACATCTTGTATAATAACATGACAATATTTGTTTAAAATTGAAAAATATATTTTCTCATTCGAATTAAGTTTCTTAAAAACCGTGCGTCTAGGGGAAAAATTGAGGGCAGATTCGGATTCAGCGCAAAATACTCTATAGGAATCATCCAACTGCAATTGTTTAACAAATTTAGTGTTGGACAGTGTAAATCGAATCGGAAACTTTTTTCCAGCAGTTGTATCAATCGGAAACTTTTTTCCCAGTAACAATTTGTTTATTTGTTCGTTTCTTTGCCATAATAAATGTAAGCTTATGTTATTTTATTGTTTTTCATTCGTTAATAAGCTTTTTCATTTCCCATCAGTTTTAACTCCATAAAGTAATATTTTATACTTCTAAATTGTAAATGTTTTCTCGAAAATCCGTTTCAATGCTTCCGATCGGAAACATTCTGCCAGGGGGTGTACATTGTACAATTTTTTTGTAACGCAAGTTCCCTCGAAAGGGGACCGAACTAGGATCAAAACGTCAGAAAGAACTGTAAGATTGCTATTTGATAGAATCGTTGTTGAGCCGGGCGAAGTGATCGAAACTCTGCGCTGAAAGCACCAACAAATTCTATTCAACATTTACGATCGACATAACTGATTAATTAAAGGTAAATAACGAAGGTAAAAATTCTGTTTTGACCAATTGCTCGACGTAAAACACGATTTTTCTGTTCTTTTCCAAAATCTGATCGTCCAATACGAGCACATCCCTTTCGCAACCACTCGTCTCGTGAGAATCTCATAATGAGACACCCGTCATAAATCGTCGATGGGAGAGGCATTCCTGCATAAATACCAGGAAAGAGTGTAAAACCGTTGACATTTAAGCACACGATAATCATGTGCCGCCGATGCCGATTACAAATCCACCTCTCGGCCATACACGCGCAGCTTCAAGATAATTGAATCGCACACGCACGGGCTCTCTCCATATATGCATGTATTTTCCAGCATATTCCTCACCTGGAATATTCTTTCGCGATTATTATTATTATTATTATTTTTATTATTATATTGAATAGTCATCGGTATAGTTACTGTACACTCCCGTGCAACGCGGTCAGAAATTGTTTGAAACGATTGCACACGCGTCTCTTCTATGACAGCAAGTACATATACACATTGCTTTTTCTAAATTAAAGTCTATTTAATATTTTACACTATTTTCAATTATTTATTTCCTGTGCATATTTACTATATCAAATATATCTGTATCTTTATATGTATATAGGCTGTCCCAAAGAATGGTAAAAGTTAAGGAGCGTGTAGGGAACCGAAAAACTAAGATAAAAAGTCTTTTAGAGATTTGCTTGTTTTTGCTTCGTTTTCGAAAAAGTCGCAAAAAAGGAACAAAACAAGTTTTCATTTTTGTACTTACTTATCATATTACATTTTATTTATGTTATCATCTATTTAATGTAGATATTGTTCAGAAAATGTTGCCCTCTTGCAGCAATGCAAAGCATTACATCTAGCAGTGACTTGATAAATTACAGCTAAACATTGTTCTGGTGATATTTGGTGCACTGCATCTATCGTTCGGTCTCTTAATTGCTCATTTGAATTGATTGGCATCGAATAAACTTTCTTCTTCAAGGTTACCCATACAAAGAAATCCACGGATGTTATTAAGTACATCAAATAGATGATAACGTAAATAAAATGTAAATCAATAAGTAGAAAAATGAAAACTTGTTTTGTTTCCTTTGTTGCGATTTTCTCTAAAACGAAGGAAAAACGAGCAAATCTATAAAAGACTTTTTTCCGTAGTTTTTCGGTCCTCTACGCGCTCCCATAGTTTTGCCACTTAAATTCGGGACACTATGTATAATAAAATCGTGTCTGTCTGTCTGTATGTTTGTGGCTGCATCAATTGAGAACAGATCATCGTAGAAAGCTCGGGTTTGAACAATTAGACGTAGCGTTTCTTTGGGAAGGTTTTAGAGCACGACCGCATTCGTAATAGTCTATTCGTTGAAAAGTTATAAGCAGAAACATGGCCAAAATAGGGTGAAAAAGTTTTGTTCACGCATTAGTCACAACATTACGTCATTACGTCACAACGATTCAACGAATGGACTTTTTTGAATGCGATTTTTTCTAAAACCTGCCCGAAGAAACGCCCCGTTTAAAATGACTCAGTGTCCAGCTTTCTACGTTCTGCCGTTCTGAATTGATGCCGTCGCAAACAGACCAAATACGACTTTTTCGCCCTCTTTTCGACATGATTCTGCTTATAACTTTTGACTGGTATGCAGCACCCTCTATTTAATTTGAGGTACTCATGGGATTCAGCTCGCCGAGTTGCAAGTTCTTTCAACTGGCCACTGAGCCGATTCTGCAGGTTGTATAATTTAACAGTTAACAGTTAACAGTTATAACACAAAAAGTGTGAGTCTTTTTTAAACTTTTTCGTTTACTCTTACCGACTCTTTAAACAGCTGTAGCGTTTCAACGGTAAGGTTTTCGGAAATATCTAGGTTCACGGTAGTGCACCAGCCAAGTTCTCGTACTACCCTCCATTTACACGAAACAACTTAGCCGACTGTTAGCCGTTTTTTAGAGGCTTGTAACTTTGAACTGGAAGCTGATGGAGAGATGTAATTTCGTACACTTTTTAAATGCTATGCCATCATGTCTCAATACTGACAAAACATTAATCTTTCAACATTAGTAGGTTCCGAGATATAGGACCTGAAAAATCGCTAAAATTCACACTGACTGACTGATTGACTGCAGATCATCTAAACCTTTTGGGTACTTTCCATTGACCAGATTACAACCTTGAAATTAGGTATATAATAGGTCCACCATAACAAATCATCGAAGGAATAATTATCAAAGTTTGAAATTTTACTACGCTACCAAACATCTTTCATGGCCATTGGTTTAGAAAGTAACGGCCAAGTATGAATAATTTGGCCCTCCATGTAACTCTTTAAAAATGAAATAGCGTTCTTTTAAACTAATTTTTACAAACGCTTTTGTTCAGTATTGTGAGAGGTATTTCTAAGCTAAAGAACTTGACCATATTTTGTTTGATCTTACAACTTTTTACGGCCATAGAGAACTTGGCTTCTGTTTACAGGATGTTTTTCTTGGGATCTGAAACTAGCTTGGCGGTGTGAAATTTAATCATGTTAATAATCAAGTCACCAAGTTACGGGTACAGCTTATCTTTTATCTACTATTTCCTACTACATATATGTATAAATAAAAATTAAATACTCTCTGTTCGTTGGTAAGTGCATCACTTCAGCACGGCTGCACTGATTTGGTTAATTTAAAAAGAAAATTTTTTTAAATGTTCGTACTAGGCCGAATAAGATTTTTGGGGAAAGACAAATTTCTCGGAAAAAAGTTGCTCGGAAAAATGGAAAATGGAAAATTCGGGACAAAATGAGACTGCTTTTTTTCTATGAGATTTCCTCCTCTTTAGATTAAATATCAATGGCTATAATCGTTAATAGATACAATAATCGCTCAGGAATACATTTTTTCTCATTTTTACGTTGTTTACACACATTTCGAATAGCTTCTCAGAAATTCACAAAACGATTATAAAGAAATTTATTGAAATTTCGACAGGACAACGTCTGTTGGGTCAGCTAGTATGTAATAGTAATACAATCGTTTTGACCAGTTAATTTTCAAACTGTTTTAGTGATATTGCATTTGGAGTATTTAATAAGTAATAATCACAAGCACTGGATAAATTTAGGTATATTCGGGGTGTTTGAATTTAAGAAGTGTAGCTGGATCGTGGAAGGAATAGATTGTTATTAAGCGACGAGCGATAGGTATAGCGAGTCAATATATTGTCAATAACTTAAACTTAAGCCCTAAACCTGAACAACTAATAATAACAAGGAGAAAGAACCCGACACCGCTTATAATTAATTTACAATTAGAACTTAAGAAAATCGACAGAGTTGAAGTACAAGAAAAGCTAGAGTCCAGTATAGGCTGGACACTAGAAGGTCGTCTGTGAGAAGCGCAGAGACCTTTTGAACGAGCTGCAGCTCAAGTGAAGCTGCAGTTTTTAGCAAAGAAAAGATAGACGGCCAGATAAGTGCAATGGCCTATATTTAACCGGCCAAGCAAAGCGGGAGTGCATGCAGTAAAGTGTCGACAGCAACTGACTTTTCGGCAATCAGCTTTATCAGCTGTGTTCGAAGAGTCAGAACGGCAAGGGGAGAGGTGTTATGGTTTGGTAACCCCGTTATTTCTCTCTCTCTCTCTCTCCTGCTCTACAACAAGCACCGTAACGCAGCTCGCGCGATCCGCAACACGGGGTATACGCATTACAAAAAATCTTTCTAATTAAGAAAATCGGTAAACGGCCTTTATTACATCATAAGCATATTGGATGTTAATTAATAAACTACTACAAATTTATATTGTACCTGAACAGTGGTCATTTGTGAATTGGAAGGTTTTCTTCGGTTCGAATTAACCGGCAAATATCGATCGGCCAATGCCATCGATCGATGCCATCTGATTAGATGTCTCTCCAAACCAAGACTTTGTCGTTTTCAGACCAGTACGTTTGTCACATTTCACCTCACTCTGGTATTATGCCATGCCGGCATGTAGCCAGCACGTTTTCACAATACTGACTCTTAAATAATTTTCCACTTAACAAGTAAGTTTGCTCCGTAGTAAGTAAGTTTGGTTTTTCGTTTTTCGTTTTTTGTTTTTCTTTCCTTTCTCTTTTTGTTTTTGTTTTTTGACAAGAAAGTTAACTTGAACTATATAATTTAGAGTGTTTTACAGTGTTTTTACAGACGCAATTATATACGTATAAAAAGTTTTTCTTGATAATGGTCTTAAACTAGTTGAAAACTAGTTGAAAAAGTTATAGTTATTTGCAAAATTGCTTAGTTACTAACATAGGATCGGATCTTTGCGCCGAAAACATCAATTTAAGTTATCTACAAGTTGTCGATTGAAATAAAGAAAATAGTTATTAAAAAAGATGTATTGATGCTCTCGGCGCACTGGTTCGATCAATTTTTAAGTACTTAGAAGCAATTCTGCAATAGACGCAATTATTAATTTTCTTTGAAGATGATCTGAACATAGATCGAAACATAGGTCGAAATTTGAATTTGATAAATTGCAGAATTGCTTTCAAGTAAAAATTGACCGGAACAGTGCGCCGAGAGCATCAATACATCTTTTATAAAGAAATAAACGATCGATAGAAAGGAACATTTATATGCATTACGTTATGTACTACAAGGATTACGCTAGGCGACACTATCGCGACCTTAATGATAACGATCAAACTAAAATAAAAAAATACAATCTTTTGTAAAGTTTTTTAATTGATCGTTGCTAATGATCTTTTTCTGAAAAATTATGTCAAATCACGAGATTTCATCTTGTCAATTTATTATTATATTATGTTATGTTTAGGAGTTATTAACAAAAAACACGGACCAATCAGAGCGCGGCTACAGCGGATTGATTCTGGCTCCGCCAATGGCGCCGCGACGCTGAGCGGGACCTGTCGCTGAGTCGGACTCCGTTTGCTCTAGCCGCGCTCTGATTGGTCTGTGTTTTTTGTTAATAACTCCTAAACAAAGCCGCTGGCGTCATTTTTGTAAAGGAAAATGTCGCTTCAAATGACCCAAGGAACCTCCCATTTACGGGAAGTACACGAATTTTGAGACACCCTGTATGTATACGTAGATACATATGTATGGTTGTCTGTTACAGATGAGATTAGATTAGGTTAGATTAGACTAAATTGGATTAAACCCTTAGGACTCGAGTGGTGACTACTAGTCACCACTAGAAATTGGTGTAGCATTATTAAACATATTGTTTACATTATTAAATATTTTGGTATGTAATCATTTGTTAAACATTTAAGTATTGTATGAGATCATTATATGATTTTATGACATCATTATACAATATCAATTTCATATCTATAAAAAGAAAGAAATCGTATCGAATGGAATTATTCTGGCTAGGAAGAAATGTTCAATTTTCGAGTTAAAATAGCTCCGAGTGAAAAAGGTTAACAAATGGCATAGGATATGGATAGATGGATGGGTGGAGGGATGAGTGATTTAGTAGATCTGTAAGTCTAAGTCGAATTTCTTGCTTCGGTCGCGAGGCCGAAATTAACCCTTTGCACTCGGAGATAGTTTAACTTGCAAATTAAATACTTTTTTCAACTAGAAAAATTGCATTCTCTTTACGATTTTTTTTTCATTTTATGGATATGAAATTGATATGATACCTCGTACAGTACTTAAACGTTTAGCAATTGATTAGATACCATGTGAAAACACATACGTTCCGTATTATAATCCAAACAAGCATAATGCTCGCAGCGTATAAATAGAATACACTAATATTCAATTCATTGGATTATTATTGTAAAAAGGCGACGATAGTAAAAAAAACTTCGTCAGAAGAGACCATTACATGATTCTCGTTTCGCAGGAGTGGGATTGCGATTAAGGCGATTATCGTAAGAAGTTCCTTGACACCATCGTGAGATGTGCGAGCGCCTCCGAGGGCGTATAAATGTTTAATGAACGATGATATAACGATAGTAAATTGCGAGAAGGAGAGGATAGGCTCCCCTCTCTCTTTCTCGCGAGTGACAGACGAGAGACTTGAACGCACGGATGCCGCGCCGCGCCAGGCCTGACGTAACGGAAAAAATTACGTTTCGTACTGGCAGTGTATGGTCTTAACCCGAGATTCGTTTCTTTCCTCGACTTTCCCTTTTCTTTTCGCCGAGTTCTCCCCATCGGCAAACTTCTGCGATTATTCGCCTCTGGAAAACATATATTCCATATTATAATACCATTTAAACATTCACCATTTTTCCAGAGACGAATAATTGCACAAGTTTATTACAGGGTGAGTAACAAACGTTAGCACCTCAAATATCTTTGTTGTTTCAAAAGATAAGTAAAATATGGTAAGGACAAAGTTGAATGGTACAGCGGGGCTGACACGATGCAAAAAAAATTTTGTTTTTATGTCATTTTTTTGGAGATATCAAGGTCACCTTGACTTTTTTAAATGGAACCACCCTTTTTTAAACACCTACAATGATAGTCCCTTTCATTAGAAATTCAGTGACTATAATTAGTCCAAGGTCATTCAAGGTCAAGGACAGGAAAAACGTATAAAACTAAAATATGGAAGCAGTACATATATCTAATATAACATGTTATAGCGTCGTTTTTCGGTTAAATCAGGCCGAAAATTACTGTAAAAACAAAAAAAAATATTAATTTTAATTTTAATTTTATTTTATATTTTTTGTAATTGTCACAGTAAGGTAAAATTGAACTTATAAAGTTTTATATTTAAGAAACCAAATCGTGATTATTTGTTTTAAAAAGTTCATGCGACCAGCTGCACTACTGTGCAAAAGAAAGAAGCACCTGGTCAAATTTAATAGAAAAGCGTAAAAAATCAAATAAGAGCACAGTAAGTTTGGAAAAAGGATTCCGCTTCGAATAGTTCCGATAATATGTGTTATTGCGGATTATCTAATAATACTTTAAATGCAATAAAGGATCTTGTCATTATATCTTATAATTACACAGGATGGTTCCTTCATTTTACGACAGTGTGTAAATTATAGATAGTTTGACCGTTGTCGTGATTTTGTAAAAACGAATAGTATAACCATAAGCCCGGACTCGTTTCAAAGCTTGAAGCCTCTACTTTCGCTATGTTTATCTGCCATGTATATCTGCTGTGAAACTAAAGACGAATTTTTCTCAAAATGAATTTCGAAATTACCACGGATTTAAAGGTTGAAATCTCCTATTTACAAGGACTCCTTGAAAATTGATGTACGAGACCTTTTGTTTTCACCATTCTATGGAACAAATATGAGTAACAAAGTTCGGTCGTGTAAAGTTGGCTGTACACCTCTCGTGTAAGACTTGAAAGGACGGCTAGAACAAAGTCGTATATCAATTTTCTCGTACATCAAAATGGTTCGGTTCGGTTCGCTTCGGTTCGGTAGCTGTTCATGAGCTAAATAATGAAAGACCTCGTATCGATTTTTAACCAATGCACAGTGTCATTCTAAATGTCCATTAAATTCGAAAACGATAATATTAATTAAAGTTATTAAAAACTCTCGTTACAATAAGCGTTCAAAGATCAAACTTTTTCAGTTACGATCTATCACCGTAAAAATTCCGTTTCTTCATAACGATGTCCTGGAAAACCTACTAGAGATTAATTAAGTGTCCAATTTTTTTTGAACAATGTATATCTATGCTGAGAACGCTCCAGCAACTAAACGTTAATGTTCATAATTTATTATTTACAAAGATGCTTAGTCAACTAAGGAAAATCGTCAAAGTTTTTCATCTTTGACAAGGGAAAAGTTAAAATGTCCGAAAAAGTCCAGGCTCCAACAAAGTACAACATTTTCAGCAACGTCTCCTCTAAAAGATCCTGCAAGATTTCGTCTCAACTACCCCTAGTTTGGAAATTATCATGATTTAAAGCATCGCGTGACACGCAATTCCGCGACGAGTCGCATTGCACGAGGCGATTCACGACTACTCAGCGGGTTTTAACAGTGTAAACACCTAACTCAAACCTATCTTATGAATTTTTTATATTATTCGATCATTAATAAACATTCGAATTTCTTGCTAGCTCATCTGAATCATTTGTATATGAGAGAGCAACGTAGCAATGCAGCAATGCAGCACAGCATCACAGCAGTTTTTCCATATTTAAAACCTGTATTTTACCTTCGTTAAGGGAATTATAGTATAGATTTTTATTTATTAATAGATAAATACAATTATAAGCTGAAAATTCGTATGATCAATTGATCATAATCAGTAACTTTGTAAAATATGATACTTTATCTTGTTTGAATATTTTTAATTCTTTAAAAAGGACAGTAATGACACACATTTTTGTTATTTTATTGAACGTAATGAACTTAATTAATTGAAAAATTGTGGAATACTCATGTTTAAAAGTCTAAATAAACAGCCAGTTTACAATTATTATTCATTATTCACACGATTTTTCAGATATTTCTGGTGGTGTACGGTGTGACAAAAAATGTTTCCTACAAAAAGTAATCGGTAATCTGTATTCTACAAATCTTAATACGAAAAATTTAAAGAATTATTTTTTTTAATAAAAAACTGTGGTCACCTTGTTTGTTTATTTATAACTATATACTTTTTTATTGAATAATGTTATAGCTGACGCCTAGACAAATCCAACGACCTATTCAATGTGGTCTTTAAGTTTTGAGATATGTAAGGGTGAAATAGGCTTGAACAACTTGAACACCGAGCTAATTTGGCCGACTGTGCGTCGCGCGTCCTTATAAAGAGAAAGCTACAATCTCTGATTCTCTATGATGTTTTCAGTTACGGAAAAGAATTTTTCAAAGTTTTCGCAGACATTTCAATTGTATTTTCGAAAAGCGAACACGCCTCATCAAACACCCCCAAAAGAGCCTACAAAATCAGAATTATAGAATTATTGTTGTGAAAACGGCAAATCCTAATCAAGTTTGAGTTAATGGTGTTAAATATGTCGATTATTTGGTTTGAAAATAGATTCCTTGCAACGACTGAATAGAACCTCATTGAACGTGCATTTCTTTCCTTTCTGTAGTAAATTTCCTGCAAGTCAACTCGTACAATAGATGTCTGCAACAATGAACGCAGGAACAATTACGATATCTTATGCGATCACCGCCATTGTGTGTGTCAGAATAATCGAGAAATCCACTTCCGTCCCTTGCCAGCGGTGTTGCCTTCCCTTTTGCTTCTGGCGAATAAGCTTCTGCTTCTGACGGTGGATTGTCATTATTATATTTATATTTATATTTTTTATTCCTTGAATCCTAACCCCTTTTTGCTGGCTGTACACATTTCGCTCCACAGTTGTTGACGAAAGAAATTTAAGACTCGAGCAAGTTTTTGGTCGCTCGTTGTTGCTTTTTTTTCATTTATTCGGTGATGGTCAGCGTGGACGTAGTGCTAATTAAAAAAAAAAACAAAAGAAGAAGTCAACAAGAGGCGACGAAAACTGGCTCGATTTCGCTTCGTTGCGGACACAGCCTTAGATAGCCGAACCCGCATATATCCAGGGAACTTTCTATTATTCGCGTGACAACTCAATAAGGATCAACAGGAACGAGATAACGGTTCCGTTTAGCGTACGTAATGAAAGAAATCGAGAATGACAGCGGGAGACTATCTTCTCTTAAGATCCAGAAGCTGTTTTCAGAACCGAATGGAAAGCGAGTGCTTTCACAAAGGACACGGACCCATCGAAATGTTTTTTTTCTTTTTAAAGATAGAAACGCTTAATGTATGCGAGCCAGATCAATATTTGCGGACGATATTTGCAATGAAACATTAAGTGGGTTGCCGTTCCTCGGAAAGGAAAGAAGAAAGTTTGCTTGCTCAAAATTCATCGGATAAAAATGTGACCGGAGTCGAGCAGTGTTATTTTTTTTTGGGGGGGGGGGGGCGTCTAGAGAGGAACCGGCCCTTTTTTGTCCACTTTGTGATTTTAACAGTTTCACAGTTTTACTTGTACACACTGAGACAATTCTTCAATTTTTTGTAATACCTCGGAAAGTCCAATTACTGATTTCACAGTAATTTTTCAAATCTTAACTAATAAGTATACATACTAGACAAAAAAGAGAATGGCGATAGGAGGCCTTTACACAAAAGTTTTCCAAGCTATACAAATCCTAAACTGTAGTTAATGTGTTATCTGTTATTTTTTTGGTGGGGGATAAAACAAGGAAATTTTACAGTGTTTTTACCGGATAGGGCCATTTAAATATAGCTGGCAGAACGAGGAACGGAGGCAATTATCTCGATGGAATGACGTTGTTTTCTTTCGCAACGATTCTTGACATTTTCGTGGCAACGGAACATCGGCCTTTTGTAAAGTTGTCAGTCGGACACAGTCTCACGTTGCGACAGCTGATTGTTCAGCGCTGTCATAAGGCGCTTCAACTTTAAAGCGATTCGTTGGCCGAGGATTCTGTCTGGTGTCGGATTGGTTTGCGTAATTTTCATTAAAAACTACGGGGTACTAATACGACGATTTTTTTGTCTTTGACAGTTTCGCTAAAACTGATTAGCAACACTTCTCGAGGTGACAATAATTTTTGAATCGACTTCGAAAAAGGAGGAGGTTACTCAATTCGACCTGTATGTGCCTTTTTTCGCTTTTTTTCCAAGTATGTTCACTGATTACGCCAAGATGGATGGACCAATAATCGGCACGAAACCTTTTGCATCTTTTGAAAATTATTTCAATTTATTTCTTTCGATATGTTTAAATTGCGCCCACTTATTTTTTTAGAAATCCACTATACATGTAAAAATTAATAAGTAATTAACTAAAGAATTAACTAATCCAACAAGTAATCTTACGAGTAAATCAAACAAGTAATGGTCGAAACATTCAAATTCGAAATAACGAAGTACCACGAGTTAAGTTGTACGTATCTTATTTTATTCCCATTATTATGCTGTGATAATTTTGTCGATTTACGGAAACGTGTGTTGCAGTTAGATATGCATAAGCTAAGATAAGATAAGATAATAATGAATTGGATACACAAAAGACAATGTAATTTAACTAATACACACCGGGTGAATCAGGTTTCTTTCTCATTTCCCTTTCTCTTTAATTTAAACAATTCGAAATTAGAAATCGAAAACAAAAGCAGTTTCACTTGTTCCTTTGCTACTTCTATTCTTCTGTTAACGATAAGAACTGTGTGCCGATAAGATCGAATCTCTCGGGCAGAACAAACGTTACGAAAACTTCGTTGCTATCCCACGTTTGTTAAGAGTTAATGAAGAAATGTAATAACCCTGTTATTTTTCTTTTTTCTTATCAAATTTAATTGACCCATGAGCAACACTGCTCGGCGCAATGTTACTGCAATTTGTCTAGTGAGCAATATTGTTACGTTAATTTATCCTGTAAGCAACATTGCAAAACGCAATATAATTATTCATTATATTAGATTTTTTGTTGCACTTCTTTCTTTATGACTTTGTAACGTAATATTTAATATTTAATATTTAATATTTAATATTTAATATTTAATATTTAATATTTAATGATAAAAGTGCTCGTTTTATACGTTGTTATCGTGCTGACCGTAAATAATTTCTAAAACAAACGTTTCTAAATTGCCCTTCTTTTCTTTCTCATACTATATGTACATAGTATGTAACATATATATTGTATGTGTTTCAGTTTTAATTTTTCCTGCAGTAAAATGTCCTCGATTTCTTATTAAACTTAGAAGTGTGACGTTTCGTCGTTAACTTTCTAGTTGTTTTTCTGTATGATTAACACAAGTGGACGCGCCTTGAATTTTTTAGGACATTCACTTTCACTTCCATAACTACATTTCCAATAAATGCTGTAGGCATGATCAGAGATTGTACTGTTCGAATCGAATTAATTTAATGTTCATAGTACCACTGATAAAGTACCGTGTTTCACCTGCTGATTCATTTAATTACATCAAATTTGTTATTTTTTAAAGTTATTTTTTGTCTTACTGTCTGGAGATATGAACGTCCATTTAATTTTCTGATTGAATTCTTTTATCGATTTGAAATTTCTTCTCTCAAATCAATAATTTTTACAAAAAAATATACATATAAATACATAACACATTAATAACAATTATGAATAATAAATTTGCAGTACTCTTAAAACCAGAATTTTCGAATATTTATTCGAATTTGACGATTTTGTTTTTATACAGTATCGAGCGTACATATAAAATAAAAGTTTTAAAGTAAAATCTTTCCCACAAATCATTCGAAGTAAGTGTTACACGTTTATGTTTATTTTGTTGTTGCCCACACAAGGTTCTGTAATTGCGCGTTTGCAACAACTTAAGAAAAATTCATTTTACAGATATGATGTGGCCATCATCATCGTAAAATATTCCGAAGATAATCTCGTACTGAGCTAACCGATTAACCAGATGCTCAATTATTAGGAAAATGGCTTGGAACCTCTTAAGACATAAATTCCTGGCTCGATATAAACTAATATTGGAAGATTCATTAAATTGTACCGGCAATTAGGCTTTAGTATTGCCAACAAGCAAGCAATCGACCGGGAAATTTATAATGTGCTCATTCTAAAAACAATATAATCGAAAAAAAAACGATTTAGATGAATTAGGCCATTGAAGATTACAGTGTTGAAGTTGAAACTCGAAGTAATTGTTATTAGTCATAACTTGATGACAGAAGATTATATACAATATTTTTTAAATTTTAAATCGATCGTAAAAACCAATATAAATTAATAGAAATATTTAATCAATAGAATAAATCAGTTGCATTATAAAAATGTTATAACCTGAAAAATTTTTATGTTAAACGGCTAATGTTTATTACTAATCAACTAGTAGTTTCATTTATGGGATAAAACATTTACCAATGTGGTAAAACACTTTCCATAAGGGTAGGTTTTCGTTGAGCAGCTGGTCAACACTATCCAGAAATATAAAAGAAAATGGAATATTTCAATTATATACAATAAGATACAAAGGAGAATACATATTAGACTAAGAAAACAAATGAATTTAAGAGGGTAACTTGAGAGGGTTGAAAGAGGAAAAGGGTAGAAAGGGGGATGGCAAATCGAAAAGTTGGTCAACACACCAGAAATATAAGAGAGAATAATAGAATGGTTCAAAAATATATAAAATACAATAGAAAGGAGAGTATTGGACTAAGGAAATGAATGAATGAATGAATTTAAGAAGTTGAGAGGATTGAAAGAGGAAAAAAGGGTAGAAAGATGGATGGCAGATCGAAGGACTTGAGGGGAATGAAAGAAGAAATTTGACAGAAAGGGGACACGTCTAGTTGAAGTAATTAAGGTAGAGTATTAATAAGATTGAGTGTATCAAATTAGAAAGATTGCTCGACATTCGTTCGATCATAGACAGAATTTCAAAATGGTCGCATTTCCACGGTATTTAATCACGTGAGAGGCACGAACGGGCCGTGGGACTGAATCACCTTTGCCGCAATGGTGCAACGTAATGATGTTCGGATAGAACCACAACCGTCTAACATCTTCCATCCCAATGATTGCATGCCTGCCCCCCTGGAATGCTCGATCATCCGACGGCCGCGGCCGTTCGGTCGGTCTCATATAATGCCGTTACATCCACTTACTAACTTACAATTAGTAACAATGAGAGGATACAGTCACGCATCGGATCGATGAAATCATCGAAAGCGGAGTTCCTTCGTGACCCCGTTTTCTCAGAACATCAACGGGGAACATTAATTTATTTGCAACCCTTGTGTAACCGTCGTTTTTTTTAACCGTAGCGCTCCTCACGCTAGAATAACGTATACCGTGGCGAGAACGTGTAAGCTTTCTTCTGCCGTTCTTCTGCCGCGCCGTAAATAAAACTCCTTTTTTTCGATGGAGAAACAGATATTTCTTTATTCACAGTATTTGCCATCCAGAGTCACCAGATTAAGACTTGTTTTCTCACTCCACCTTCCCCTTCTACGACACGCAATTCCCTCAAGCTTCCGACACGGCCGCGGACTGGTTACGTGACTGACGCGTTCCGTCTCTGTCGTGCATGTGTCACAGTCCGTCTTTAAATTGAATTATTAACGTTTCAAGGACAGCTTAACCCCTTGTCTTTTCATATGTATACAATAATGATTTTTTAAAAGTCTACGTGGTGCTCAAGATATCACCTGTCATCGAGGAAATTACGTTACCGAGACTGGAAACGCCGTGCGTGTGCGAAAAACTGTGGTTCGAATCCGGACACTGTACTGGTTCGAATCCCATCGTCGCACAGTGGCCGAGAGCGAGCAAAAGTGGCCAAAATTCAATAACTTAATCAATTTTGCAATAATATATTTGAAAATTGGTATTTCTGGGTTATTTTGGGCGTAGATTTCAAATCTTTAATCAAAATTTAAAAATTCAAAATGGCCGATTCAATATGGCCGATTCAATATGTCGAAAAAGAATTCATAAACTCAACATGTGCAGGAGAAAATTTTTCCGTTCCGGTGTCCTTGCGGACATTCCCGAGTAACTGCAGAGTTCTGATTTATGGCACGATCCCTTCCGCGGAGACGAAAATCCCTGTTTTCTATCGTGGAGGAAAGGTAAGGGTCACACTGCTGCAGTTTCAACTTCTGCAAAACACGTGATTTTTTAGAGAGAACGTTCCTGTATCCCCTCTGTTTTTCTTTGTGGTAGGGATATTTGGGGGTGTTCGCAGCTTTTTTGGGAAACTGCAGTCAGTCGAAGTCTCGGCCTCATCCGTATAACCTACGGCCGCTGCGGGTCTGATGCTGCTGCGACTTTTTTGCAACCCTTGAATTCGACTGCGATCGCGTACTTGAGAGCCACCACCAGCGGTGCAATTACCGGACAAATAATTGTGAGTTCATCGCTGTCGAAGGATTTTTGTGCATCGACTGTCGCCGTGAAATACAATATTCCCAGTGTGAAAACGTATGTTTGACTGTACAGTGAAAAGTGAAAAAAAATTCGGCATTTATTGTGATTTATTTTTCGATAATTCATTTATCGATTTGAAAGTGAAAGTGAAAGGTCCATATCGTTGTCCGCGTATCCGTCAGGGTGTCGTATACCTGAAATCTACCACCAACTGTACAGTTCGTTGACTTGGCTGTACGCCCCTTGGATTGCGGTACCGTCGCATACCTGAAGACATCTGTGTACTTCGTCACAGTACGACTGACCCATTGTCACACATTTCGAGGCAGCAAATGGATTTACGGCTGAATAGGTGAGTTTTTCAAACAAGCAGTTTCTACCTGTTCTTTCATTCGGGCAAAGTTGCCGTAGGTCGTGTCCGCTATCATGAACACCCGTAATGAAGTGACGAGTAATGTTTTCTCGCGATTATTTCATAAACTAAAGCCGACAGCCAAAAATTTTACAGAGAAATGTTGTTCAGAATAATGGTCTTGACCACATATCCAAAGCTCATTGAAATCGGTGAACATTCACATAATCGAGAAACTCTTGTTCGTTACGATGTCACGACGTACCGTCATCGCTCTCCTGCTCGCGCGGCGCGGCGCGGCTGCCCAGGTCGCGCTCTGATTGGTCCGTGTTTTTCGTTAATAACTCCTAAACAAAGCCGCGGACGCCATTTTTGTAAAGGAAAATGTCGCTTCAAATGACCCTCAATCAACCTCCCATTTCCGGGAAGTACACGAATTTTGGGACACCCTGTATATATATATCCGGCTACAGCAGATTGATTCTAGCTCGGCCAATGGCGCCGTCACGCTAAGCCACGCCACGCTAACCAGTCGCTGAGTCGGACTCCGTTTGCTCTAGCCGCGCTCTGATTGGTTTGTGTTTTTTGTTAATAACTCCTAAACAATATTTCGCTTATCAGCTGGTATATTTATTTTAAAATGTATTTATTTGTTAATAACAATTTGTTATTAATTTTAAAATGTTATTAACACATGAAATAAACTTCATTTATGCTATTTTTTTACAACAGAATCACATAAATAGCCTTTATTGATTCTGGGTATTCGCACTTAACTGTCTCCATGAAAATACACAAAGTACTAAATTGGTAATAACTTTCGCATCGGCAGGCACCGGCAGCTGGAATTTGTTTTACAACTTTCAGGATACTTTAAGGAAAAGATTTATCATAGTCTCGTGAAGGCACACTAAGGCACAAATTAGATATTGATAATGAAACTTGGTTTTTGTGTTCAAAATCGAGTTATTTTGGTGGTCAATTAATAAACTTGAAAATAATTATTAAACGTAATAAAAAAAATATTAAAATGTTTTATCGATACAACGTATAAAGAGCTACATAAACAAATTTTTTTATAATTTTACATGCAACACCGGCTGTGTTCGAGGAGTTTTAACAGACACAAATATTATGAAATTAAAAGGATGAAAGTTGACGACAATATTTAAATACAAAAATCAACATATAGTCAATAACTTTTAACTTATTTTAGTTGGTTTTCATGAACTTCAGGGTGTTGTTAAAGACGCGAAATAATTTAAATCGGTCATTTCAACAAAAATATTTCAGCTAAAATCCTATTTTTGTCCATGTTTGCGCCACTGTGGCGTCGCCGCCGCCACCTTTGGAACAGTGACCGATCTAATGGTAAGCGGACTAAACGGCCGCGCGTAGGGTCCCGAATTCGCAACATTCATTTTTTTTACAAAAAAATTCAATTCATATACGAAACATTAAGTTTAGAATAGTTTTCTTGTAAATCCATATTTCTAGCTTGAGTTTGAGGGCCCTAAAATATTTACCGCTTGAGTCCTCTACTGGACTCGAGCCGCCACTGCTCTGGAAATATTCCATGTGCCATCTAATACTGTGGTGCCTAAGGTGGTTCGGAGCCCACTTTAATAAACTGTAGGTTCCGTTGCAAAATAACCTTAGCGACGTTAAATAGATATACATAAACAAAAAAAAACAAATTCTAGTCAATTTCTCTGGACTGTTGTCATCGTGCAGTGCACCTCCAGTGCGCACATTTATCTCTTCTTCTCTTATATAAATCAACATTAAATGCTGTTCGTTGGTAAGCGCATCACTTCAGAACGAAAAAGGCTGGACCGATTTGGTTAATTAAAAAAAAATAATTAAAAAAATGTTCGTAATAGTCCGAATAAGATTCTTAGGAAAAGAAAAATTGGAAAAGTTTGTTTTCTGCTTTTCTTTCAATGAGATTTTCTCGTCCTTACATTGATTATCCATGGCTACGATCGTTAATAGACGCAATGATCACTCAGAAAAATACGTTTTTTTCTCATTTTTACTCTGTGTACACTTTTCCAAATTTTCACAAATTTACAAAACGATCACAAACAAGTTTATTGAAATTTGGACAGGACAACGTCTGTTGGATCAGCTAGTTTACAATAAAATAATTATTTAAATAAAAATAAATTTTTAAAAATACCACGTTTTTAAAAACGGACTAAAAAGTATAAAATAATTTTTCCTAGTGCCATACAGATTCCTAACCTCGTACAGATAGTCATGAAAATTTGTGATTGTGAATTTTGAATAGCTGTGAAAATACTTGTGAGATTTAAAACGAAAAACGTGGGGCGCAAAATGCATCAATTATCTATCGTATGCGCCCCACGTTTTTCGGTTGAAATCTCACAAGTATTTTCACAGCTATTCAAAATTCACAATCACAAATTTTCATGACTATCTGTACGAGGTTAGGAATCTGTATGGCACTAGGAAAAATTATTTTATACTTTTTAGTCCGTTTTTAAAAACGTATTTTTAAAAATTTATTTTTATTTAAATAATTATTTTCTGCTTTTTAGTCTTATGTTAATACTTCTATCACTCTTTATTAATACTTTATATACTCACTAACCTTACTGTAAATTCCACTTGGTAAACAAAGCGATGATGCACTACCGGTCACGATCGTCGCGCGATGATGTACTACACTACCGATGGTTCGCGCGTCGGGGGGAAATGGGTCCGTGGAGTGGGGACGAGTCAGAGTGCGCACGCATAGTAAAGTAGAGAGGGTTGTCGAGCGAAGTGGGGATCGCTGAACGCGATGACGTAGTTCGCGGGGGGATGAAAAGGTAAATATTTAGTTGTTATTTTCTCCGAAACGGTAAGACTTTTTAAAAATTTTTTTTTTGAATAATGCATTGTCATCCAGTTCTGAACCATGTGTGCAATTTCAAGTCTCTAGCTCATCAGGAAGTTAGTTTAAAATCAATTGCAAAATTTGCCACCGAACAAACAGCAAACAGACAAACAGACAAACAAGAAAGCGAGCTAATAAAAACGTGGTAAAAAAACAAGATCAGGAACAACTAATACAAAAAAAAATTTTTAGTCCGTTTTTAAAAACGTGGTATTTTTAAAAATTTATTTTTATTTAAATAATTATTTTCTACTTTTTAGTCTTGCGTTAATACTTGTAGCACTCTTTATTAATACTTTGTATACTCACTAAGCTCACTGTAAATTCCATTTGGTAAACAAAGCGATGACAC
>CM052344.1:11904571-11938027 GCA_028455595.1 Lasioglossum vierecki | reverse complement strand
CTAAGCTCACTGTAAATTCCATTTGGTAAACAAAGCGATGACACACTACCGATCTTCGCGCGATGATGTACTATATTACCGATCGTCGCGTGATTATATACTATACTACCGATCGTCGTGCGATGATGTACTATACTACCGATCATATCTATACTTATCATATACTAAGCTCCGTCGCGCGTCGGGGCAAAGTGGGTCCGTGGAGTGGGGACGAGTCAGAGTGCGCACGCATAGTAAAGTAGAGAGGGTTGTCGAGCGAAGTGGGGATCGCTGAACGCGATGACGTAGTTCGCGGGGGGATGAAAAGGTAAATATTTAATTGTTATTTTCTCCGAAACGGTAAGACTTTTTAAAAAAATTTTTTTTGAATAATGCATTGTCATCCAGTTCTGAGCCATGTGTGCAATTTCAAGTCTCTAGCTCATCAGGAAGTTAGTTTAAAATCAATTGCAAAATTTGCCACCGAACAAACAAACAAACAAACAAACAGACAAACAAGAAAGCGAGCTAATAAAAACGTGGTAAATAAACTTGTTGCTCGCGCTAGACTCGGATTCTAGTACTAATTTTTCCAACTTGTTCACATACTCATGCTACGCCGTCTCAAACTACATATAGGTACTTTATTAGTTCTTTAATTCGCATTTTTTCTTCCGATAGAAGACAAAATTTTCTTCCAAATAAAATAATGCATTAATTCTAGAAAAATTAATAAATATTGAACCTAGGATTTTATGGATTTATGAGAAAACTAAGACGACACGATTGAAAACAATGAATGAATTAAGTAAGATATTTTCAAATTTTGAGGAACAATTTCTTTATTCTGCTCTTGTTTCGTGCAATTCAAGGGAAAAAAATGTTTATCTCACATAAAGACCCACAATCTAATTATAACTGAGTAATTCAATGTTCACTGTGTACGATAATCGAGATTCCACTGATATCTAATCGATGCATACATTGTAATTGAAGCTTCTGCACGATAAAACTGCAATTTGATTTACATAGTAATCAATATTCATCAATCTGGAATGGAGTACGAAGAGGATGATGACGGCTTTAAAAATATCGACAACGCAGTCGATCTACCGTGGTAACGGTTAAGTAATTTTTACCGTTACAGCATTGACATAAATCTCGCTAGAATTAATTTAGCTGCCACGCTGACGTTAACCTAGGAATAACAAGTCGATAATTGAGTTGTTTTCTATCTAAACAAACGCTTACAAATCCCCAACAACTTCATAAGATCCGTTAGAACGGTTTCCATTGCGTAATGACCTGCCCAATTAGATATACGGTAGATAAATTAATCTCTTTTTGACTACTGATGATTCAACGACATTAGAGTATGCTGCTACGGTACTGTAATTACGAAGAAATTATAAAAGTGAGATATAACGGTGATAATATAAAAGATAGAGAGAGAGAGAGAGAGAGAGAAAAGAATAGTCAAGAAACTTCGTTTCCGCGACCAACACAAACAAGAGTAACAAGAAAAGACTACTTCGAGCGCAATTCATCTATTACTTTTCCTCAAACGATAGGCTCCGACGTTCATATGTATATTACCGTTCGCGGTAAAAAATATAATTGAAGAATGTATCAAAGAACGGGGAAATCGTCGCACTTAATTTTAATTTCCATACGAGAATCTTTTTGCGATTACGAACTTTTATGGACTGATTTATACAACTTGAAAGCAAGAAAAAATTTGATTCTTTATCACTACTTAAAGTCAAGAGAGGTCATTCCAAGTACCTTTTTCCTTATTGAAAATTTCTGTCTTGGGTTTCTGAAGGAGTTACTAACGAAAAACACGGACCAATAAACGCTCACAATCAGAGGAAACTTCTCGCAGAGAATTCGTCTGCTGTAGTCGCGCTCGAACTAGTCCGTTGTTTTCGAAAATAACTCCTTCACAAATTCGAGGCTAATATTTTCGCTACGGAAAAAAGTGACTCCAAATAACCTCAAGAAACCTTCTCAAAGTCCTTCGACATTTTTGGGACAACCTGGTCTCAAAAGGGCTGGCTAAAAATTTGAATCCACACATTCTTGTTATTTTTATAATACTTTATAATTCGTTTACCAACGAATTATTTTTAGGGTCAATCTTTGCTATTAGTTAAATCTTGCTTACGTAAAGATATCACAGGAAAAGATTGCCTCAAGCACAATCAATCAATTAAGTTCATATCTATCCCTAGTCGCATTTACGTACATATGGTATCCCCAACGTAGGGCCAACAACGAAAAATTATGTCAGTTTGCAGACGAATGTCCAACGTTGGGCCTACAGATATTATAGTCGTTTAAGTAACGTTTACATTTACAACGATTATACTGTCCAACAGTAAAAATGTTTTCATATAACTGTTGGCTGGATCTTATAGAGTTTTTCGCGCTGATCCCGAATCTGGCCTTGATTTTTTTCCTACCCGCACAGTTTTTAAAAAACATAACTTTGAAGAAAAAACCTATTTTTTAACTTTAAATAATTATTGCGATGTGAAACCACCCTCTCGGTCAAGTTGCGAACGTCGACGTTTTTACCAGAAGCAGAACCAGAAAGCAAAATATCATCGCGGAACACCGCCAGTCATCGCCAGAGCGGGCGTCCCGCCGAGTCACTGAGCGTCACTGGCGGTGACTGGCGGTGTTCCGCGATATTTTGCTTTCCGGTTCTGCTTCTGGTAAAAACGTCGACGTTCGCAACTTGACAGGGTAGTTTCTCAAGATAAAAGTCTGCTTTATCGCGTGGTGCAGCTCAATTTTCGCTGGACCCTTATTTTTTCTGATCCATTAAAAAATATCAGCAAAAAACGGTGCAAACGTGGTGCCTCTCCGTCTTTAATGATTGTTTAAACATGTTTTGCTATTGCACGTCACTGTATTCGGGAAAGTCTAGAGAATCTTCTGATGTAAAGAACAATATCTTTTATAATAACATCACAATAATTGTTTAAAGTTGAAAAATAGGTTTTCCCGTCAAAATTATGTTGTTCAAAAACTGTGCGTGTAGGAAAAAAATCAAGGCTAGATTCGGAATCAGCGCGAAAAACTCTATAAAATCCACCCAACAGTTATATGAAAATATAAAAAGAGTTTAAATTTGTTGGACAGTGTTATATGTATTACATTTGCGCAACGAAAATCTGCCAACATTTAAATACAATATATCGTGTAACAGACGCCAGAAGAGTTGCTGCAACCAAAAATAGTAAAGTTAATAAAGTTTTATTGTGAGCACCCTTGGAAGTTTTTCATTTCTTTAATTTTTCCATTTTCCAAAGGATAAGCAAGGGGGGTGGGGGTGGGTTGGGGTGTTCAACTGGTATAAGAAGACCATTTTGGATTTCTTCAAAATAGGTTTTCCGTTTTTAGATTCTTTAATTTTAATTTGTTGACGTATCTAGTACCCTAATCATAGCATCTACAAACAAGAATCATCTGTAGGTTGGACGACAGGGTATACAATACTTACTACGCTAGCGGGTCTAGATACAAGTCCGACGTCCGTTTATTATGTTAGTTTTTTCCTTTTTTCCCCAAAATTTTACCTTGAAAATACATTTTTAATATGTATATTATTTATGATAAATGCCATAAGAATAACTATTAAAGAGAAAATCAAAATGTGGGCTCTCTATAGGGTTTCGTCTTATAGTACCGTTGGCTCTAGGTTGGGTGTGATCGTTGGCCCAACATTCGCTCCCAATCAGGCTATTGGCCCCAACTGCAAAAAAGAGCGACATTTCTCACAGTTGCCCAACGTATACTGAAGGTATACCGTCAACAGAGGCCCAATAACACGCCAACCATAAATGCTACTACGAATATCCCTATATCCCATATCTCTATATGTATAAAGGTGGTCAATTTATCTTGAGACAGTCAATTATTACGGAGAAACCAGCAGGAATATGAAAAAATGTTTTATATAAAATATTCTTCATATGCAGGGACATTTAATGGTGCAATGCACATTTTTCCGTAATGGCCCTTTTAGGGTCAGATGAATTAAACTTTTTGGTTTACTCTTACCGACTCTTTAAACGGCTGTAGCGTTTCAACGGTAATGTTTTAGCAAAAATCTTGGTGATTGGTCCACCTTGACGATTGGAAATTTAATTACGTTAATAATCAACAAGGATTTGTCAATGACAAAAGTAAAGAAGTACATAGCATAATAAATAAATTGGAAAATTTCAGCTGCCAACAAAGTTTTTTGATTTATTTCACAATGATGTCGTACATAAATCAGAAATGTCGCGCAATATGAATTTAAATAAAAGATCGTAAATTGTTTAAAACCGTTCGTTGAAATACTTTTATTACAGCTGACGTCACGAACGGTTTTGAATTAACATTTTACGCAGCGTCGCGTCGTTGCGCTAAAAGAGAAAGTTCTGTTGCTGGAACACGTGTGTGATATTTCATGGATGTGAGAACCTTTAATCAGTGTGCATCTTTCCCAAGTCGATCATGTCTCAGTGTTGTAATTTGATTATAAAACGGTGAGATTTTTTTTAACGGAGTTCAGTGACGGAACAATTACAATGACGGAAATGTCATGCAGCTGACATGGTAATTGAGAAATACCACAGGGTGTATCTGGAAAACGTGATTGTCCCGATAAAAGTGAAATAAGTTACAACGTAATCTTGTAGAGGGATGCATGTAAATTATATTTTAGAATATTTTCTTTCGCGAAGAACCATGCGTGGACATGAACTAACATTTTTATTTATTTTTTCAACCATTATTTATACGGTTCTATGAATAGCATGGGATTATAATTCGTGTACGCAGGGTCAACTTAATTAAATTAGTAACATTTGTTAAACTATGACAACAGCTCTTACTGCTCTTTTAAAATTCTTTAAACATGAAGTTTATTCACTCTATTATACATTAATACCTTTTATAGATTGAAAACAATATATACCAGACGATACCAGTATTTTAAAGTTCTACCAATCTGCCAGTTTTAGGAAGATCATCTACTAACTTTTTTCATAAATGCATCAAATCTATAGTTCACTTTGTAGTTCTATAGTTAATGATACTTTGATTAACTTTTCATTAAGTCCCTTATTGTAGTGATTCTAAACCCTGATGTAGATTCACAGGCCCTCTTGGACTTGAACGAGTGCCATAACTGCCGCGAGTGAGCAAGGATTACGTGGTGGTCACACAGTTGGGGAAAACAATATTCTAAATAGTAAATAATAAATAAATCGTATTTATTTTAAAGTATGTGTACAATTTTGAAAATAAAATAATTTAATTGAGTTAGTAATTTTTTAGAGTAGTATTTGATAATAGTATTTTTTATTTGAAGAATATTGAAAATATTTAGACTTTGTCCTTATTTTCAATTTCAATTTTAAATATTATTGCTGAAAATAATGGTTCGCATTCAATAGATTTATGAGTACAAATAGTTTCCTGGTGATAAGGTACACTGTATGTTTATGAAGAAACCTCAATAGGCATAAACAATATAATGTTTTATTGTATAGAATATACTGTCTAACATATTTCTAAGTTTATTGCATATAGACCATCTTAGAACGGCCCTGGTTACCTAGCTGACTATCCGAACGTGGACTTGTTAACAGGTCACTGAGACGACGCGATGCGACGCGACGGCGAACGTTAACTGTCGTCTTCACTGCATACTTTCTCGCTGCCAAGATAAGCAAAGCCAGAGACCTGGGTCGCCTAGAGTCGCAGAGCAACACTTAGCACATACCGTGCTACGAGATACGAATGCGTTCGCTTAACACGGTACATGCTTCGCAATCACTTGAAAATTGTATATGACGCTCTGGTGATGTTGTCTATTTTTTACCAGCCATTATTACGTGTACAGCGAGTCACAAAACAGGATAAAGTTATTTGGTTCTTCGTGCCAATTACCAACAAATTCTCTTAGGTTTGTTTGTATCTCTTATATTATTGTTGGTAATTATTTTCATCATTTTTGTGATAAGAAGCGACAAACTTTTCGTCGAGAAACTTGATTTTATACAAAGATAGAGATAGAACCTTAGATAGAGGGCCTCATTCGTTCTCGAAAAAAAGTGGCAAATAAGTTTTATAGAGAGAAACAATTGTGCACAAAAATGTTCTGTTACTGTTACTGTGGATAAAAAAAAACTAAAAATTCATTCTGCGATATCCACTGGAATCTACGTTAAAATTATGTTTTACATCGAAATTATCATGTTCATCAACAGAAAATACAAATAATTCAGTAGGGGATCAGTTACAAGCGTTTTTTCCCCGAAGAAAATCCTATATCAAGCAATTTATTGATTCAAAGCGTCACTAATACTTTCATGGTATCAGGAAAAAGAATTTTATAAAATATGACCTATGGGATACGGTAGCTTAAAGTACAGTTAATGTAACTGAAACTTCAAAATTTGTAACTCTTTTATATGCAGTATATGTTCTAGTAAATACCACGATTGAAGTCATTTTTCTCGCCTTTTTCTCTTTTAAATAGAGATATTTCAAGAAGGGTTCAAAACATCCTATAGTTTTTGTTTTTTCGTAATTAATAGACACATTAATCTTAAATTTCCTACAAGTTTTTTTCTGCTACACTCAAAGTTATTCAACATTAACCCTCGGTAAATGCTACTTTTCTACTCTGCTATTAACTTTTTATTAAAATGATTTATCTACATGTTTTTCTTTTTTATCGATATTTATTTATCTGTTTTCTACACGTAACATATGTATTATTGGTTTGTATTTCATTTTTTACGTTATACATACGTGAAACATGCTTCTTATTGTTTATTTCAAAATGTAGTATGAAAGAATGGAAAATTCTAAAATAATAATCAAAATCTTCGATTAGTCCATTTAATTACGAACAATTCTGAACGAACAAGTATAAATTATTGCTACGCTATACGAATTCTTTTATACGAATTCTTAGTTCCTTCCTATCGACCGTTTATAAAAGATGTATTGATGCTCTCTCGGCGCACTGGTTCGATCAATTTTTACTTATTGTTAGAAGCAATTCTGCAATTCTGCAATATGAAATTCAAATTTTGACGTTTCGATCTATGTTCAGATCATCTTCAAGAAATTTAACCCTTAGCACTCGAGTGGTGACTCTCCACTCTCGAGTCTCCACTAAAAATTGCTGTACCATTATTAAAAATATTGTTTACATTATTAAATGTGTCGATATCAAATCATTTACTACACTATAAATTCTTTTAGTAAAAATAAGTACTAAATTCCTATCAAAGTTCCTATCACCGCACAGTGCGATGTGTGCAATCTTTCGCACGTGTTGAGACAATACTGTCTAATAATCCTGCTACGGGTAAGAGGGGTTCAACCGAAGATGAAACAGAAAGGAAATCTGTCGATCGACGATCCTTGACAAAAGTAGCGTGAAAAGCGAGCCAACCAACCAGACGGCAGATTGCACAATAGTCCAAGTAGACAGCTGGTGTCACGTGGCCGCTTTTGCTTTTAAGAATACGCGACAGCGGCGCGGCGGGGCGGAATTGCGCGAGGGAGCCTTCTCAGCGTATGTACTTATAGCGCAGCAACTCTAACCTCGATTTCTTTCCGTCGGTCGTAGAACGTGCCGATGCATCTAAATGTCCTGAATTCACGGAAGCGTTCACCGATCGTTGTCTCGCCTACGCGGGAGCGTTGCACTCATCCAGCTCTCGGAATTTTAATAATTAGGATAGGCAAAATCAAACTACGTCTAACATTTCCATCCCCGGGGAAAGTTTACTCTGATTTTTGCCCGATATTTACCCTTACAGCAAGCTCTTATTGTTAGTGCCAGATGTTCATAATTCGTCGACAAGTTGTGCTGGCAATTCATAGCAAACAGAGAGTAAATTCTACCCAACCATGATTTTTTCGAATCAATATGACCGCCGTCTTTTGTTTGCAAAGTACGACTACAAAGTACGACTACAAAGATTCATCAATATGTTTTGCTCAAAACCACTTTGGCTATTCGTGTGGGATATTCGTGACAACGTTGGCACGTTATCGATAATGACATTTCTCTGTGATTGAAATTAGTTCAAACATAATACAATTCTTGTTTAATCCATCCAACGGGCTCTCTATTATCCGATCCGTTCGTTTCAGAGTGATCCCAGAAAAATTTAAAGCGACCATATGCAACAAGTCTTACTATACAAGTCAGTCAAGATTTAATCTAGCACATCCTCCACTAATTGGTTCGGATAACCGAGGCTCTGCTCTATTTCGCGGCTTAGACTGGTAAATTTGATTCAAACTGTATCGTGTGTCGACACATTTGCATTAGAAAAATCAGTCAGAAATGCGTCGGTGATATTATGTTCATAAACAAATGATTAAACTAATTTTAAAACATACAATTGACTTCTATCTCGTAACATATTCACATATCAAGAAACCATACACTAATGTATTTCTTTAAAATCTTACAATTTTCATGAGTAACACAATGTAGTCGTTACGTACTGTTGTATGATTAAGTACAATTAAATATCATAACGAAGATATTAACTTGAATTGAGATTATGTATTCCGGTTTGTTTTCAACGCATCAAAATCTGTAAGAATCGTCTTCCACAGGTATATTTAGCACAAAACAGATGTCGAACAGTATAATCCGCATACTCGTGAGCAACGAGGCACCCTAATTGTAGCCTATCTCGATTTAAACTCCATTCTCTCTAAAGGATCCATTCTCTCTCTCAATGTCGAATCGGTCAATCAGTCATAGAACATCCCCCTTCCCGCTCGGGAATCGATTACTACTACTACTACTTCAGCTGCTCAAGCTATTGAAAACGAAGATTGAAACTAGTTTCCAAGGTTATTAGTTAGAAAGTTAGTATTTACTTAATCTCTAATACTGAGACCGTCTACTTGGACATTCCGGGAGTTACTTTCATTTCGAATAATAACTGTTACTCTTGGTCAGGGGTTACACATTGGGAGACATTATTTCTACAGATTGTGGACAAAACTCGGGGGAAGAGTTAAACTCTAAGTTGAATATGTAGTTCATAGACAATCAGCACTATAAATGTTCCTTTCTATCGATTGTATATTTCTTTATACATAAAAAATGTATTGATGCTCTCGGCGCACTGGTTTGATCAAATTTTACTTATTGTTAGAAGCAATCCTGCAATTTATCAACTTTAAATTTCGATCTATGTTTCGATCTATGTTCAGATCATCTTCAAGAAAATTAGTAATTGTGTCTGTAAATTATTCAACAAAATTATATTGTATTGTATTGTATTGTATTGTATTGTATTGTATTGTATTGTATTGTATTATTCATTTTCTCGAAGATAATCTGAACATAGATCGAAACGTCGAAAAAGTTGATAAATTACAGTATTGTTTCTAAGTAAAAATTGATCGAACCAGTACGCCGAGAGAAATAATACATCTTTTATAATCAGCACTATTAATCACGCTGTAAAGAGTTCTCTTCTGCAAGATACAAAGCATAATACTTAATCAATTAATAGGATTATCAACGCTATACATATTTTCCTTCTTCAAGATGCACAGTCTAGTGCTGAAGTTTCGAGTGGTAAAAACGCATAATCAAAATGATACAGTTAGATACATAGCTGCATAGTATCGACTTACAAAAACAGGCCGTACTTCTGTTGAAATGAGAATTAATCATTTAGTCAGATATTTATTTCAGTCTACTATTCGAAAGACAATATTTGACGTCATAGTAGCTGTCCACTCGGTCGATCTCGAAGAAAATAGGTTCTCCGATTACTATACATATAAACCAAAATTTTTTCCTAATGTTTTAAATGCGTCCAGTGACGGGTCTAACGGTAAGCGGACTAATCGGCCGCGTGGGGCCCCGAATTTCGAAGAAAATTTAATGTGTAACGGTATGATATTTTGCATTACTTTTCTTTTTTTGTCAATAAGTTCAAGAGAGTTCTCCTGCAACTTTTATTTCTAACTTGAGTTTCAGGGCCTCAAAAAGTTTTGCCGCTTGTTGTCTCCGCTTGACTTGAACCGTTACTGGGCCCCGGGATACATAGGGCCCTAAATTCGCAGCATTCACTTTTTTTACAAAACGAAATTCAATTTATTTGCGAAAAATTAAGTTTATGAGAGTTTTCTTGCAACTTTTATATCTAACTTGAGTTTGAGGGCCCCGAAATTTTTATGGCTTGGGGCTTCCGCTTGACTTGAGCCGCCACCGAATGAGTCTAGTCGTGGCTGTCATAATTGTCGAAAACATTCACTTAACGATGGTAAGTGATCAGTCTCCTCACGTTGTGTTCCAAAGAAAGGATCTAGCAGACTAAGAATGGTGAATCGGCCCTAGCCTGGATTCTTATTGAAATTGTGTGGAAAACATTGGTTTTAGGTTGAAAGAGAGATGACCCGCCAAAATTTCAAGTCTCTAACCCTTCATACAGGGTGTCCCAAAATTCGTGTACTTCCCAGAAATGGGAGGTTCCTTTACAAAAATACGGCTAGAACAAACGGAGTCCGACTCAGCGACAGGTCCCACTTAGCGTGGCGGCGCCATTGGCCGAGCCAGAATCAACCCGCTGTAGCCGCGCTCTGATTGGTCCGTGTTTTTTGTTAATAACTCCTAAACAAAGCCGTTGACGTCATTTTTGTAAAGGAAAATGTCGCTTCAAATGACCCAAGGAACCTCCCATTTCCGGGAAGTACACGAATTTTGGGACACCCTGTATAAGGATTATATGAGGGTAAATACCCTTAACTATATCATTTTTTCTCGGTTGTTAATTAAGATATTCTGATTTTAAAAAATACGAAAATACTCTTACATACGTCTTTTATAATATACATTTTTTCAAAATCGTGAATAAATTATTAAGGGTAGAAGAAAAATATTTAATTTTTAGGGGTGGCTCAAATATTGAAAAATATTTCAAACTCCGAGTGACCACTTTCAAAAAAATCAACAACAATGTTCCGTTACCTATCTAATACGTACAAAAGTTGCAAGACAGTCGGTGGGCCGGAACATAGTTAAATTTGAAAAACCAATGAAATTACACCATTATCAGAAAAAATATGGGTCTAGCGGATACTATTTTTAAATTGAACTTTATACTAAATACTAAATTGAACTGCACCACGCGATAGAGCAGACTTTTTTATCTTGAGAAACCACTCTGTCAAGTTGCAAACGTCGTCGACGCGTTGACGTTTTTACCGAACCAGAAAACAAAATACAATCGCGGAACACGATTCGCTGCCAGTGACGCTCTCCACTAGAACGAGCGTTCTACGGGATACGGCACGGCGTGGCGCACAGTGGTTCCGAAGCCCGAAAACGTGGCCAAAACCTAAAAAGTCAACTTTCAGCTAGGCATTTTTTAATTATTGGATTGGATACCCTAATAATGTTACTAATTGGGGATAAACCGAAAAAAGTCGAATCTTTATACCTGAGCAACAATCACAGTCCGAACTTCCGATTCTAAAGACCGCGCTATTTTACGCTTATGAGTCTCAGTGCATACAAATTATATTGTATCGTTGTGTTTTTAAGTGTGCCAAGTGTTTATTATTAACTGGTAACTATGTATGCAAAAGAGAGCGCAAAAGTGGTGGCGTAAATTTTAAAAATGTAGAGTAAAAGTTATGAATCGTGCAAAATCGTGCTCTAAAACTTGTTCGAGCATGTACTTTATACTACTACCTTCGAAATGAAAAAAAATTAGCTGCAGATTTTTGTATATTAGTTCGTACCACTATTTTTTATAATGCAGAATAGGTATTCTGCGAGCTTTGAAAGGGTATTTGAAAACATTCATGTTCCTGGATTAAATTGAAATTTGTGATGTAATATTTTCAAGGTCCTTGATTACGAATCTGAACTTAGAATTTCAGAAAACAAAATGGCCGATCCAATATGGCGGACGGGTGTTTGAAAAAATGATCCGATTTATATAAGAATGGGTAACATGTTTTTTGGATTTTTGATTACGATTAAAAAGTAGCAAGTACGATGCAGCAAAGAAAAACAAGAATTGGTGCAACGAAAGAAATTAATTCAACGTGGTCTTCGCAAAAAAATTAGGACTAATTGTAGATCGTCCAAAACCAGGTTTCGGTAGCACAAATGACGGCAATACTGCCCGGAAATTTTTTCAAAACTTCAAAATATCGTCAGAAATAAACGGAGTAGATGAAAAATTAATCAAAGAGTTTTACATAATACTACAAGTTATTTCAAGTGGCTATGAGATAGACACGGAAAAATTTCAAAAATATGCAGTAAATACTGCACGACACTTAGTGAATCTTTATCCGTGGTATTATATGCCCACATCGGTTCACAAAATATTAATACACGGATCGGAAATTATAAAATCAGCGATGCTTCCCATAGGGCAAATGTCCGAAGAAGCTCAAGAATCACTAAATAAATGTATAAAACAATTTCGAGAAAATTTATCTCGAAAATTTTCAAGAGACAACACGATGGAGGATGTATTTCATCGACTTCTGCTACACTCAGACCCATTATTATCTGGAGTAAGAAAATTGCCGCAAAAAAGTTGAGGTGTCTATCTCCAGAAGCTGTTGCATTATTGGCACTGCCAAGAGCAAATAAAAATAACAACGAAGAAACACATGTAGCATCAACTGATGACGTATTTGAATCTGAAGATGATGACGACAGCGTCGTAAATTGACAGGTATTGTAAAGTTTTATTTATCAATGCCTCATACCTCCATTGCAAATATTGCCATATTTGAATCAACTTTACTGTCCCATCAAATTTTTCAATTCAAATGCGTAATCAAAGATCCAAAAAACATGTTACCCATTTTTATACAAATCGGATCATTTTTTCAAACATCCGTCTGCCATATTGGATTGGCCATTTTGGTTTTTGAAATTCTAAGTTCAGATTCGTAATTAGGGACCTTGAAAATATTACATCACAAATTTTCGCGGACCATTCTGAATTAGTGTCGTAAGAAACACCGCACTATATTTATATTGTACTATTATAAGGGCGTAATTTCATTTGTTTTTCAATATTTAACCATGTTCTGCCCCTCCGGCCATCTTGCAACTTTTGCATGTATTAGATAGGTAACAGAACATTGTTGAATTTTTTGAAAGTGGTCACTCGAAGTATATGTTATAAAAGACGTAAGTACGAGTATTTTCGTATTTTTAAAAAATCAGAATATCTTAATTAAGAACCGAGAAAAAAAATGATATAGTTAAGGGTATTTACCCTCATATAATCCTTATATGAAGGGTTAGAGACCTGAAATTTTGGCGGGTCATGTCTCTTTCAACCTAAAACCAAACCTGCTAAACCCTTTCAGGAACCAGGAAGACACCTGGAGGCAACATAGAGGTATCCGAGAATTTGTTTCGCTAATACTTGTTCGATTTATGAATTCAAGTGTTGTGTGAGAAATGATGTTCGCGCGGAAAAGTGTTTCAATGGTTGTTGATTTTATCCGGTAGCCTCGTGTAAACACGAGAGAACAGTGGTGGGAATGTGAAAACGAAAAGTCTACTTACGGTTTGCACATTTTTGCGGAATTGGCAGTGAGAGGAATCTTCCTGGCCTGTTGCTTTGTGGCCGAATTTCGTTGATGGCGGGTTCTGCGAACGCGACAGTCGCGAGAAGCACCACGGCCAGTGGCACCAACATCATCTGCAACAAATTTTCCAAGTTTCTATCCTGCACAAGAACACCCGACAACGATAGACTGTGGATTTTGTGCATTCATACGAAAAATCGGAGGACGAAATTTCAAACATAATAATATAAGCTACACATATATCTATCTATTGTCTATTGTATAAATGAAAATCGAATGCTGTTGGTTGATAAGCGCTGGACCGATTTGACTAATTTTTTTTAAGAAGACTCGTAATAGTCCGAATAAGGTTTAAGGGGACGAAAAATTGGAAAAGTTGCTCGGAAAAATGGAAAATTCGGGAAAAACTAAAAGTGCCTTCTTATTATAACATTTTTATTAGCTCGCTTTCTTGTCTGTCTGTTCGGTGCAAATGTTGCAATTGATTTTAAATTAACTTCCCGCTGAGCTAGAAACTTGAAACTTTAAACATAGTTTACAACTGGATGACAATGCAATATTAAAATAAATTTCTTAAAAATACCACGTTTTTTAAAACGGACTAAGAAGTATAAAATAATTTTTCCTAGTCCTATACAGATAGTCCTGAAAATATTTGTGATCGTCCAGTTTATCGAAAATATACATAAATATATTTAAAAAATACGGCACCCCAATGTAACTTTTGCCACAGTGTTTCGTTTATACACTCAGATAAAAGTAATAATTAATAATATAGATCTAGGTGCATGGTATGCACGGATTTTTCCATTCTAATCACTGAGCGGCGACTCACAATTGGCGACCATAAAAATTACTATAGCTAAAAATCAAAAGAGTGCATTTTATAAAAGAAAAACTGAGAAATTAAGATAATCGAAAAAAAACAACATTCGAAGTACAGTGCTTGCTCCCAAGTACTCCCACTAATATTCGGACACCCTTGAAAGCATGATTACTTTTTTAATACTATATTATACGATTTGAACTTTTTTGGGAAGTTAGAGCAATTACTTTGCTACAGAATGTGAAAAAATGGTCAAAAATTGCAATTGATCGGTATTGTAGAAAAAGTAGTAAAAGTTGCATTTTACAACTTTTTTGTGTGAGCCTGTATAGAAAATTTAAAAACTACGTTTTGTAGATCCGTGTCAATTAAACATATTCTGAAAATTCCGTCAAAATCGACCGACGTTGCAATGAGCTACGAACGTTTAAAGATGGTAAAAATTGCAGATTGTCACGATTTTCAACCTATAACTGCAGTTCAAATCTAAGCATTCATTCTTGCATCTTTTCAATGCCTGCCGCATCAACCGATTTCAATGAAACTCTCACAATGCATATAATGGACACAGATCTACAAAACGTAGTTTTTAAATTTTCAATATAGGCCCACACAAAAAAGTTCGAAAATACAACTTTTACTATCTTTTTTTTCGACAATTTCGATTAATTGCAATTTTTGACAAAATCGTTTTTCACATCCTGTAGCAAACTACTTAGTCTAGCTCCTAAAAAAAGTTCAAATCGTATAATAGAATGTTAAAAAAGTTATCGTCTTTTTAAGACCGTCCGAATATTAGTGGGAATCACTGTACCCAATGGTGTGATCACTGTATCATGCGAATTTTACGTTTGAAATTAGGGATAAGACAGTAATACTTTACAAATATTCGTCTAGATATAGTTGTGACGAAAACAACTCCGTTCTACTAGAATATTTAATAACCTTGAACTTTCGTTGTACTTTGGGACACATCAATGATATCTATAATTACGTCTAGCAGCTATAAAAAGAACATAAACGTTTAAAAGTGGCAATTGATATCTTTAGGTTATATGTATAATGACGACTTGTAAATGCTTACTATCGCGTATACCACGATAAAAATCTATATACAAAATTATTTTCTTGTAGTGTCGGAAACAGTGTCCTCTCAAGCTACAGTTTAATATCGAAATGTCCAATTCTGAGAAAAAAAATTGAAGTACATGTACACATCTAGGGGTGTACACGAAACAACCGTTTCTTAGCCGTTTTTTAGAGGCTTATAACTCGACACTAGAGGCAGATAGAGAGATGTAATTTCGTACAGTTGTTCAATGCTATGCTATCATGTCTCAATATTAACAAAACATTAATCTTCCAATATTAGTAGGTTCCGCGATATAGTACCACAAAAATCGCTAAATTTCTCACTGACTGCCTGACCGACAGATCATCAAAACCTTTTGCGTACTTTCCATTGACCTTCAAGCTTGAAATTTGGTACATAGGTCCACCATAACAAACCATCGAAGGAATAATTATTAAAGTTTGAAATTTTACACCTTAAAGGGGTTGTATGTTGCATTGAAAAAAAAACATTACGAAATAGGTACGTACGTATAACATACATAAGTATACGTTTCATTAGCTTCGAAGTCGCAACAAATACTGATAAAAAAACAATCAATGAAATCATTTCATGAAATCTCAAGAAAAACATCCTGTAAACAGGAGCCAAGTTCCTATGGCCATAAAAAGTTGCGAGATCAAAGAAAATACGGCCAAATGCGTTAGCTTAGAAATACCTTATTTTTAGCGGCCAAATTTCAATAATTTAGCCCACCGTGTAACTCTTTAAGAATTAAATAGCGTTCGTTTAAACTAATTTTTACAAACGATTTTTTTTCAGTATTGCAAGAGGTCTTTCTAAGCTAACGAACTTGGCCGTATTTTCTTTGATCTCACAACTTTTTACGGCCATAGGAATTTGGCTCCTGTTTATAGATGTATTTGTCTTGGGATAATATTCAACATCAATCATTGTGAATAAAACGACAATAAGAAAAATTGAACGAAAACTGATCGAGTCTATCTGTTTACTATTTTCAGGAAGAAACATTAAAAAAGTTTGTTGCTAGAATGTCTCGAATTGTAAACGCTGTGATTGCCCAGCGAGGTAGATATATTGACGAATGAATTATTTAATAACTTTTATCTATTTACTGGTAAAATCCTTAACATGATAATATATAACGTTGATATAAGCTTTTAGACTCGTTTCCGCCAAGTAGTCAAATACTTATAGACGGCAGCGTAAATAATGTACAAGCTATGCAGGAGTAAGTGTAATTAAAAATACTAAAAACATTAGAAGAATTTAAAGAATGCTGTTATATTGATTTGAGTCTGTTAAATATATTAAGAAAGAAAATGCGCTATTTATAATCGTATTGATTTTTTCATTGAATCTTTACAAAATTTTAAAATGCAACTACGGAGTTAGTTATAGGATTACATGGTAATACCATATCGATTGTACCATTATTATTTTTTTTGTGCATGTCCCCTCTTTGTTATTAGACGAGTAGTATTGTGTCTTCTTCTATATAATTATAATCTATAATTCTTCTTCTATTACAATAATAATAATTTCTATTCCACTCTAGTTTGTTGCGATTCAGATAGATTTTGCATAAAGAACCACACCATACATAAGCTACAAAAATAGTTTCATGACTTCTTTTCCAGAAAACCAATTGATCACAAAATGGTCGAGGATGTTGTACTTTTCCTTTGTCTTTCTCTACATTCAGTTGCACAAGAATCGTCAAAGAGGACGAAAAAAATACTGTACACGATAGTTTTCAGATAATCAGGAAAAAAATCGGTGAGAGCCGAGGCTGTGAATAATGGTAGACGAAGATAAAATAGTGACTTCCTAGGCTCATTGTCAGTTTCCTTAAGTCAATGGGAGTTTCTCTTAGGGAGTGTCAATGCAACGAACTTTCGTGGCACTTTTTTCTGGACAGAGACGAAAGCATCGGACGGCTTGAAACGAATTACGGATTCCTGTGAGCACTGTCATTTCAAGTCATCTCCATTTTTCTATGGCAGTGTTAACGATCTCTGGCTGCCTTATGTAGTTGATTAGATTCGTAAATGGGTTTCGAGGGAGCATGGGTTTCTTCTAATTAAAAGACGACGAGAGGAACGTCCATCTTATTGTGTAATAGTTGTTAAAGTTAGTCAGCGACGAGTTCAACAATCTTCTAATTAAATCAGTCACTTTAAATGAAATTTAACCAAACAATCAGAATTGAAATTAATCAGTAAATTAAATGTAAATGAGAAGCATACAACAGCCTCATTAGAACATGTATGAAAGTTACAATAAAAGAAAGTGAAACCATTAACATTTCTTTACAAATGTTGAGAAACTTTAGATATGTTAACAAATAAATTTTTGTAGACTACAATTCACTCGTTGTATTGTACATTTAGTGTATTAGTCCTGAACGGTGAACAAAGCTTACAATACTAATACAAGAAAATTCACGGAAGTTAAAATAAAATAAATCAAACTGGAACCTCGAAAATTTCTATTGAAAATGTACGGCTGCATAAAACACGTTGATAAATTGTTTCCTTATCGTGTTACAAAATACAAATTCAAGATACAGGATAATGCTCAGCGAAACGGTACAAGGAATTTTTTTAGCAAAAATAAAATGATGAACAATGTAATTGTACATTTGAAATAATAGTTTCTAAAGAAGAACAACGCGACAGCGATGTAGAACAGTACGGAAGACAATTCAAGGGATTTTTCTATCAAAGATTAATTTTCAAAACACAATTGCAGGTTCTGCAATAACAATAATTTCAAAAGGTTCAAGAAGAATCAATTCAACGATCAAAAATGGCCCGTTTCACTTTCTCGTGGGGAAACACTCTTCGATCCGTTCTTGCGCATAGATCAGGATTATAGTAGTAACGCAATGCTCAAACGATCATGCGAATCGAAGCACTGCTTGCCAGTATGTTTAGCCGATCACTCACCTTATCTCACTTGTTCCTCGGTTTTCGTTTGATTATCCCGGAACGAGTACGTACGAATCGGAGGACGAGCCCGACAGCGAAAGAGACGTGTTCACTGATAGGATATGAAGAGACGGGCACCTTCACCGTCGATTATATAGAAATGGTCCCCACCATGTCGGAGGACTCATCCCACTCTGATCTGAGTCACAAGGACCCATCTCTTCTCGGCTCGACCTTACTCGTAATTAGTCTAATAATTGGGCGATCTTGCGTACGGATTTTGTCACGAGTTTCCTCGGTAAAACCAGAAAATTCAAGGAAAGAGAAATTGTCTATAGAAGAACTGTTATAAATAGAAAGCGGATATCTCTTCATGCAAAATAAAAATGATTTCCATCCGTTTCAACAGGAGCCAAATAGAACTTCCATTGTTTCATTTGTCATTTTAACAGGCTGAATTTAATATATTGACGGGATCTAATTGCTATTATTGTTTATTATAGACTGATTGAAACCTTTTTACATAAGTGTTTACATTAAAAAGAAAATAAAAAAAGAGAAAGATATAAGACTACTCGTCTAATAAAAAAGTAGGGACATGCACAAAAAATAATAATAATAATGGTACAATCGATATGGTATTATCATATAATTTTGTGTAGTTGCATTTTAAAATTATGTAAAGATTCAATGAAACAATCAATACGATTATAAATAGTGCATGATTTTGCAATAATGCGATTCATTGGAGAATTCATTGGATTAATTCTTTTAATCTATTTTATATTTATCTTCTAATAAGTTTCTAATCAATAGTTTAAATCAATAGATAAAACATAAACATTTGGAGCAATTTAAACGATTTAAAATTATCTGTACATTGTTTCAAACTCATTAGCATTATTAGAGGAGGAAATCAATTTCTATTTTGTTTGCTTCAACAGAACTAACAACTTTTTATTTACTTTACTTTACGTTACTGTTTAGCTTCTGAACTCGTTTCAAAGCGTAAAGTGTCTACTTTCACAATTCTCGGTTACTCTTTTGAAGAAGAGACTCCGAGAATATGTTAAATTCATATGACTCCAGTCACATCAACAAATTTTGTTTATCATTAAAACTAACAATTAACTGGAAGATTAGACTCTCCCCTTTCTAATGATGTATGAAGAATTTGTCAACGATTTTTTCGCGCCGTTTTATTGAATTTTGAATAAAGAAATGTACCTAAACTTTTCGGTGATAGCTACAGTGGAGGACCTCGATATACTGGATCGCGATTATAAATAAATATGCGTTTAAATATGATAATATTATGAAGGGAAATAAATTTTCAAAAATTAAGAAGTTATTTTGGAATATAATGTACATTTTAATTATGTCCCTTCAGTCCAGAGCTAGGGAAAATAGTACTTTAAATAGTAAATGATAAATAATCCTATTTATTTTTTTATTTGATGCAGAAATTTGTTGAAAATGAAATAATATATTTGAAGCGGTAATTTTTTAAAATAGTATTTTATTTGAAGAATATTAAAAATATTTGGACTTTGTCTTTATTTTCAATTTCAATTTTAAATATTATTGCTGAAAATAATGGTTCGCATTCACAATATATTTATGAGTAAAAAGAGTATAAGTATAAGACTATAAGTAATGCGATTTCTGAAAGTATTATGTATAACGACGCAAATAATAGAATATTCATTCATCATATTGTGTTTCAAATTATTTAAATAGAAATATTTTATTTTGTGGTTCCGATTGTTAAAATAGAAATATTTGCAGTGTAGAATAAGCACTTCAAGTAATCTAAACAAATCTTTCAAACGTCTTAGTTCGTTGCGGAGTTTCGGCGCTGGGTCCGAACGTATACGCATAAAATGATACGCCGCGGATGGAATAAAATATAATAACTTTAAGAGGTGGAAGAACGTGGAAAAGATTTTTGCATGGTCTTATAGGGGAAGATCTACTGAAAATATTCTATTTTGTTATAGTCTATGATCTCTTATGCAAAAAAAGATACACCTTGTCAACTGTAAAGTATTTTGAGATTTTTCTTTATTTCATTCAACATTACATTTAAAAGACATTATATACAATAATCATTAATGTCAAGCACGATTTCTTATCTCAAAAGAATGCTCTTCAAAACAAAAAAAAAATCGAAACGAAATATCAACTGAGCTCTTCAGGACACCACGAAGAAACAGAACAGTTTCTCCGCGTAAAAGATTCCAATTTCAAAGTGACCAACTTTAAGTGCTTGTATAATTCAAATCTGAATTATATTTGATTTATTTTCATCATTTTCGAAATCTATAAACATTTAAGAAGAGATACATGTTGATCTGATATTAATATGAGACTGTCGATTTTTGGCGAAATGTCACTGGATTTCTCGTTTTGGACCACTGTGTGACGTAGGCCTTGACCCTTGCCGATTACGTTCATTAACAATGCACAGGATGTGTCGCTTATAATAAACATCTTAAATTAATTAATCACACACAGAATCAAGGTCTCATTGAAGACTATTCGAAGGTCATCGGGGATTTTTGCACTCTAATTATGCATTCATTATACCCTCTTATGACTGACATCAAGATAACCACCTGCGAAATTATCACCTTAGAATGACCTTCAACGGTAAAGAATTTTAGAGGCAACTAAAAAACCTGTTCTAATGAAATCCTTGTAAATCGTTTTCTCATCGCCATCAATTTTAAGATCATATCTCTTAATCTTAATCATAGCGCGAATCCCACACCCTTACAATCCTGGAAGAAGGCATCTACATCCGCCAGAGGGCAGCACTAATGTTGCATTCCGTTTCTCGATAATACAAAAATTTGATGTTCCAGAAGTCAATAACGCTAGATAAAAGATTGATCCAGACCGCGATCGACCTCGAAAGTCCTATTTTTATGTTTACGAGTCGTAATTTGCATCACACGGAAGCATACAACTACGCAATTTTCATAACTATATGCTGCCGAATAATACAAATTACACCTAGTATATGGAAAAAATAAGACTTTTGTGGATGATTGCTGCCTAGATTGATCTTTTATCTAGCGTTTTTGACTACTTAAACCACGCGTTTTTGTATTATTACGAAATGAAAACGCAAATTGTAAATCGGCCCGAAACCGGCCCGACGGGCTGGCTCGGAGCTTGGAATTGTGGAACCACTGTGCCGGCCCTGGACCAGCACACAGGCTAGGCCCACACCGAGCCCGCGTGCTATCAGGGGAAGGTATCTGGATACAGAATATATTTGAACTTAGTTTCGTACATTAGGAGTTTTTTTTCAAGAATATTACAATAAACCTTTGAAGGAGGTTAGTAACGTGAAAAAGGAACAATTTTGCGAGAGAGTTTTCCCCATCGAGCGTCCGGTTTATCTGAACTGTTATTTGCTTCTGACAATGAGGAAACGACGACTACTCGGATTCACCTGAATTCTCCCATCCGCTTGGCGGTCGGCCGTCATAGCCGTCCGTCCACTCCGCGACGTGCAGAGAAATCAAGCGACCCTACATTTTAGGCGGCCAGGAAGCTACCCTGTTCTTTCCTCTCGGCCGGCGGACGGCCTTCGTGGCCGTCCTCTCCCATTTTTCCAGGGAGGCGTCCAGACGCAACCCCTGTCCTCTCCTGGGCTGCTGGGCGTCCGATAGCATTGCTTATTGCTTCGGACCCTGCCTAATCTATGGGCGGCCGTGGTCTTACTTCGTGCTCTCCCACAGACGCAACTAAAGTGAGCGCTCTGCGTTATGTGTTATCGGTATTTAGGGTTGTGGATATATTACCGGTTAGCACATTGCTAACCCTATCCGCAACGCGTTACTAGGGGTCGAGAAGGTTCTCGATCCCGTGGCGTTCTTGAACATCCGGCCACACTGCATTTTCAAGTGAAACTTCTTTTCGCAGGGTGTAAGCCCAATTGAATCGCGTCACGGAATTCATGACGCGAAGTTTAAACTTGTTTAAACATGTTTAAACAATCATTAAAGATGGAGAGGCACTACTTTTGCACCGGTTTTCGTTGATATTGTTTAATTTATCAGAAAAAATAAGGGTCCAGCGGAAAATTGAACTACACCACGCGATAGAGTAGACTTTTATCTTGAGAAACCACCCTGAGCAACAATTTTCTGATGGAAATATGAGTGTTTCTGATTCACATAAATTTTTAACGTCCATTGTACCTTTACATATGACATTAGACTATAACAAATTAGTTCATCTTTGGAAAAATTCTCGACCATCTTCGACACGATATTGTAGGGCTTTGAAATTTCAATTTAAGAAAGAGCCTCCAGAACTTATACGGGGAAAAAAGTCGCGTAGAAAACGAAATAGCAAACCTTCGTGATACAGAAGTGAATTGGGAAGGGTATTTCTTGAGGTGCGACATGTGTTGTATTTTACCATGATCGATGGAAAAGTGACGAAATTTGTAACCGACACTTCCTCAGCCTCAGCGAGCAACTTTATTATTTGTGGTTCCACAACTTCAGAAATGAATAACCTTCCGCAAATTGAAAAGAAACATTTGAACGTTGACGCATTTAGATTAGACATGTCTACTTTGCATGCACTTAAGTTTATGGAGTACATATTACATTTATGCTACAATTTAAATTTCAAGCAATGGAGAGTTACAGACGAAACGGAAATAATTAAAAAAGAAACGAAGAAACGGGTACGAAAAAATTTTATAGAGAGGATAGGTCTCAAAGTTGATATAGTTAGACATGGTACTGGATCTACAAACGATGGCAATACTTTGCGTAGGTTTTTTGCAAATCTGACAGACACAGTCGAAATCACTAAAGTTGATTAAACTTTAATTGAGAGGCTGCTGGCTGTAATATTAAAAGTCATTTGCTGCAATTTTGCAATTGATTCCTATAAATTTGGAACGTACGCAAAATAAACGGCTATGTTAGCTGTATCATTGTATCTGTAACCAGGCGATATGTTTAAAATAATCGATACCTCATCCGATACCTCAATCAATAGACACCATACGATATGATCTGCTATACAATTCACCTGAGATGCCCCCCATGATGCACCGATAAGACCGGGTATAAATTACCGATGAACCATTGTAATAGCCGCTAATAAAAGTTGCCTTTTGCCAAGAGTACATCTCATTTTCGTTTCACCTCGCCTTATTAGTCTCTCCGCGCGTAACTTTATCTTTTATTTCATTTACCGTGAAGTACGAGTGCCAATTGTTTTTCGTGCCGCGTGACATATCCATGGTATTTCGTGCACAAAATCCTGATTCACGGAGCAAGCATAATTGATAACGTAGTTTTCCCAGTTGGTTCGCTGTCAGAAGAGGCTCAAGAGTGCCGAAATGAAGATTAAAAATATTACCGTATGCGTCATTCTTGTAAATTTTCTCGTTTCACAACGAATCAAGATGTTTTTTTCATGATAATGGTATTTTCAGATCCGTGGATCTCTTTTTTAAGACCAGAAACAAAAACGAAGCACCTTCCACTAACAAGGGAATATATTCAGTTGATACAAACCGCTTTTGATGAAACTTGTATCAGATTTAGTTCTTCGAAAAATATTTGAAACGTGTTTTTTTTTATCGGCAACCATCCACTCTGAAGGGGTGAAAATTTGAGTGGAAACCCAACTTCTAAATCATTATTACCGTCAGAATTTCTTCCTCCGCACGCCAGGTGCAAGACTCTCTTTCAACTATGCATAATTATTGTTAAATGGATAAAAAAATGAAAATCCTGAAACACGTATCCCTTATTTTGGACCAAAGATCACACACCCAAATTTACGTTAAAATTAACTAACAATAGATACGAGAAACTGTAAAAAAACGTCAAATTTTTAAAATATTATTTAAACAAAAAACGTTTGTTAAAATTTTCTTGCACGACCATATTTTCCATTAGAAAACACACAATTTTAAAAAAATCGAATTTTTTCGACCACTGGTTTCCGAGATATCTTAAAAAATATGGTTTTGACCCCCAACTTCGAGGGCTGTTTTCGCCCCTTCAGAGTGGATGGTTGCCGATATAAAAACACGTCTCAAATATTTTTCGAAGAACTATATCTCAAATAAGTTTCATCAAAATCGGTTTGTATCAACTGAATATGTTCCCTTGTAAGCCAGGAAGCTCAAAACTTAATGTTGGAATAGTATCACAATTTTTTTTTAATTTTTATCGTACTTTAGAAACCAATTACATCACTAAACACACACTCGACATACACTACACATGGGATACAAGTCCGAACTTGCAACCTCCTCGTGGTGTATCTTGGATTATTCTAATGCCGGCGGTAGACTTTTTAGTCAATGTACTATATAACGGTAACAAATTTGTTAGTTAGTTTCATCTTTACTTTAAAAACTTTATTTATTTAGTATAAAAAATTATTATTAACTTTTCTCATTTAAACAAGTTATTAAAAATAATTGAAATAATTCATTCTAATTAACTGTACTAACTAATCCTTAAAAATTTTTACCCTGAACCCCAAATAATCGTAATTTCCGTGCGTTTTATTCTTGGAAATTCTGAAAGTTTATATTTAGACTTAAATTGCAGGTAAAGTTGTTCGAAGTTACTCGAGATTTTTTACACAAAGTTACTTCAATATAACACTTAACCAATACAAGTAGTGCCATACCGAAGCTCCTTAACACTTTTAAGATTTGCTTCCACAAATAAACAATAAGCGTAACGAAAAGAGGCTTCCGACTAATCCATATTAGTTAATGTTAAACAACTTTATTGAAAAATTATTTGTGCCAGTTCATAATTTAAAGCATGCTTAATAACTCCTATAAATTTCAGACCTGTATGTATTCAGTTATAGACGCAATAATTAAATAACTATGGCGCTGAAAACTGGTGAATTCTCAAGAGAGGAAAACAGGTTACTTGCCATGCCTATATCTCCGTAAAAAATTTAAAAAAAAAATCGAACTTTGGCACATTATACATTCACTATTTGGCAATACAAAAATAATATTTTTTTTTAAATCAAAAACCTATAAAATTGATTTTTAGCAGCCTTGTCACCAGTGTGCAACGGTCCCAGAATGATTTGGGCGTCATTGGATACCACTTCGTGTGAGCGAACCCATTGACAGGGCCATTTTATACAAGCAAAAATTTTAGTTTCCGTGTCGTTGTCCCGTATCTTTCACACCCAATTAATTGCATAGCCTGAACACAGTTTAGCTACGACCCACTCACCAATAAAATGGGGAAATCGTAATAAATAACAATAATAAATAAAACATTTAAATAAGCTGACATAATAAAGCAACTGCATCGCCGTTACGCCGCACAGTGGTCGGAGACAGGAAAAAACCCAAAATTATGAAAGTCGTTATTTCAAATATCGACCACTATTTTCTGATAGGCCATGAACCAATGTATCTTGCTATGAAAATGGATTTATGTTTTTCTCTTTAATAACGGAGAAAAATAGATCTAAAGTAGACCTCTCAGGTTGTAGTTCGATTCTTACAGAATTCTAACTACACGTTCGACGTTATTCTTTCATTGTTGGGGACATTTATAACGATATATGCTATATATTATAAATGTATATAGTCTGAGCTTATGCCCAATGCAAATAATTTTCGAAAACTCACAACAAAAATAACGATATAAAGTCCGAAAGTTGGATACATATAATTTAATATTGCAGCTACTTTCTTTAGCTCTACAAAAAAAGCTACACGTTCCTACATTCTCTGAGTGGTATCTTTTGAAAGAAGACACCATCACACAATAGTCCTGCAAAAATCAGCTGCACGTTTTTGCACGTTTACATGATATTAACGCTTAAAGTTCGAGAGCGCATGAAGTTTCAGCAACGAAATTGTTAATAAAAAATTAATAATATTAATTAATATTAATTGTTAATATTGTTTGCTTAATACCATTTCAAGTTTTCAAGTTTAATATGCTGAAATAATAGTTCGTATGTAGTAAACAATATTTTGTATAAACAATTATGTTAAGTTCATTGTTTAAAATTTCGTTTAATAATATGAGAAGTGTGAAGATTAAGAAGTCATATAAAAAAAGAATTATTAAAAAATATTGAGAAATACCGAAGTTATGAGTTTTTTCCGTTATTTCTATAATTCCGACCACTGTGCGCCGTGACATCGTAACGAACAAGAGTCTCTCGATTATGTGAATGTTCACCGATTTCAATGAGCTTTGGATATGTGGTCAAGACCATTATTCTGAACAACATTCCTCTATAAAATTTTTGGCTGTCGGCTTTAGTTTACGAGATTATCGCGACAAAACATTACTCGTCAATTCATTACGGGTGTTCATCATAGCGGACACGACCTACGGTAACTTCACCCGAACGAAAGAAGAGGCAGTAACTGGTTGTTTTAAAAACTCACCTATTTAGCCGTAAATCCATTTGTTGCCTCGAAATGTGTGACGATGGGTCAGTCGGTGACGAAGTACACAGATGTCTTCAGGTATGCGACAGTACCGCAATCCAAGGGGCGTACAGCCAAGTCAATGAACTGTACAGCTGGTGATAGATTTCAGGTATACGACACCCTGACGGATACACGGTCAACGATCTGAACTTTTCACTTTCACTTTCAGATCGATAAATAAATCACATCTTTTTTCACACAGATGCACTAATAACAATTGCAATATCCTTTGTATTGCAGCACAAATCACAACTTTCTAAAAGAAGAACATCCCGAATTTTTCTTTCATTTTTCACTGTACAGTCAAACGTACGTTTTCACACTGGGAATATTGTATTTCACGGCGACAGTCGATGCACTAAAATCCTTTGACAGCGATGAACTCACAATTCTTTGGCCGGTAATTTTACCGCTGGTGGTGGCTTTCAAGTACGCGATCGCAGTCAAATTCAAGGGTTGCAAAAAAGTGCGAGCAGCATCAGACCCGCAGCGGTCGCAGGTTATACTGATGAGGCAGAGGCTTCGACTGATTGCAGGCGCGGCTGCCCAGGTCGCGCTCTGATTGGTCCGTGTTTTTCGTTAATAACTCCTAAATAAAGCCGCGGACGCCATTTTTGTAAAGGAAAATGTCGCTTCAAATGACCCAAGGAACCTCCCATTTCCGGGAAGTACACGAATTTTGGGACACCCTGTATATGAATGACATTGTTAATTTTTGCTCCGAAGTGTGTAATCTAAAAATGTTTGCGGACGATACCTTAATATATGTAACAGGTGAGAGTAGTGCGGAGGTTACATAGTGGAGTTATGGATGAATAGTAATAAACTGTAAGATGTAAGAATGATGTAAATGTGCATGTTATATTTAAGTGTTATATATGTTTTTATTGATTTGTACGTTGCGGTAATGTTTTGTTAACAAATGTATGTTTTACGTTGTGATTTTGTCAAAATAAAATAGACAGTCTCCTGCGAGCGATCGGCGAAGCATCACGTCGTGTCAAACTGTCAAATTTACGAATTCCGTGTCGAGTCTCCTTATAAAACTGAAGTTGAATGCGGGTAAAACGAAATATATGTTAGTTAGTGTGATGACTTGATGGGTAATATACTACACCTTGGATTACTGTAACGATATTTATTTGTATTCTTACTACACTGTGTGTCCTTCGTTGGCTCAATTATAACTAACTCATTCTTACGCCCCACCCGGGTGGGACGGTTCAGCCCCTCTCCGGGCCGTCACTCGTCTGTCCGCTAGCCCCCTCTGCTACCGGTCTCCACATCCCTCCTTTTCTTTCAAGTTTAAGTGGCTGGACCACTTTCCGATTCTGCGATGGTTTACCAAGTTCTTCAGGGTGAACCGCACCTCCTCCCAATTCTTCTTGGTGCCCCGAACCTTGAGTTTCCTGAGATGTGTCCGTCGCAGATGGAATGGTTAGGTTGACAGTAGACTGTTGTGGAGTGGCATATACTGGACCTGGAACTTTCTTAACATGACTTATGTGTCGTCGTATCTTACGTCCTCCGTTTTCAAGGATTAATTCATTTCCAACCCGTTCTTGTACTTCATACATTTCCTTGTCGAAAGTGGACGTTAGTTTGTGAGGCACTAGTGTATTCTTAGTCACTACCCTATCTCCTACTTTGATATCAACCTCTCGGGCGCCTCTTACTCTGTCTTCTTGTTCTTTTCCTTTCTCTTTATTTAGCAGGTCCCGTTCATACACCTATTCATCCCTTTGTTCGTTCAATACCAAGTCTCCAATTGACGGAATTTTATCCCTGATATTTCGTCCGTAGAGAAGCTCTGATGGTGATTTTCCGGTAGTGCCACGCGGTGTCACATTGTACATCATCGTGAACTGTTGTAGTTCTGTTTTATAATTTCTATTAGCCATGTAGCTTATTTGCAATCGTTTTAAAATTGCTCGGTTCATATTCTCAACCTCTCCATTTGCTTGCGGCCAATAAGGTGGAGTGTGTATTACTTTAATGTTATTGGCTTCGCAGTATTCATGGAATTCTGTACTTGTAAATTGTCTGCCATTGTCGGTTCTTATTGATCTGGGGATACCCAGTCGGCAAAACATTTCTTTTAATTGTTCAATGATGATGGTTGATGTTGCAGGCTTGACAAATTTTATTTCCTGGTAACGTGAATAATAGTCAATGATAACTAGTATTTCTTCAGCTATTGGTTTTGCCTTCATTAAGTCCATAGCTATGCACTGCCACGGCCCGTCGGGGAATGTGTGTCTCGTCATTGGTGGGGGGTAGCTGGGTCTTGATACTAATAGGCAGTCACGGCAAGATTTTACAAACTTTTCCGTCTCCCTGTCTATTAATGGCCACCATACTTTTGCTCGGAGTCGCCGCTTCATCACTGTTTCTCCCGGGTGACCCTCATGGGCCAGCTTCAGAATATGTGGTCGAAGTCTTTCTGGTATTACAATGCGATTTCCTCTTAGGACAATGTGTCCTAATGTTGTTAATTCTAGTCGATAAGGAAAATATGGATTCTTATCGGCTATTTCCCATGTTTCCTTTTCGATTTTATGTGCTGCATCTCTGAGTTGTTCATCCATTTCGCTTTCTTTGAATACCTGTGAGATGCTCACTGCTTTTGGTACTACTACTTCAACTAAAGAGCGGATGTGATACTCACTTCCTTTGTCAAACGATTCGCTAGTGGCAGATTGACACAATCTTGACACCGAATCGGCGATATTTTCCTTACCGGGACGGTATATGACTTTGAATTTGAATGCCTGTAGACGTAGAACCCATCTTTCGATTCTGGCTGGTGGTTTGGATGAAGTCTTGAAAATCGTTTCTAGCGGCTTATGGTCTGTCACTAACTCAAAATATAACCCTGCTAAGTAGTAATAAAAACGTTCTACCGCCCACACTAACGCGAGGCTTTCTTTCTCCGTTTGCGAATACCGTCTCTCCACGTCTGAGAGGCTTTTACTTGCGAATGCAATGACTCTAAGTGTTTGTTCGTCTTCAAACTGGATCAGTACGGCCCCAAGTGCAACCGGGCTGGCATCCGCTATTAGTCGTGTTCTTCGCTTTGGGTCGAAGTACGCTAGTGTTGGTAATCTGGCCAAGCTTTGTTTTAATTTCTCAAACGCCTGTTGATGGGTCGATGTCCATGTGAATTTGATATCTCGTTTCGTCAGTTGTCTCAACGGTTCCGTGATACTTCCCAGATCGGGGATGAATTTTCCCAGGTATGTCACGAGTCCCAAGAAACTTCGAGTTTCCTCTTTAGTGTGTGGAGGTCGAAAGTCAAGAATAGCTCTAACTTTATTTTGGTTTGCTTCAATGCCATTTGCCGATAGTTTGTGTCCCAGAAATTCTAGATTTTGAACCTTGATTACGCACTTATCATTATTTAGGGTGACGTTATTGGTTTGGAGTACTGTCAGTACTTGTTCTAAATATGAGTCGTGTTCCTTTTCGGTTTCCCCGTAGACAATAATATCATCAAGGTAATTTAAGCAATTTTTGCATGGTGACAATAGTTCTTCGAAGATGCGTTGGAAAATCTCTGGAGCTGAGTTGACCCCGAATAATAATCTCTTGTATCTGTACATTCCTTTATGCGTGATAAAGGTTGTGATAGGACGACTTTTTTCATCTAATTCCAGTTGATGATATGCATTAACCAGGTCTAATCTTGAGAAGTATCTTATATCTAATCTGAGAAGTAGTGGATGATTTTCCCGTTTAATCGCCTCGTTAGCCCTTCGCATGTCCACACAGATTCTAATGTCCCCGTTCGGTTTAAAAATCACTACTATTGGGGAAACCCAATCGCTAGGTTCATATACTTTCTCGATGATTCCTTTGCGTAAAGCATCTTCTAATTTTTTCTCAACCGCCATTTCTAGCGTTACGGGTATTTTTCGTAGAGGTTGTCGCACAGGTTTGACGGCTGGGTCGATTGTGAGTTTTACTTTTACACCCTTGATCTTTTGAAACTCAGAACTGTCTTCTAACATGTTTATGTTCAGCCCTAGCTTTAGGATTCCTAGTCGTTTAGCCGTGTCTTTTCCTATTAGTGATACGTCTCCTTCCTTGATTACGAAGAATGTTGCTATTATTTCTTGCTTCCCATTTACACTAATTGCCGAATCGAACTTGTGATTCACTTGTAGTGTCCCGGACGCGTAAGATTTTAATATTTTGTTTGTATTTAAATTTAGGTTCCATACTGTTGCTTGTTTTTCGTTTAGAATTTCCCAGTCCTTTCCGTTCAACACGTTTACTTTCGATCCAGAATCAATTAGCATCGTTATTTCCACACCTCCTAGTATACATTTAATAAGTTCGTCCTTCCCCGTGGTATTATATAGTATCGGATTGTTTACTATCTTAAAGCAGTCGAACGATCTTATAAGATTTTCTTGGCTTCCTTCATTTTCATCTGACTCGTTATCCATTTCAATGTGGTTCACCCTGTTTCTTGGCCTTTTCCCATTTGCTTTTTGCGCCGTTTCCATTGGTCGTTTTATGCCTCTCGTTCGACACTTTGTTGCAAAGTGACCCATTTTGTCGCAGCGATGACATTTAGCATTCCGGGCTGGACAACTGGTATCCCCTGGTTTGTGATTTCTCTTTCCACATCTTCCACATTCGCTGGTTCTGATTTCCACTTTATTGATGTTGCTGTATGATGGGCTAGGCTCCTTTCTTGTTTGATTCATTACTGTGGATTGCGTGCTAATTTGTTCGTATACTCGGCATACGTCTATGATTTCATCTAATGATCGTTCTTTTTCCAGGAGTTTCTTTTTAAGTTCTATTGGTCCCCAGGAATCAATTAATTTATCTTTTAAGTTAATTTCAATTGCCTCCTGTTTTGTAGTTCCGAATGAGCACTTCATTGCTTGTTGTCTAATCCTCAATAAAAATTTGTTAAATGGCTCCTCACTTTCAGGCTTCAAAGTCCTGAATAAATGACGTTCAAATGTTGAATTTTGATTTGGTGAAAAATGGTCATTTAATTTCTTCACCAGTGTTTCAAATACGTCGTTTTCCTTTGCGTCGTCGTACTCTTCAATTGCATTCGGAAGGTTGTATGCTACCTCCTGCAGTTGTGTTCCCCCAAGATGTAGCAACTTGCTACGTTTCTTCTTTGGGTTATCCACTTCTTCTGCCTCTAAATAGAGCTTCACCGAACGTAGCCATTTCTCCCATTCAATTCGTAATACTGCTTTATCGATATCGTCACACGCGAATGGTTTTATGTTAGCGTATTCCATTTTTTTTTCTTTTTTTTTTTTTTTTTTTTAACACCCGCACTTATATGTAATTTAATACACGTCCTTATGTGTAATTTAATACACGTCCTTGTGTGTAATTTAATACACGTCCTTGTGTGTAATTTAATACACGCCTTTTTGAGTGTAATTTAATACACGCCTTTTTAAGTGTAATTTAATACACGCCTGTTTAAGTGTAATTTAATACACGACTTTTATCTATGTGGATTTTATCCTCGTCGCCAATGTGATGACTTGATGGGTAATATACTACACCTTGGATTACTGTAACGATATTTATTTGTATTCTTACTACACTGTGTGTCCTTCGTTGGCTCAATTATAACTAACTCATTCTTACGCCCCACCCGGGTGGGACGGTTCAGCCCCTCTCCGGGCCGTCACTCGTCTGTCCGCTAGCACCCTCTGCTACCGGTCTCCACAGTTAGAAGTATAAGAAAAGAATTGAGAGGCAATACTATTGTGAGATGCTTGGATGGAAAGGAAATTGAGCGCGTAGAAATAATAAAGTACCTAGGTGTAATTATTGATGATAGACTCAGATTCAACGGTCATTGTGATTATATGCTAAAGAAAATAGGGAAAAAAGTAGGTTTTTTAAATAGAATAGGGAATGATATCTCGGCTTACACTAGATGTACGATATATAAGACAATTATAGCTCCTCACTTTGAGTATTGTGCGTCGCTACTAATCGACATGGGAGTTACACAGTTAAGTAGGCTCCAAAAAGCGTAAAACAGAGCGATGAGAGTCATATTGCAATGTGACAGACGCACAAAGATTAATTGTATGCTCCAAACGCTGCAATTTATGAGTATAAGACAAAGGCTGTACTACAATATGTGCACATTTATTTTTAAGATCTTAAATAATATGATGCCTGTGCAATTTAGTAATCGACTTAGAATAGTAGGCGATGAAAGTGCAATGCAAACACAACAAGCGGGGAATATTGCAGTTGAATTTCGCAAAACGAAAAGTGCCCAAAAAAGTATATTCTATGGAGGATTACTAATGTATAATGCACTACCAGACGAAGTAAAATGCTGTGATAATTTAGACATATTTAAGAGAATGCTTAAGGAATTCGTTGCAGCAAATGTAATATAACATCAATGTAATACAAAATAGCTGAGAAAGCTAATAAATAATCAATCAATCAATCTCGCACTCTCTCTCTCTCTTCGCTCTCTCCCTCTTTCCCTCTCCGTCTCTCT
>CM052344.1:11886355-11901466 GCA_028455595.1 Lasioglossum vierecki | reverse complement strand
CGCAACAGTTTTAGTTGCAAAACATACAAAAGAATCTATTCTTATCAAAAATAAAATCTTCTTCAAGAAAAACTAAAAAAATATAAAATCGTCTCTCGAAATCTCACATTTGATAAAACAAATCGTTCAATGTCATCAAAATTACTTATCTTATGCATACTAATTAGGTCGTATTTGTACAATGTATCTAGCGATTACTATGTTTTATTATGAATGAAATTCGTGTTGATCTTCTGTGAAAGAAATTTGTTTTGTTTTTATAATATCGAAACACTTTATATTTTAACGAAAATACATATGAAAAGCTAAAAAGTACTAAGAAGAAAGGAAATATGTATTGCGGCGCTACTGTTATCCTTGAAAAATTCTTTCACTGAAGATATAATACTGTTTATTTTTGGTAACTTTTCTATTAAGGATTGAAATTCCCATGTTTACTCTCAATTAATTTTTTTTAAACATGTCGAACAATTGACACACTTGCGCGCTATGGCTTGCTACAAATAATATTGAATTCCTCACATACACAATACAATCATCGAAAGTAGTCGTCACACAAAACACTTTGAATGTTAAACGTCAAATAAATTCATTATATACTTATAATATATGGCTACCTGTGTTAATAAGGCTGGTTGTTGAATATGACCAAGTTGTGAACAGTGGTCCGGTATAGTTTGCGCCGAGCTTAGTATAGGTGCTTGAAGTTTTACAGGAGTAGGAACTATAACTTGTGCAACCGTAGGATTTGTGTCTTGTTGTAACGTCTGATGATGATGATGCATAGTGGAATAAGAAGATGCAGATTGTCCAGACAATGCTTCCCACGTAGAAGTATTAGGTATATCTTGTTTTCCTCCACTTACTTCATTCATTGTTTGATTTTTATTTTGTATTGGTGTCTACGCTAAATTTATGTAGAAAATTCAACAAATTCTATGTGTAAATATTGTGGCTTAATTTATACATGTCAGACAAAGAAATTCTTGTTCGCTTCTTATTCGGATGAATTAACTTGATCGATAATTTCTATATAAAACAATTTATCACAGAATTTGAGAAAAAAAAACATGTTTTCATCTACTCTTACAGTAATTTCTGTTTCGGCGAAAAAATGTATTGATTCTTTCGTAATTCGATTGCACACGATAAAAACTGGACAGGCTTGTCATGTTCTGGGTAGATATTCATTTACTTAGCGAATAGAAAAGTAGATAAATTCTGTGACAACATTTCGTAACTCAGTGTTTGTTTACATGCTACGAAAACACTCGATAAATTCACGGTTTTTCACGAACTGGAGTTGCGGAAACATGAAAAAATGATTGGACCATCGAGGTAGAACTTACAAGGATCAACGATATCCCGATTTCGTATGAAATTCGCAACAGAACTTAGAATTCATTCATGATTTGTGAAATTTGACGCAACGACCTCCACCCGTGAGATACCATTTGCTTGAACTGAAATTCTGACGACAGAGAAGTTAAAGCTATTCTCACAACGACTGGTAAATACGTATGAAAGGAGACAATTGAGTGCGCTGAACGGGGCATTAAATTAATATTCATTTCAGTTAATGCTTCCGCAGCATGTTATTGCAATTTATGCTTTTATTATTGAAATGCGTTGCAAATAACATATGTAACTGCGCAAATAAAGTTCTTATAGTATGGTGTTGGTAATCTATTTTCGAGTGACCGTTTTTAACGGTACGTGAAAATGTTACTAAAAGCGTAAATGAAACGTACAATTTGTTTAATATAAACGTGAAAATGATTATGAAAATCATTTACATCCACATATTTCATTATGGCGAGTTTTGTCATCGTCTATATATGACAGGTAGTGATGGGCACCATCGATTAAATTGGACTATCGACTAGTTACTATTTAGTTACTGCATACTATCGAATATTTAGTTGATAGTTTTTAGTTGACTGAAATTTTGTTTTAGTGGTTACGTCTAGATTGCGGGCTATAGTCTATGCCTACGTCCATGCGTCTCATCTCTCACTCACTCTTACTTAGTATTATAGACACAGAAAGAGTAAATATATTAGTGGTGCAGGAATCTGAATTCACCATTATTTTTATAAGTTTCTTACTCCATAATTTCAATTTCAAAAATGTACTGTATAAACAAATTTTTTAGTTTAACAATTACTAATATTTCGACTTACCGTAAGATATTTATTATTGACATTAAAAAAATTAACTGCTCGAAATTTTGTGTGAAAATCAATTATAGGTTATATGTGAAATATAATTTGCTGCGATTTTTAAATATTCTTTTTATATTCTCCAATAAGTTTTACTATTACAGTATACAATGTTTAACGTTTAACATCAAAATGTACATCGTTATAATAAGTCTATATAACTAAACTCAGTTCTTGGTCAAAATCAAAAATCGGTTTACAATTCTAACAATTCTAAGAATCTTATCTTTCTCCCTAATCTTTGCTTTCCTTTTTTTCTCTTTTGGTAACTGTAATATAAAGGCAAAGTGTTAATTAACTTTTTAGAAAAATAGCTGTTATTAATAGATATATTTATAAAATACTACTTTTTCTTTAGGTTACGATTAAAATTTTATTCCCACATAAATTCAATATATAAGTATTGTTATTTAATAATTGTATAATATTTCTAGTATAATAATTGTTATTTATGCTACATACACATTCTTATTGAACCAATTATTTGATATAGCTAATGAGTGAATGTATTTGATAGTAAATCTTATAAAATCTATTCAAAACTCCCGCCCATTAAAATTCAACTAATTTAGTCGATAGTTTAAAAATCAGTCGATAGAAAATAGTAGTTGGCTACTATCGATTTAGTCGATAGTTTTATCGATGGTGCCCATCACTAATGACAGGGTAGTTTCACCACCGACTAGTAATAGGATAGACCCTTAGACCATATATACCCTTAGACCATATATACCCTTAGACCATATATACCCATAGACCCGGCGCAGATAATTTTAGCCTCGGAAAAGATAAAGACGGTGTGACGTCACGTTGTCGAAAGAAGTATAAGCCACAGCCTACTTTACTCCTAGCCACAGCCTACTTTACTCCTAGCCACAGCCTACTTTACTCCTAGCCATGCTGAGTCAAGAATGGCAACACTGTGAGAGTCCGGTTGACATATATATATATAAATATACCTAACCCAACCTACTGAACCGGACTCTCAATCTCTTCTACCGGCCTCTCACTTTCCCGCGTAATTTTTAAATGTACATCAATGTGTGCTACACATTGTGAAGGTAAGGCAACGCAGGTAAGTAGTATTTATTAATTGTACAGGTCTTTCTCTTTGTGTGTAGCACATTTATTTAATAGAATTTATCTTTTAATACATTAAATTTTTTTTTTGATAATTTGTGTTAACATAATAAATTTGTTATAACATTTATTAGTATCACTTTTTCGAAAATTTGTTTTACATAATTCTTTATTTAAGAATGCCACGACGTTGTTGTGTCCCTAATTGCAAGGGAAATTATGATAGTACTCTTAAAGAAAATAATTGTATTTCTATATTTTTATTCTGCATGATGAGGAATTGCGGAAAAATTTCTCCTATGCAGATGGCTGCTATTCCCCGCAGAAATTGGACACTAACAAGGCATTCTGCAGTTTATAGTCTGCATTTTGTGGAAACCGACATTCAAAGGTATTAGGATATTCTATATCCCAACAGTGTATTGGAGAATGTTTTATTCAGGTTAAAACGTGTGCTATCACAAAGAAAAGATTCTGTAGAGCGCAGGGAACGAATAATTGAAAGCCATGAAAATTTAGTTAAAGAGTTTATTGATTCTGATCTAATTAGCGGTTGCTTAAATTTAATAAACAATTAGAAAAAAAAGCGTGTAATTTCAACTGACAAGTTTTTCAAGACGGTAATGGATTTCATGAATTGTGACAATGATAGTAATGATCTTCATTCTTCGTAATCTTTCTGTCGATGTCAGCAGTTTTTCAGAAATTTTCGACACTGATTATTTATCCACTTGTATTGTGGATGATTCCATTAATGAGTCCCATTCTGTTGCAAAAAAAAATAAAATAAGTTGTAATATATGTAAATTATTAATTGTGGAGGATAAAGTAACAACTGTATTTACTCACAAGTGTGCAATAACGGAAGCTGTAATAAATGTTCCTAATTTGGAAACAGATTTTCTAAAATCTGAAAATCATAAACACATTTTATGTAAGTAACATATACTAGTAAACAATCAGATATACATCATTTAGCAATTTTAGATGATAGATGCATTTGTGGTGAAGATTATCACAGTATTTTGTATAAATTATTAGCAATTGTTTCTAATGTTTTACTAAATGATTAGAAATTAGAAATGAATGCACATATTATTTTTAAAATTTTACAATTATAAAATTATCCTTTATAAGACTATATGATAATAAATATAATATATTACCTGCACAACTCTTCTCTTCAGTAACTTATTACCCAACCTCTTTGACGTATACACGTATCACTTAACCTCTTCGGCTTCGTCAGAATAATTTCGTCTATTTCAGGCTTCTGTGAATTTATATATCCTTTAATTCATTTCCAAATGTTGCATTGTAGTTCCAAGATGATTTCCCATTGCTTCATATTTGTATTTTCTTAATATCCCTGGAAATATTTTAAATATTATGTATCACAACACCAAACTGTTCCGAGAGTCCACAAAATATATACCGCATTTATACATATTAGTACACTTTAATATCACTTTCACTCACCATAGTTATAATATTTGCACATTGATTAAACATAATTGACACTGAGTTGTCTATTTTTAAATAATTTTCTATGGAAAAATCAATAATTAAAATCTCAAACACGAGACTCCCATTATCGAAATCGGGAGTCCTAAACTGTAAACACGACAGTGTTGCCAAGTTCTTCAGCATGGCTAGGAGTAAAGTAGACTGTGGTATTAGCACCTGCTAGGAGTAAAGTAGGCTGTGGCTAGGAGTAAAGTAGGCTATGGTATTAGCATTACGATTACAGTCCACTGTTTATTATAATTAATTTGAAGAAAAGAATGTATTTCTTTTTTCAGATAAAACTAATGTTACAGGAGAATTCTGCATGGACAGCAAAAGCAGTGGGACTGCAATGATTATCAAGGAATTCGACGAGATTTTCGACAGTCTTAAAACCGCAGACAGGATCTATAAAAAGAAGAATTTTGTAATGAAATTGATTTCTCGATTTGTATTGCAAAAAGTAATACCAAAGTTTGATTGTACAAATTGTATGTTACATATATTAAAACCAGCGATAAGTAGAAATAGAAATATTATTCTTAATGATTACTTTTTATGGTGTTTATGTAGAAGTTACAATATAGCGTGCTTGGTTTTATATAGGTGTAATGTACAAAGTAATGTAAAAAGTACAATTAAACATTTTATAAGAAAACATGTAGTTTTCAGTTTTACGTGCGACCACAAAAATTTGGTTATTGATTTCCTTTTAGATTAGTTAGTTTTGTATGCAATTTGCAATTTTTGTAAATATCTTAATGATTTAATGTGTGGCAAGCGCAAAAGACTTTTACCAACTGCATGTTCACTTATTAAACAGTGCATTGCAATTAGAAATAGTAAATATAGGAAACATTGTAAATAGTAGTATTGTAATAATAGTAATATGTAATTATAAATGTAAAACATTCAATATTGAAAAGAACGTATTTAAAATGTAATAAAATGTCTCAATTTTTTTATTTTTAAATAAAAATTATAAATTAGCAAGGAATGGGTAGTATGGATTTCAAATCTCCGCGTTTTGACCCGTTAGTTGTGGTACACAAAATTCAGATGGCGTTCGATTTCGTGCTAACAGAAAAATACATTGAGTGACACTACCCTGGCATCGTCTGTAAAATATAATTAAAGAAATCACAAAGTGTCATGTCCATTGCTTTTGAACTAACTTTTTACAGATGGAATTTACTTATCTAAAATATTTGAACCAGATTTTAGCATCCAATTGATTTTTTCTTCTTGATGTTCGTCTCATACCGTTTTGAAGAGTTGCCCGCTAAATTTTCTCCCAGACGTTGCTGATACATATGTATATATTTTGAACTAGACCGGACCAGCGTCTTTCTCGTAAACAGTAAGTATTCCACAGAAGTGAGGCAAGAAAAGTCGCAGCATATCTTAGTGGCACTACGATAACCTAAAACAATTTTTCAAGAATTAATATATGCAACTATTATATTATGTATATAAATAAAGTTCAATATAACAATAAATACACAGGACTAGTTCCAAAAAAGTAATACGTGAAACAAGAGATCATTATTTACTTTTAATGTTGCAAATAACATTAAATCACTTAAGGATTTCTTAAATAAATTAGATAATATACTTACAAGTTTTTCAAACATGATAGATAGCGTCACGAATCACTGTCTTTAAGACAGTCATTTCTGTAACACATAAAATATAACCCAATTTGAAAATTCAATATTTGTTTCGCTCATCCTTTTTTAAGAGTTCTCGGTATATCCCTTATAATGTTTGTAAATATTAACTTATTCATAGTTACAAATTAAAATGCCAGTGGTTCCCAAATCCTTGGGAATTGTATACAAAATAAATTACTAAAACCCGTAGCATTTTCTCACATTTTAATCAACTTTTCATAATAAACACATATAAAACTAACATCACTGACAAATTCTGATACTACAGATAGATTATGCATAGAAAATATAACCAGAAAGTATAACCATAAACTAATCATACAGCACAACTCACGATGGTAAACATCAGCTCGAATTCTTTCTGTGCGCAATCCGTCATTTGTTGTGTGTGCAATCTGATGTAAAGCAAACGAAATTCTAAATAACAATTGAAGGTGTAAGAACCAGTGATGGTATTCGGGGCGCTTTTCGCGCGCATGCGCGAGTTTTGTCAGGGACGTGTCTACGTCCGAAATGTGTGAGGAGCTATTGAGGCGAAAGTAGTGGGAGACTATCCGGCTATACCCTTTTGCGAAATTAGCGGGGCGTCCAAGTTACCCGATTTTCGTACTTCAGTGAGGCCTTCTGACGTCAAAATTGTCGCGCATGCGCGCGAAAAGCGCCCCGAATACCATCACTGGTAAGAACATGAAAGATCACTTTTGTTCATGACCTCAAGCTATAAGGATTGTAAGTACTTCTATATATAATATAATTTAAAAAATATATATCTATTAAACATTATTGTTTGTTCATGTTTCATTATAATTCTTATACTTGTTTTCTTAAGATTTACTCTTGACATTCAAGTTACTGTTTAAACTTCGTTTATTCACTTACAATAATATATTGTGTATGAAAAATTATAGTCGCCATATTGCATATTATATTCGAACTTATCAAATCAAGTTCGAGCTGAGTACATTAGTACTTGACCGGGACCAATCGACGATCTCGAATCTTGTAAAAAGTACAATTCCCTGAAAGAGCATACTCAACCATACTGGACCATACGCAAAACACTATACATATATACATGTAAAAAAAATTCATAACAACGCACAGGTTATATACATACTTTGTGCCATGCGTGTATCGATATTCATTTAGCGATTCCTTTCTATTACCTTTTTACCTAAGGATTGCGCGGCCAAATCAAAGCAATATGGCGGCTTGACATAATAATTTTTGATACAGAATATATTATTTTGATTGTAACGAAATAATCGTACCGCGTTTCTATGAAATTATTCTTTAATCGGAAGTTAACAGGAAAGTACGTTGGCCCGTGTAAATATAAGCGAAACGTGTTCGCGAGCCGGCTGAAAACGAGGTTCCCTTCATTTAAAACTGAACAGTGCTTCCCAAATTTATTTTATTAATAGATGCAAAGATGTCCCTAATTACTGAATTAAACTAACATCATTGTGCAGTGAAGTTTAGAGTTGTATCAACACAGTTTTCTATGAAGAACTATGTCGTCAACACAAAGCAAAATGCGAGGTATAGAAGTATTACAGTTTAATATTTCTCTGTACCTTATAATATAATTCGTCTACATTTTTCATTAATATTTATACCATGCATGTAATACATGATAATAGTCGATATTTTACACTGATTTCGAAATATTTTTAATTGTAAATTGTAAATGCAGGTCCAGGTAGACCACCAAAAACAAAAAACTCTTGTACATGGTGCGGAGAAACTAAACAACCCTTAAAATATGTTCTTCCTACACAACATGGAAAAAAAGAGTTTTGTTCTGAAACTTGCTTGTCTGAATTTCGTAAGGCTTATGTGCGGGGAGCATGCGTTCAATGCGATAATGTTATTAGAGGCACACCTATACGATTGGAACAAAAAGATGGACCTACAAAAGATTTTTGTTCTTCGTTTTGTTTGAACAAACATCAGAAGAAGGAAGGACAAAATGATGTGAAAAAGAGTTAGTACTTTAGAAAAGTTTAACTCTTCTGTGTATCTCTTATTTGTTTGTAAAGTAATTATTTTAATATTTTATTTTTCTTCGTTAGATAATAGGGACCAATCGTCGCCTGCGCCATCTATTTCACCACCAGGAGGTTTATTGAGTGGAAATAGTGTTCCGTCTACAACCCAGTCTTTCACAAACTCTAATAACCATACAACTATATCGCATCCTCCATCTACTTCTACAGGCCCATTTCAGTACGAAACATATCAAACTTTTGATTGGGATCACTACTTGAAAGAAACAAACAGTCAAGCTGCACCTATTGACTGCTTCAAACAGGTACGATAACTACTACTAGGTAAATTTAATTTCAGGTATAAAATATACATTACTTATAATTACTTATAATGAAATTTTCTTTTAGCATGAAGTTCCACCAACAAACGAATTCAAAATGGGCATGAAGTTAGAAGCTCTTGATCCTCGTAATTTAACGTCAACTTGTATTGCAACCGTAGTTGGTGTACTCGGTCCAAGACTGAGATTAAGACTAGATGGCTCGGATAACAAAAATGATTTTTGGCGATTAGTTGACAGCAACGAGATTCATCCTATTGGTCATTGCGAAAAGTCTGGTGGCATGTTGCAACCTCCGTTAGGCTTCCGAATGAATGCTTCCAGTTGGCCCATGTTTCTTTTAAAGACTTTAAACGGGGCGGAAATGGCACCGGCAAAAGTATTCAAACGCGAACCGAAAACACCACGTTCCAACACGTTCGAAGTCGGGCACAAACTAGAAGCCATAGACAAAAAGAATCCACAATTAATATGTACAGCTACTGTTGGTGCTGTGAAAGATGATATGATTCATATTACGTTTGACGGATGGCGAGGTGCTTTCGACTATTGGTGCCGCTTTGACTCTAGAGATATCTTCCCTGCGGGATGGTGTTTTAAAAGTGGACATCCACTACAACCACCGAGACAAAAATGTAAAACATATTTTAATCTGTGCGAAATCCAGAAAATCTCGGGTTCAGAATTTTATTCTGGATATTCTCGGAATTATTTCGGAGCATAGCATATGCATGGTTCTCATACTATCCGCATATTTTCTGGAATCCCGACCTTAACCCGACATTTTCCGGCTCTTGCTGGAACTATCCAGTGATAATTTATGTATCATAATATGTGTATGAATCATTGCAGCAACGGGGCCTAATAGGTTCAAATCTAGGACCAGTAATGTTTTACCAGTAATGGCAATATCTGGTGGAGGTACTAATGGAGAACCAGCCGTGGCTTTAGTAAGCCCTGCAGGATCGAGTGCTCCTCCACAACCAGCTACAGAACCTGATACTAGTACAGCTAATACCAAACCACTTTCTTTAGAGAACGGTATGCCACGTTATAGCTACGCAATTATTTCGTTGTTGCTTACTTATTGTTTTTTGACTCATTACTTCTGTTGTTATATTACAGTTACAATTTATGTAAACCACAATTGTACCTGTGGTCCTTACTTTGATCCTCGTAAAGTAAAAGCTATGCCAGCACAATTTGGCACTGGTCCCATATTAAATGTTACAAGAGATATATTTCAAGCTTTCCTGATGGCAGCAATGAGTCCAAGACAAATGTTAAGCTTATTAAAACGTGGTGAAGGAGAAACCATAAGCTTAATCTTAGAGAGTAAACCTACTTCTGTTAGGTTACCAATATTTATGGAGGAAGAGGAGTTTTATATATACATAAGGCGACAACTTGAAGATCTCTGTGCATGCGATCACATGCTGTTTAGGAGAAAAGAGTCTTGTAATAAATGTCCAAACACTCAGCAACCACAATCTACGAATAACGAAGAAACAGTTACTGCTCCATCAACCAACAATAATACCACGACAGAGAAAAGGAGATGGCAATCTCAAAATCAACAAAATTTATCATCTAGTACTCCACAACAGCAAATACAGCAGAATTCCGTGCCAACTATAAATAATTCGCCGGTATCGTTGCCGACAGCTCCAAAACAACCTAGGAAATCCGTTCCGGGTAAGTAACTGATCGCTACAAGTAGTAAGGAATTCTAGGATTTAGAATTCGGAGAATTCGGAGAATTCCGAAAATTCCCGAAACTTTCAAGAACCCGTCCCCCGATCCTCTAATTATCATTAAGGTTAATAGAATATGTGATTATTATGTGATTATTATTATTATATTAATCAGAACTTGAAGCTGCAACATCAACTACCCAATCTGAAAGTTCTACGAATCGTACAGCTTCCACTGAACCAGCAGAATGGACTATCGAAGATGTAATACACTACATTGGTGTTACTGATCCCGCATTGGGTCAGCATGCAGATCTATTCCGGAAACATGTAAGCTACTAAACATATTACCGTTTTAAACATTTAAATACGATTTCTGTATTTGATAATATCACAACAATATAAATAATGCATTTTTCACCATGTTTTTTAACACGTTGGATGCCGCGGTAGTCACCAGCACTATATTGTTTATTTGAAAACGATTTTTATAAAATTAATCACACCGGATATAAACTGCCTGTTCTGAAATTAACTAAATTATAGTGTAAGGTGCAAACTTCATTATCAACTAACTAATAATAATTGTTAATAACTCTGATCATTTATACGAACAATATGCACGAATTGTATGAGACACAGAAAATTCACGTGGCAGTAAACGTGTTAAAGATACAAATAATTTCATTATGGACGATCATAATACAATAATATTAAATTCTTTTCAGGAAATTGACGGCAAAGCTTTATTACTTTTAAATTCCGATATGATGATGAAATACATGGGATTGAAACTTGGGCCAGCGCTTAAAATATGCAATCTGGTAAATCGTATTAAAGGCAGAAGACATATTCTGCTATGACTTTGTTGAACATCAGACTATGTATAGTGAGTTGGATCAACCCATTACTTAACTGGCTGGTCAAATTTGTTTTCATTGTTGAAAACAAGCTAATATATAAGTTGTTAAACAATGTGAATATATTCATTTTCAACTTTTTCTAACCTATTCATTTATCACTTATCGTAGGCTTTAAGTGAAACAAATCAAAGTTTAATTTTATTTTAATGTTTAAACGATTTTATTCTTAAAGAAATGTAAAATCACATTAGTTACGTGAATGTGAAACCTTCTTTATTTTTTAGGTATGATCGATTAGCAAAATTGCCCTGCTAAGAGTTCTAATTAGACTAGTTTATCCAACTCTATTTACATATTATTATTAAGTACGAAACTAAGAAAGCATTTCTGCAGTGCATTTAACGCTACGCAACATTGTCGTAGTCTGTGTATATTGTTGCGCTTGGAGGGGAGGGGGGGGTGCCGCCATATAACGTAATGGTCGTTCAAAATGAATAGTGATAACATCAATCTAGATAACACGAGACAAGATCGACTCTTAGTAACTATTTAGAATGTTTTTCGGTACCATAGAATGCTTCATTCTTGTCATGGGACAAGAGAAGACTTTTTTTTAATTAATTTTTATAACAAACAATCTTTAACACCTCGCGTGCCACATCGGTCATATATGGCCGACGCCATTTTGGTTTTACGAAACTTGAAAATTAATTTTGTTGCAATCTATTATATGAGTAGACTGCTTTTTCCAGGATTGCAAGGGTAGTAGCTATTTTCATAGTTATATGCTGCCGAATAATACAAAGTACGCCTCATAAACAAAAAATACGACTTTTGAAGGCAATAGTGTCCTGGATCGATCTTTTATTTAACGTTTTTGACTACTGAAAAACCCAGTTTTTATATTACACTGTCAAACAAATTCAAACATTTTTTTTTTTGACGTTTCGATTCTCACTATGCGATTCTTATAGAGTTTTTCTCGCTGATTCCGAATCTGGCCTCAATTTTTCCCCTAGATGCACAGTTTATGAGAAATTTGCGTTTGAAAAAAAACATATTTGTCGACTTTGAACAAAGATTGTGATGTTATTATATAAGATATTGTATTGTTCTTTACAGCAAAAGATTCTCTAGACTTTCCCGAATCCAGTAATGTGCCATAGTAATATGTACATTATATAATTATTAAAGACTGAGAGGCGCCACTTTTTCACCGTTTTTTAATGATATTTTTTAATTTATTTGAAAAAATAAGGGTCCAACGGAACATCGAACAACATCACACGATAGAGCAAACTTTTCTCTTTAGAAACCGTCCTGTCAGGTTTCGAACGTTGACGTTTTTACCGAGTCATCAAGCCCGCATTTATGTCAACTTATTTAAATGTTTTATTTATTAGTTTATATTAAAAATAGGAATTTACAAAATAGAAAACATACCTAAAACTTCTTTTTTCTTGACCGTCGTTTATAAGAAATTGTTAAAACATGAATAAACAATCATAATGTAAATATTACTATGGCACATCAATGGATTCGGGAAAGTCTAAAGAATCTTTTGCTGTAAAGAACAATACAATATCTTTTATAATAACATCACAATCTTTGTTCAAAGTCGAAAAATATGTTTTTTTCCAAACGCAAATTTCTCATAAACTGTGCATCTAGGAGAAAAATTAAGGTCAGATTCGGAATCAGCGGGAAAAACTCTATAAGAATCGCATAGTGAGTATCGAAATGATTTTTGTCTGTTGGACCGTGTTATCGAAAAATGAGAACGCGAATCCCGCACTCTTGCATTTCTTCTTTTTTTTTAAATTAAAAACCTGTGGAAAAAATAGATTTATGTATTCTTAGAAGTGGTAGTGTTGAACTCGAGGGATACAGATGATCAGTGTCTCCGATACCCACTAAAAAAACCACACGTTTAGGGACAGCGGCTCTATTCTTCCTCCATCTTCCAGCCCGCACGCAGACGAGGGCCCACTATTCACGTTTCTTCCATCTGGGTGTTTATCCCGGGCGCTCCCCACTCATGTTCTTGGCTCAAGCACCCTTGCTATCCTGGAAACGAATCTACCGCCTTAAGTCAAGCAAATGTTATTAAGCTCTGTAAAGGTGAATTTGAAAAGTTTTTTCTTGATTTTATGTGACTTTTATGAGCATTGGGGTGGCACTCAACGTGTTAACCAACGAATATTTATTTTTTGACTGAAGACCTTGACAATTTATATTATGTTCTTTGTTTTTATTCTCGATTATGCTCAGATTTACTTACTCGTGACGGCCGAGTTTTGAAGGCTACGCTTCCTTGACTTCCAACTAGGATCGCTATGAGGAGCGAGACGCGCGGCCGGGTCGAGGGGGCGTAGTCCTTTCAAAAAAACTCGCGAGTAAGTAAATCCGAGCACTGCTTTAAACCTTTATTCAGCACTACTTTTATTTCCATTTATCAACATACGGTCGTAACTCTGATCTCAAAACACTGCAGTATCGTATTTGTGAGGCAACTTGAAGCCCGTTTTATTTTCTCGATCGTATGTGCTGGCATTGCTGGCACAATGAAGAACGGTTATCATTCCGTTGAATATTACAACGGTGTCGTCCTCATCTGATAGCTAAGGTACTACATAGCAGTAACTTTAGCCTTTTCATCGGTATGACCTACTCTTTTGGTTGAACACTGTATGTCAATGTCTTCATCATATGATGTAAATGGACCACAGTTCCTACAACGAGTGCTCGGTGGCTTTAAGTATTGCAACAATGATATTAGCTGTTACTATCGTCTGGTAAAATATTTATGAATTGTTCATATAATTATCAAGGGCCGATTTCATCCCTATCATTCCGTGTCAGCAAAGCCTTCGAAACCAGGTATCGAATCTAGAATGACTTATCGTGTAAGTGTTGCATTTTGAAGCTACTTGGGATCGAACTTCTTCTCTTGTACACTACTGTGCAAAAGAATTAAGCACCCGGCTATATTTAATTGAAAATCGTAAACACTTAAATAACACAGTAAGTTTTGAAAAAGGATTCCAATGTTTAATTTAACAGTTCTTACAATATATATACAATATATATATATATATATATATATATATATATGTTATTGTAAATTATCTAATACTTTGAATGCAATAAATTTATCATTGTAGAATACAAATTTCTACATAAAGATATTTGCCATTGTATCTTATAATTATACTGGGTACTTCTTTTGCACAGTAGTGTATGTTCTTCTACAGATGACTTGTATGAAGCTGTGTACTAATCTTTTTTCTTGATTATGTATGACTCTAACAATGTAGGCTGTGTTTTTTAAATCTTCCAAAGCCCGCAACAATAGTTCCTCTTAGGACTTTAGTACATTTGACGATCACTAACCGATTTAATAAGTTCATTTATCACTTGTGCACTGTGCTATAAATCTTCTTTGCGTACAAGTTGACTAAAGTTTTGGGTCAATTGTCTTTAATGCACAATCATGAAATACAAAAATTAAATTGAATACAAAGGTTGTACTCTTATCGACTGATGAAAGGATCTATTGTTAATAGTTTAATCAATCTTGGACATTGTTTCCTAATGTCCATTATTGCGGCTCCCCAAGACATCGTAACAATATATTTTCTTGACAAGATCGATTATCGCCTAAGTTTGCGTCACAAGTATCGAAAGAGAATATATACTTGAAAGTTTACTTTATCATTTCGAACAAAATGACTCACTCAC
>CM052344.1:11859092-11880100 GCA_028455595.1 Lasioglossum vierecki | reverse complement strand
CGGCTATACCCTTTTGCGAAATTAGCGGGGCGTCCAAGTTACCCGATTTTCGTACTTCAGTGAGGCCTTCTGACGTCAAAATTGTCGCGCATGCGCGCGAAAAGCGCCCCGAATACCATCACTGGACTGAGGCCTTCTGAGGCTATAATCGTCGCGCATGCGCGAAAAAGCGCCCCGTTTGGCAGTTCTGTACAGCAGATGAACACGTGCCCCAAGAATAATGCGAAAGAACGAGCAGTGTCCTTGGAAGTCAGTGGAAGTCAAGGTTTGTAAAAATCTATTTGTTTCATAGTGTACGATGTTTCTCTACAATTTACTGCGAATTTGTGCCCCAAGAATAATGCGAAAGAACGAGCAGTGTCCGTGGAAGTCAAGGTTTGTAAAAATCTATTTGTTTCGTAGTATAAGCAGGAAAATATGGGTCACCGTCCAGACTCGGCCAGAAATCCTGAACAACATGCGTTCGAAGAAATGAAATTTCCTGTTTTTGTAAGAATTCAATAAAGAAAACTAATGAAAATTAATTTAAAAATATAATATTTTCAATTATTCCCTGATATTTTTGTTCATTTGGAATCCCTCCACCCACCATCTCTACAATATTTTTTAATATAATTTTTTTAGATTCTTAGTATATTAATATTATATTAATATTCAATTGTAAAGAAAATTGTTTACCTTGATTGATTTTATTATGAATAAAAATTTTGGAGAATAAATTTGAAGAGGAATAAGTGTTGTATATTTGGTACACTAGAAATGTATTTCGCCGACATCTGCCACATTAGTACAACCTACTCTCGCCGACGGTGCTGCCCTGTAAAACGATGCTACATCAGTGCGACGGTGCTGCCACAAAGGCAGATTTCTCGTCCTGGTGCCGACATGAGGACGGCCTCATGCTCAGGCCAGGTCCCTGGTCCTACGGACGACAGTAGGACGGCATATGCGCGCGCCTGGTGTCGTCCAGATTTGGATTTTTGGTTAGCTGGGTGGTTAGCTGGGTAATTATCAATTGATCTAGTCGTATCTCTTTCGATTGGTAAACGTTAAAACGTCATCGATAGCGCACGCAAATAAAAGAACGCATAATTTTGCATAAAATAATTTTTCGATTAGCAAAAGTATCTGATTGTAACATGAAATTGCGTTTTACAGGAATACAGTTAATTTTCTGATCCCGTGAAGAGGGCTTTATGATTCTAGTTACGGTTGAGTTTCACACAGTTGTCGACTTGTTACACAGTAATAAAGATGGCGGATGTAATGCACGGGTAGCTGACGTTTGCTTCGATACGCGTGTTGAACGATTCTTCCGAACAGTCCAATTGACATATTGTCGTGGGGTATATATGCATGCGTGTTGTGCCTAGTGCGGTGTAAATTTTTCACTGGCAAAATGTGTTAGAAATCCAGTTAATATGAGCGAAGGAGCGGATTCAGTATCGTCGATCTGCGAGAATTCGCTTACGACCTTGAAAGTTGATCCTGAGGAGATTGATCCTGAGAAACTCCCTCCAAGGATAATATCGCACAATACTAGGAGGCCACGGTTCGGCGTAAGCAATGTTCCGCTTTCCCCTTATATATTAATTGATGGGAAAAAATTACGGAGTTCGTTGGCTTTCACCAAGAAACGTCCTCCGCGACGAGTGAGTTTCCCTGAAAATGACAATCTTTTGGTTACGGGATGCCTGGAGCCTGCCAATCCTTGGAAGCTTGGTAAGAACGATACCCTCGACTCGTAGTACAGGATTTTCATGGTCATGCCTCGATAGCCAATGTACTTTATCAACTTTACTTTTCCTTTTCATAATTGTAGTAACATGGAGCTCGTTCGGTAGAGATCTGTATTTAGAGCTTACCATTGACAACAATTAATAATCGTTCAGTAACAGCAGAGTTACGCTCATCAATATTTGAAAGTGTCTTAGAATTTCTATTGTTCGAAGTTGGTCGAGTGTCTCAGGGAACTTGTAACTTAGCCGTTTAGCGAAACTGAATATCTACGTTAAAAGTATTTAGTATTGAAGTAATGCTAGACACATTCCACATCTCGCTCGAAAATATATTGCAAAAATATTACTCTTTTCCCAAATTGTTTGAGATTCAAGTGAAAAACTTTGCGACCTGGTAAACGATTGTAAAATCTACGGATAGATTTTCGATAGTATTTAAACGGAGGAAAGAGTTTGAACTTTATAAGAATTTATTGTACAAAGTTGCATTAGATTTCACACGATATATTTATATGAGAATCCTATCTCGTAAATACAGGGTGTCTCGGAAAGAAAGGGATGATTCTCAGAGTGATTCTAAACACCTTCTATCCTTTGCCAAATCGCGCCGAAACGCTTTAATTTTCGAGTTATTAACGAAAAACACGGACCAATCAGAACACGGCTACAGCGGACGAATTCTAGCTCGGCCAATGGCAACGCCACGCTCCGCGGGACCTGTCGCCGAGCGGGAATCCGTTTTCTGTAGTTGGACTCTGATTGGTCCGAGTGTTTTGTTTAATAACTCGTAAACAAAGCGTTTCGGTACGAATTGGCAAATGAAGAAGGTGCTTAGAATTACCTAAGGAATCATCCCTTTCTTTTTTTTTGCTACACTCTTTCTGGGACACCCTCTGTACATATATCTTATTTAATGTGTACATTAAAATCTGAAATAGCATCAATTTCAACTTGTGAGACTCTTGAAATTATAAATGTTTTCGTTTTCAACTTCCTAAGAAACGTATTGCAATTGCATTTTTTTTTAATATGTGAACATAAGTTCACTTTTATTTATACATATTTATACATATATTTCTTGATCATCTTACGCAATATTTCGGTTCAATATTCTGTATTACGTAGTTTGTTACATCATACATTCACACATTTGAAACATGTATTTCTTTGTTTCATAGTTTTCAGTTGCATTATCCATAGAATACAGTAGGAAATTTAAAGAAAGAATGAATTCATTCTATTGGAAGAATTTGTATAAATTATTGCAATAACTTCTTTAAATGCTACTATAACATTATTTTAAAGAAGTTATTATAGTACAGAAAAATATAATGTAATTTGTCAGTATAATTCTTATAATTATTTACTTGCATAGTAATAGGGGCTAAGCAATTAGGTTTTTTATAGGTCATGTCAAGTGAAGAACATTTAAGATTTCACAATGCGTACCATGTACTAATTATAACTTTGATGCAATATTAAACTATGCGCAATGTATAATTAACTTGTAAGTTATTCTTAAAGTATACTACTCTTTACGAAGTAGATTTTTCTGATCAAGAGTACTGTTGATTTTATTATTGTTTCATTGTCGGACACAGTTGATTCGAAAGTGTTGTGTAAAATTTTGCCATCTGAAATCTAAGTTTTAAAAAAACAACAAATTAATGTCTAAATGAGTTTGAACAAGAAATATTTTATATTACGCACAAGTTATGTGTTATTACATTATTATATTAATACGTTCTCTGTGGAAAATATGAAAAAAAAGAAACAAGTAGAATTTAGCTTTTAAAGTCGTAGTAAACTTAATTGTAAAACTGAGCCGAGTGTGTTAAATTTTTGAAAATGTGATTTATATTTACGTTCAAATGACATGCAAGTAAATATTTGGTTAGATTCTTAAAAGAAAGATGCTGAGTTGATTTCGTCTTGATCCTTTCCTTCCAGGGTCAAATTTATCAACTTGCTTTGTTGTGATAGTGAGGTGAACATTCATGGAAATATAGACACTAGTTTATGATCAAGTCCTTGCTACAAATGAAAAACTTGGTGAGTCACCAATGAATACCGCAGCGAACGTGTTAAAAAGTATTACGTTTACAAACGAGAAATATCGATTAATGTACAAAATTCAGTTTCTAATCTGTATTGCTAGCAGTACTTAGTATTGAGTAGGTTTAAATGTATTGATATTCTACAGTTCTATAAAAAAAACATCTTCCATCAATCATTTAATTCTTAATAATGTCAATTATAGACTACATAACGTCGTTCTAACAATCTATCAATTAATTGTTCACAGCTGAAAATGTGAACCGTGATGATTTAATCTCAGCGTACAAGGACTCCTGTATAAAACATAACACTGATCCTCTGGAAATTGTTGTAAGCCAACTCCAGGTAAAAATACTTATCTCTTTTAATCGTTATATTCTATACAAGTAATTTAAGAAGAAAAAATATTATGGTTTCTGGAAAATATTCTTGATTGATTAGCTAACCATTCAATTCTATGCAACAGTGCAGGAACGAACAATATACAGTATAAAATGGCTTCTACATGTGTATTGAAAAAGCTTTCGTTATAAGAAATTCAAATGGTCACATGTACATTGCTAATCAACCGGGATTATGTTTAAAAATAGTTTAAAGTTCAAGACTGTAGAGGTATTGGGAAAAAGAAATAAGAAAATGTTTTCAAAGAAATATATATTACAGTGGGTTTGAAGCAAACACAAATTAAAAGCAATTACTTCATTTGTTTATTGTTATATATAGTTGCAACGAAAAGATATTTATAATATTTACAGTCTGCGATGTACTATTGATTTAGAATCAAGTTGAATTAATTAGTATTATTATTTCATATATAATTTTGATTATATCTGTTGAATTTATCGTTGAATTCGATGAAGATCTGACTACAACTTTAACGTATTCTTCAACCAATTGTTTTTTTTTTTATAAATATGAACTATTGCAGAGCGTATTTCAACTCTCATCCATCCCTTGTGTCAATTTGACATGATTTTCAAACATAAAACAAGCTGACGCATAATTTTCACGTTTTTTAAGTACTTTGATGGCATTGTTTTGGAATTCTTAAACGACAATTCGTTTTACATTTGTTCGTTGAACAACCCATTGTTTTTGTGTGTATGTTTACTTTATTCTTAATAAAATAATTAGCAAAGATAATTATTTATCGTTCGTTGCGAAACTGAGGGACGTATTATGAGGGTTAAAGCAAGAAGAAAGTCCTTCCTTGTTACTGATTCTCTGAGAGATTATTTTTTATATAATATGGAAGGCTTTTGGAGTGCAATTACATTTGATTACACGCGCATTGGAATCGATATTAAATAACAATTTTCGATACAGACTTTAGATACGTCTCAAAAGCATTGTGAAGAACTAACATTAAGAGGACAAACATTAGATCCGAATGACTGTGAAGCATTGGAAGAAATTCTTAAGAGAGTTCAATTTCACAAAGTTGATTTAGAAGCAACATCTTTAAACGATGAGGTACTGTGCTGATTTACAATTTACTTTCGGAAATGTACTCTTTTGAATTTTGATTAATTTTTTGCTCTGTCTTCGATTACAGAGTTCTGTGATATTATTTGATATGTTAGAGTATTACGAGTCTGCAAAACAGTTGAATATTTCATCTAATCAAGGCATTGGAGAATATGGATGGCATGCATGCGCTAGTATGATAAGGAAGGTACACACAACTTACTCTTCTGTAAATAAGAAATGTTTTCTAGGCTATTGTTATTTGTTATTGTTGTTAAAGACATAGTAAAATATGCATGTAGGATAGAATAGCAAAATCATTAGAAATAAACTTGAATGTACATATTAAATTAAGTCATTCATTCTGCTTTTTTTTCTTTTTTCTATTGCATACATAATTAATACGACTATTATTTGTCCAGACCCAATGTTTAGAGCATCTTGAAGCTAAGGATGTAATACTTGATGAACAGTACACGAATATCTTGAGTCGTGCATTGCGATTAATCTGCCATCTACATGTGCTAAAATTAGAAAATTGTGGACTTTCAGGAAGATGTATCGTCACCCTAGGTATTTATTATGTGATATAGTTTGATCGTTTTTATTATGGAATCACAAAAACAGTTAGAAAATATTGTTAACTGCTATCGTTACTATAATTTCTATTTGATCAGCATTAATGATTAATGTCCACAAATAATTCGACTGTCAAGAAAATTTTATAGAAGTAGAGAAAGTCAGAATACCTGAATAAATTCCATATATTTCTATGTAATTTAAATGTAATCGTTAGATATAATCGTTCTTTAGGAAAAAGAGTATGTAATTTAAGTACCCTCGGTTTTATGGCAATTAGAGATGTGTGAGAATACGGAAATGTGTATTCGCGAATCCGAATATATTCGAAAACTAAATACTTGGGAATAATCTCCAAAATTTTCGAGAACCCCGAATGTTTCCCAGTTCTCGTACACCTCTAATGGCAGTATTGTACTACAAACGTAAGAATTATTACAATAATTATCAAATATATATATATATAATATAATATTATCAAACTACTTTCCATCTTAAATTCCGTACTTACCACGAACAGATATTTATTTATATATACTCGTTAGCGAGGGTATCTTCAGAGAAGTAATCAGTTTTAAAAGTGTGCTATTTCTATCAGTTTCAGCACTGAAAATGAATACCGGGATAAGGGAACTGTATTTAGCTGACAATGGACTTAATTTATATGATGCAATACAACTTGGTTCTCTTCTTAGGATAAATAATCATATACAACTACTTGATATTAGGTATGTATTTTTTCAAAAAATACTGAGTGCAAAGAAACTTATGCATACCTGAGGGAAAAAGAGATTGAACATTTTACATTATTAATTACACTATTCTTTCAGCAATAATAACATCCAAGACGATGGTGTACGTGATATCCTAGAAGGACTTATTAATCAAATACACGAAGATAAGAGCGGTAAAGGCTTAAGCATTTTAGTATTATGGAACAATCAACTCACAAAAAATTCGTCTCCCTATTTTTCACGGATTATAGTACGTAACTTTACGCGTTCTTATGACACGGTACAGTTAGGTTCTGTATTCATGTGTATGTATGTATGTATGTATATATGTATATATGTGTGTGTGTGTGTGTGTGTGTGGGCGCGCGCGCGTGCGTGTATGTGTATATTATATATATATGTATATGTGTGTATGTGTATATTTTATATATATATATGTATATATGTATGTATGTGTGTATGTATATATTTTATATATTTATATATATATATATATATATATATATATATATATATATATATATATATATTACACATATTACATTCATCTTTATGCACATAGGCATTGTCTAAAACATTAGAAACACTGAACATCGGGAAAAACATGTTGTCCGATGAGTTGATATTTACTCTAAAAGATGCATTGAAAAAAAACCGTACTTTATTACAATTGGGAATACAGTCGACTGAGCTCACGTGCAATGGTGTTGCTGCATTGTCGGAAATTATTGAAATAAACCAGGTTTTACAAGTAAGTATTTGCAGCTTTACGATGCTTTATAATAAAGTAAATAATTCTAATAAACTACTAAACTTCTTGTCTTAGAGGATAGATTTGCGAAACAATGACGTCCGACTGATTGGATTAACAGCCCTGAATGCTGCTATAAAAACGAATAAAAGCATTACTAAAATAGATTTGGATGACAAACTCAGAACAAACGTAGTAAGTAAAGAAAAAAGTCTACAAGTCTACCCCCTTGCACAGTGGTGTGGAAACCGCGGAAAACTTTGTTTTTTATTGTATTTTGCTTATTTAAAGAGTTTTTAATATTGATTAAGGGGATAAGGTATAGGCAATTCTAGGGTGTTTATCAGTGTTGCTAACCTCTAAGCTGAAAAATAGATTTGGCAACACTCATAGAAGCTTCTGCCTGATTACCATGAGACGGAGCTGCTTGTTATTTCCATATTCTGGTTTTCAATATTACATTCCATTGTCGATTCCATATAGATTTCTTATATATTCCGAGCGGTTATGCTCGGTAATCTGCGTGCGATCGTCCTACAAACGGACTAAAATTCATACATTGACTTCGTCGCGTTTTCACTGTGACATACATATGTATCAGCCTATCGTTACAGTAACGTATTAGTCCTCCTGACTAGGCCCAATCTAGTGTCTAACTAGCTGAACTAAAATTGGCTCTAGACTTAATGTTAGATGTGTCTATACTCTGTCTCTATGACCGAAATATGGGGAATTGAATGCAATCACGCCTTTGGGTTACATTTCCTTATATAAGCATAATAGGAGCTGTGTGAGAGCTCATTATAAAGAGGAAAGTTTATTGTAGTAAGGTGCACTCATGATTTAAGTAAAAAAAATCGTTTTGTATTAGAAAAATACATGGGAACCCATCGGTGGTCGTCTCGATTTTTCCCTACTTTGGACGCTCATATTATTAATTATAAACATAATCTCGTTAAATCATGAGTGCCCCTTAGAACAATCAACCTTCCTCTTTATAATAAGCCCTCACACAGCTCCTATTATGTTCGTATAAGGAAATGTAACCCATAGGCGTAAACGCTGTTTTGCTGATGAAACGCAAAACGTCTTTGGGTTACATTTCCTTATACGAATATAATAGGAGCTGTGTGAGGGCTCATTATAAAGAGGAAGGTTGATTGTTCTAAGGTGCACTCATGACTTCAGTAACAAAAATCGTTTTGTATTAGAAAAATACATGGGAACCTCATGTTGGTTGTCTCGATTTTTCCCCCTACTTTAGACGCTCATATTATTAATTATAAACATGATCTCGTTAAATCATGATGGAAATAAGCTACAATCAACCTTCCTCTTTACAATGAGCCTTCACAAAGTTCCTATTATGCTCGTATAAGGATAAACAACTCGATCCCGCAAACACTGTTTTACTGGTTTTTCTAGTAATATTCTGCCTATACCTTACCCCCTTAAATATTAAGTATTATTGTCATCAATTACCAACTTTCTCTCTCTCTCTCTCCCTCTCTCCCTCTCAGAGAGATTCCATGAAATTTCGAATTTCGGTAATTTTTCATTGGTTTCCAAGCAACTGCGTATCGGCCAGGGAAATACGATCTATCTATCTATCTATCGTTACATAACGTTGCTTGTTTTATGTTAATAACAGGATGACCCAGACCAGACCTTGTACACGCAGCTTTTAACTGAGATTGAAATCTGTTGTTCCGCAAACGAGCAGAATCGTATCATAGAAGAAAACAACGAAGGTTCTGAAAATTCACGTCATAGCATCCTCTGTAGTACAAACTCTCGTAAAATCTCGCTTACTTGTCAAACACTTCCATGTTCTTTACCAACCGTGATTTCGATACGAAATAACGCACCAGGGCAAACGATGCTCGAACCGAAACGTATAAATGGAGGTCGTCTACGTTCCCCAGCCCTTAGTCCAGCCTCATCACCTATAGCGAGCCCGATACCAAGTCCTTCACGAAGTCGATTTGTGGTGTCCCGAGTGCCAGAAACATCATTATGTTCGACAGATTCCTCAGCATCTTCGTCACCAGTTACTCTCTCCCTTGAATCATCTACCTATCTCGCATCTTCTGCAAGTGGGCCATCTAGATTTCGTGTCTCTGTTGTTGAATCAGCAAATACTATTCTGCATAAACCTATTATTAATGTCGGCTCGTCGAAGGCTGACGTTACGTTCGATCTAAAGTTTAAAGTGAATAGCGCGGAGTCGACTAATTCGGATGACTCCGTTGAGGAGATGTTCGGATCCAAATTAGAAATGAGTAACGCTGCTCGAGCTGATGAGAATTCCCGTGGCGCGTTAGGCAACGTGTCTCGTTTAATTTCGAATAATAAGGTAGAAGAAAGATGTACACCTGCGCCGTCATCGCACGAGTTGACTCGATCGAAGGATTATGAACAACTTGCCGAGGCTGTTGTCGAGATTCGAGTAGACGGCTGCGCGGCGACTCCTACTGCTTTGGAAGATAAGGAACATATTGATATTGATATACAGAATAACGAAACGAATATTCCAAGTTTGTCCAGGCGGCTGGAAAGCACTGCCACGTTAAAGAACAACACAGAAGCATCGGAAGAGTTTAAAAAGACAAAGACATCTGCAATAGTAAATAAAGAAATAAACAAAGATTCTACTGTTATAGCGAATAATAAACAAATGCTTGTTGAGAAACAACAAGACACGACCAAAAAACTAGCAACTACCGTTTTAAGCGAGAGAACAGAAGCGCAAACAAAGCAACAGAAATCTTGCATCCAGAAACATACACCGAACTTGGAGAAATTGCTTGCGCTCTTTCAAAATCCTAGTTGTCTTTTTTCTAGTAGCCAATTAAAGTTTAAAAGTACATTTCAAGATACAGCAAACAGTCTTGCGGCAGCTGAAAGCAAATTACATTGTTACTTAAAGGAAGATAAAGACAGAAGCCGGAAAACCGAGGAGGCCGGAAGTCAACAGAGAACAGAAGACTCTTCAGCATCGTCGAAATGTAAACCGACAAAATCATTTAATATTTCACAGATATTGAGCTTGAAAAGCTTCACGAACATGTTCCCGTCATTCAAGTTTGAAGATAATTTAAATATTTCCGAGCAGAGTAACAAGTCTTACTCGAAACCAGTTACCGAGGTAAATCTTTTACTGAAACCAAAACGTGGTAACCACAGCGACCCCAACAATGACAATAAACAATTCAAGGTTCACATAGAAGGGCAGAAGCGGAATCTTTTTATAGTGGATAATCAGTTGGTACCGAAAAATATACAATCAAAATACTACGTTGATCTTATGAACAAAGATTTTCTATTGCCCGCAAATTATATTATTTCGAATATAGCAGTGGATAACTGTTTAACAATTGCACATGATGGTTTCTTGAAACGTATTTCCGAGAATAGGAAGATGATCGTACCTTTGTCTAAATTTGTAGATAGATACGAATATCCAGTTCTAGAAGCAACGATGAACGATGGAAAAATAGAAGACATAGAGGAAGTACTGACAATGAACAAGGTAGATTCCATACTGATAAAAGAAACGTGTGATAAAACTTTAACGGACAGTATTAATTTTACTAGTGATAGTAATTCCTTGTCTTGTAATATAATGTATGATATGAAGAATGTAAATGATACGTATACTGTAAATACGCCTGAGAAAGTGCACAATTTAGTTCTATTAAGCTTACGCCCGAAACACGACGACAGAGATCATTTTGTTTTCGACATAGACAATAAGCAAAGTAATTCGGTATGTTTCGCATGTACAGTGAACCGCGTTTCTAATATATCTAATAAACCACTTTCATATCACAATGCGTTCAAGGTGAATGTACGAACAAATTGTCTACACAATGAAGTTACCAAAATGCATAGTATTGATACCGATTATCGTAAGGTGGCTTGTACAAACGTTCACAATATGCCAAGCGAGCAAGCGGAGGGAACAGATATTATTCGTCGTGTAAATAATAGTACAGATCGGCGATACATCTTGTTAAGTGAAAAATCAAAAGAAAGAGCATCGAAGAAGAAGAGTTTTATGTACGATGATATTAATCTTGATTTACCGATTAGCGATGTTAGTACAGATTTAAGTACTTCGACTGGTAGTCATGAAGAGTATGTTACGAATACACCGAGAATACAGGAGATAACCGGATCGTTTAATATAACGGACAACAAATACTTGGAGTTGAGTACTGTGAACGAGATGAAAGATCTCGACCATCTTTTTATGGAAAACGCCATGGGCAATGCGCTTGGACGAACAGGTGTTACGCCTCGATCCAGAACGTGTTCTTCTTGTATAGCAGACTTTTACAAGTCCATTCCCAAAGATCTTATATTTTACATAGCTGCTGACGTTTCTTCTCTCGATAGGAGCTCCGCGGAGAAACACTCGTCGGACATTATTATTCCCCGTCGTGTGTGCTCGAATCACGCTGACACGTTAAACAACTCGTTTTGTGCTTTACCTCAAAGTAAGAATTCAAGCATGAATCTCGTAACCGAGGAGACAGAGGAGATCGAGAATATTTCTAAAACCAATGAAGCTTCCAAAAGTGAGGATGATAACGATTTTTCTACACACCGTAATATGCAGGACAACGCGCATTTTCATAGCAAACAAAAATTCCAAGAAAACAATCAGTCTGGAATTAAGTCTGAATGTTCCTCGATATGTACAAAAGTTAACTACTCTGTAGCCCATTCGAAAGAAGATGTATGCCTGTTGAAAGAGGATAGTGGTATAGCTGAGAATACTTTAGAAAATACGTATATGTTCACTAAATTTGGATCGAACATTGCTCAACGTGTAAAATTTACAAATCCAAATGCGATTAGTGATATCACTCAGAAATACTTTAATACGATTAAATGTGCAGTTGCTACAACCATGTGTTCAAAGGCAACAAACACAAGGAGTAATATCAGAGTTGAAATGATTTCTGATGAGTGTACTAATGTTGCCGACTCTTCATCAGTAATTCATGCGACAAGGTGAGTAAAGCACATTATGAGGATTGACGAAACTCTACAATTTTTATATGATTCGAATATTTGAGAATTTTTTGTGTTTCGCTGTACGGGTACCTGATGCAGTTATTTCGAACGAACATTTCATTTGGGCACATCGCGAAATATCGCAGAAAAACTGAAACAGAAAACAAAGTGTGAAATATTTAGCAAAAATTTTATAAAGACAATCGATAGTACATTGTATTATGTCTGCACACACACACACACACACACACGTACGCACGCGCGTGTGTGCGTGTGCGTGCGCGGGCGCGCGTATGTGTTAGAATTATACACTACAAATTTTTTTAAATTGAAATTTGCTTATTTCTGAAGAAATTCATATAATTTTAGGAAATACGAGTTTATTATATAACGTAATTATTAGAGGTGTTGTAGAGAACATGAAACTGTCGGGTTCTTGACAATTTCGGAATTGTCGAGAATTTTCGAAATTTTTGGATTCTCACACACCTCTAGCAATTATATACACACACATGGGACACATCTTTATTCTTAACTAAATATGTTTTATAAGACATATTATAGATCATACAATTTTGTTCATTTTTCCGTTAAGATAACAAAAATTGTGTAGTACACAAAAAGAAGTAATTTAACATTACTTGTAAATATGCAATATCTTATTATGTGAAGATTATTCTGTTTGTGAAACTGCTGGTACTATTGTAAAACATCTGTTTCATACCACTCTACAATATCTTTTTCATTTGCTATACATGATAAACTAAGAACGGTTGGCAATTAAATTGTAAATAAGACATGTAAATTCATTCGTACACGATCACATGGTTTTACGGTGTAATACAACATAAAGTTTTGTAAAAAATAACTTGCAACGATTTAACGAAAAATATAATTATACATTGCGATAAATCAAAAAAAATTCGTCTAAATAATTTCTATCTCAAATTTGAATTGTATTTGTGAAAGAATATTTCTATCTATGCTGATTTCAACACTATCTTATGTCTCGCTTGCAAATATTGTAATAACTTTTGTTTACCTAATGAAGCAATCATATTAATTCTCCTCTAAAAAAACCTTAGTTTTTCATCACACTTATATAGATTCCTTTGCTAATATGAATTATAACTCTCTTTGCCTAAATAATATTAAATTTCTTTAACAATTTAACATATCGAAATAATATATTTCTTAGATAGATAGATAGATAGATAGATAGATAGATAGATAGATAGATAGATAGATAGATAGAGAGAGAGAGAGAGAGAGAGAGAGGGGGGGGGGGGGGGGGGGGGGGGGGGGGGGAGGGAGAGAGGGAGAGGGAGAGAGAGAGATATTCAGTGTGATTTTAGTTCAAAGAAACGTCCAAATATTATATACTTTTTTCTATTTTGTGCAAATAAGTTTTGGTACTGGTACAGCAAAGTAATACATTTTTAATTGCATTTAAAAAATTTATTTCATACATAATCATTTTCTTTGTGGAATTTTATTTGAAATATATATCACATAATCTCGCTTATATTTTTAACTTAAAAGTGTGATCTTCATCATGCATTAAATATTCACATTTGCCTCCTTTTTTGTAATCGAAATGAAGAAGCTTTATCTGGCTTATACTACAATAATGTTGAATAAAGTATTCATTTGAGTGACAATTCTCGCAGTATTTCATTATCAGACGCTATGTACGTTGGCATTTCTTTACATTTTACTTTACTGTACTAAAACACTAACGATTAGTACCAATACGAATCTAATGTATGCTTCATTAAAATATTAAAAGGTTTATTCGGTCATGCAATAAAAAGTATTGGTATGGTTTTTATAGCACAAAGTAAGACAGAAAATATGGATGAGGATGAAGATGAGGAAATGGAAGATGTGGAACTAGACGCTGAAGAAAATGACACTTTATATGATTTAGATGAAATTGATGAACTTGAAAAACTGACAATGGATCTTGAACCACAATACCAACGGTATGCTAAATGGCGAATTTAAAGGAACCTGCTGTTTGGTTGTTGTTGTTAATACTAGACTTGACAGATCAGTAAAAATGACTGACGTCGGATGTTTTATTTTGCAAGTATCAAGTTTATAGAGAAGCTGTTACGGCTTTTTTTATTCGTTCAGACATACGCTCTAACATAAAAATTACACGAAAAATAAATAAATGCAATCTTATTATTTTTATAATGCAATACAAACCAGTCGCTTTTAATGCTCGGTAGTTCTAGTGTTAATACTGGGTAGTAGTTCTAGTATCTAAAATAGTAAAAACAATTTGGGGAACGAAAAACTGTTCTACACAAGTTGTTACTTATTAATAGCGAATGAAAAACGTATGAATGAATCTTAATGATCTTCTTCGTGCAGACGAATGGGCTATTTAATATCATTACTACAAATATCTTTGTTGTTTCTGCGAATGAAAAACAAGTGTAAAAAAAAGAAGTTATTTGGTTCGATGGAAACAATATATTTCTAGTTGAAGTTGAATTTTGTTAAACACAGTTTCCAAAATTTCAATCGATATTTTTCTAACTACAGATGGGAATCAAATTCAATTATACATATGCCTTTTACGATTTTATTAAAAAAAGGGTAAAAAATTGCGAAACGATTTTGCTAAAAAAACGTTGTAATCTACAACTTGTAAATGAATTATATTTGATGACTACAATTGGCGAAGAGGCAGGTGAAAAAGATATAACATATAATCTAATATTATCTACGTCTATTAGTGAAAATTTTAGTAGATATATAATTGATTCTAGTCTGAGAACCTATTGATCTATCATAAACCGTACTGTGTATTCAAAATGTAGATACCACACCAAAAGAAAACGTCGCGAATTGGATGGTTTATGATATATTATAAGATGCAATTTGAAAGAATTGGTCGAAATAATAATAATTTAAATGTGTGTTAATTGATAAATTTAGCGTTCAAGATGAATCGGAAGCAATGCGAGATACGCGCAATTTAGAAATGAATTACCATATGTGAATACATACATGTCTATACGCATAGTTGAGTATATAATTTAATATATACACACATCACAGAAAAAAAGTGTCGTTTTTTAAAAGAAACATAAATTCGAGTCTATTTATCAGTCAGTAATGAAAATGATATTAAAACTGTTGTGTTTAACATCAGATTGTTATTTATTAATTGCGAACAATTTTAACATTGACATAATATATTTTTATTACATGTACATGATACACAGCAAAGGAGTGTTTGACTTAATTATAAGGGAATATCTTTAGACTTGAGTCTTTCCTACTCGAAGATATGTATATTTGTTATATTATGCATTCATAAAGTTTCTTTAATTAACTATGAATGTCATGTTACATAGAATATAAAAGAATCATTGTTAAGGGTACAAGAATGACATTGAAATGATTGGAATGAGATTTTATCTGAATTTATATTTTTTATATATTCTCTTGTGAAGTTGTAATAGCTGAAGATGTAATTTCCTTTAACATAAATATTCATTATACATATTTAAACGTATGAAGGAAACAGTAGCGATTTGATAGTCATGAAGTATGTTGTTTGTGTTCAGATTGTGTTTCGTAACATGGTCGTAGATTTTAAAGCTGTGTTGTAGCTAATACGGAATTGCAAAGTATTATTTTATAATAAATATAATTGTGTAGGTGTAAAAGTAGTTTTTAAAATCGATAACTTTCGGATTCTATCTCTTGTTGTATAAATATCTTGTGAACATTTCGGGAGATAGAACAATTGAACAAAAAAAAAGAAGTTCAAAAGACAGTTGTACCCAACTGTGTATGTATTTTCTTGAAAAATTGTAAAGTTCTGTAAGAATTTGTAAATTTTAACCGTTTATCTTTCATTTACGAGACATCATAAAATTGGCTGCTATAATTACTTTGTACATATATACAGACACACTTGTATACGTGCGCGCGCGCTACTTATAGATTAAGTTTACAAATATAACTACACGCGACTTATGTGAAGGTACATTTTGAAACTATAATTCTGTACAATTTGTATATTGAAAAGGAATTGAATTTATTAAGAGTTTTATCAAGTCAAGGGAATAAAAAGAATAAAGATGGTTTATTGATACATTGTACTTCATTCATAATTGTTTATCATATTAATTAATATATGTCAAATTATACATATTATATGTGTATACATTAAATATATTTCTATTTAAAAGAATCTTGACCTTTTAATATTCTAACACATTGTACATATACGTTAATCTATTTTTTGTTCAATATATTATAGTTGACTTTTCCATATTTTTAAATTTCATTTTAAATTTGTATTATATCGATGATTGTATATATAGTTGTACGTGTTTTTGTAAGTCGTATGGAAAATTTCGTAGAGCTTTTTCATTTTATTCGCTATTATTTGTCCCCTACGATATTATATATACTTTTGAAATACTACTACTAAAAAAAACGTAAGTATACTATACAAAAATCTATATTCCTTTAATTCGAGAACTATTTGAAGTTAAAGAATTGTAACATACGATTAGATTTGATTAAATTATAGTGGGAAATATATACCAATTAAAATAATGACGTGATCAATTTATCAATTTTTTTAGTTTTCAGTGTGTGTGTGTGTGTGTGTGTGTGTGTGTGTGTGTGTGTGTGTGTGTGTTTATACATATATCCGCAGTTTCTATTTTTCACGTTGTTTATTATTACGTTGGTGCTAAAATAATTGTGGTTTTCGTCCCGGTAATCTTCGACGCCTGTTTTAAGATTGTTATTTGAATATGTCCGTATGTTGTAAGTAATAAAAAAAAGTTTAAGATATCCGCGCACTGTGCGCGGATTAACAAGGCTATAGAAAACAGGAGGGTGAATATCAGCGCGGAATCGCGCAGTCGCGTTTCAGATATACGCAGGATTGTATCTGGCGAATACAACTATTTTTTATTGCAGTTATTAAAAACAATTTGTCGCAAGTTCGTTTGTCATTTAAATTTTCACAATTTTTGGTTGTGTCACCGAGCAAACACATTCGAGATCAACGTCTACTCACTTTTTCGACCACAATCTACAGGTATTTATATCGAGTGTTTGCTCTTTGCAATTTTAGGAATATTGATCATCTATGCACATGAAAAGCATAGATTTTCGACTTGGATTCTATTTCAAATAAAACAGGTATTTTAAAAGTAATCACAGGAGGGATATTATACAGATTATGTACTTGTGATAAAGGATGTGATTACTGTATCACTTCGATAATTTGCCCGACAAGACGGAAATGGATGAGTGGTTTTATTCGCTTCAATGACACGGAATTCCTTTTGAAAAAACGGTAACTCATTTCGTTGTTTTGTATTTATGCTCAGCTACAATATAAGTTATAAGTGGCATTCAGACTAATTTATGCTTGAGAATTCGTTACAAATATTTACCACTCTTTGAATCGCTATTATAATAATGTTAAACAACAATATACGGTTGAATGATATGTCAATTTTGTTTAATAAACCTTTGTTAATGTGCAGATTAATTTCAACGTAAACCTGGGATGCGTTTAGTACAATGAACAATTCATTTATTAAGAATTATTGCCTGATGAATATGATGCACACTAGACACCTGCCTTTGGTTTGTGTCATGGAAAATTAAACTTTTTTTGGGTAAGTATTATGGGATTTCTTGTACGAATTTTATTGTAAAATTTTGTACAAATTAGCAAAGATTTACAATACGAACATTTAAAATATTTTCAAGTAATTCAAACCTTGTTATATGTGCTTGATCATTTCAACTTTGTGATGAACAGCGTTATTGAAAAAGATTTGTAAAATTGATATAGTAAATTTATACTTTTATAGTGTCCATTATTCTGTGATATATCATAATAAATGAAAAACATATTGCTAATTCTATTGGGTCAGAAGGAAAGTTACGTAGCATTTGTAAATTAAAATTGAAAGCTAAAATTCAGATATTTATTCCTAGATTTATTCAGTAACATATTTCCCATTCTTTCTCATTCTGTTCTATTACTTTTTGCCATTTTCGAAGTAACTTTTTGTGTTATTGAATGAATAAGCATATGAATAAATACCTTAATTTTACCTTCGATTCTTAATTTGAAAACACTACGAACTTTCTTTCTTTCGAACCGAATAGCTTTAAAAGCAATGCAAATGCATACATTATACTAATTTGATATTCTACATAGTTTAAAGAATCGTTTTTTTTTTTAAATGATTGTTTATAGAGTGGACATGGTAACAATGAACTCTGAAAAATCGGCATGTTGCCGAAAAGCTGGTGAAAGCAGTGATATTAGTGGAACAACTGAACGACAAAGGCATAGAGATAATCAAAGAAATCAGTGTAACAATCAGAATGGGGAGACAATTGACAAATATCAGAGTAGTCTTACATATCACATCACTGCCTCGTGTGCCGAAGATACACCCAATTACCTTGTATTCCAGAAAGTAAGTTATTATTAATCGTAATTGTAAATCGTAATTGTAAATCGTACATGGGAAATAATCAATTAGTTTATGTTTAGTATTTCGTTAAGCATTTTCATTCATCTTCACTTTTCAGATGGAAGCTATTGTAGAAAAAATGTCAGATGAAGTATCAGGTGTTCCTGTGAAAACAGTGAAGAGCTTTATGACAAAAACACCTTCGGTTTTTACGGGTAAAGTGCTGAAAATAATGAATTTTAAACACTTTCAATACTCGTCGAATTAAACTTAAGCTTTTTTAAACTTGACACCGCAGGTACAGATTTAATATCATGGATGATGAAGACTATGGCTATAGATGACCAAGGTATTACTGAAATGTTAAAAACAATCCTTGATAAAACAAATGCAGTCAATTTTTATTTATTTATGATCTTGTATGATGAAATATTTCATTTAAATTTCATTTAAAAAATTGAGAAGGTTACTTTCATTTTCAAAAAACTAGGGGAAACAGGAAACAGTACTTCTTTGTACTCTTCCATTTCTTTTCTAATATTTATTATCTGCAATAAAAATGCTGGCTAGTAAACTTGACCAGCCTGTATAATAAATAGTCTTGTTAGTTAATGAAAATTTTTAAATCACTATATTTATTTTATCCACAGCATCTAAAGATGTGAAAAAATTGTTGTTGTGACAAATTCAAATGATTCTGATTTCTGATATATATTACAGAAGCTCTTCACGTAGCACATCTAATGGCATCTCACGGATATTTTTTCCCTATCGACGACCACTGCCTTACTGTTAGAAACGATAATACGTTTTACAGATTTCAAACACCATATTTTTGGCCATCAAATTGTTGGGAACCAGAAAATACAGATTATGGTATGGCCATTTCGTCTATAATCAGTTTCGAGAAAGATGAAACTAATTTTCTTTGATAAGCATCTTAATGCTTGAATCTAAATGTTACAGCTGTTTATTTGTGCAAGAGAACAATGCAGAATAAAACACGTTTAGAATTAGCAGATTACGAGGCTGAGAATTTGGCGAAATTACAAAAAATATTTTCACGAAAATGGGAGTTCATTTTTATGCAGGCAGAAGCGCAAAGTAAAGTTGACAAGAAAAGAGATAAACTCGAACGCAAAGTGTTAGACAGTCAAGAAAGAGCTTTCTGGGATGTATATAGACCAATGGTGAGTATTTTATACTTATCTGTTTCATTTTATAGTGCTCTGTTACAGCATTAGTCTTTTATTATTTACAATCTAAGATTTTACCGAATTTACCAAATTCACCGAATTTGTATTGTTATGTATTTCAGCCTGGATGTGTGAATACTACAGAATTAGATATTAAAAAAGCATGTCGTAGTTGTAAATCAACTTCAGAATCTTCGCAACCAGGATCAAAAGAGACACGATCAGTAGAAACGTTGCGTAAAGAGATTGAAGTATTGAACAGTATATTAGATCGACTAAATACAAAAGTGTCAAAAGTGTCAGAGGCGTAAGTTGAAATGTTCAAATATAAAACTGGATATTATTTTCGTATAACTTGTCCGGAAAATCTACTTACTTTCATTATTTTAGTCTCATTGGATATTTCGAGCAATATGTAGAATACGATCCCTTTTTTACACAACCTGAATTCACAAATCCATGGGTATCAGATAGTCCTGAAATGTGGGAACAAGAAAAATTAGCGTACGTACATCTTTGTGTCAACATCATATCAGTTTGTTTCTTTGTGAGATAATAGACATCATTACCTCTTTTCCTTTTCTAATAGGAAAGAAGTATCAACAAGAAGAGTAAAGAGGTGGGCTTTCAGCCTTCAAGAGCTGTTGCAAGACCCTGTTGGTAGAGACCAGTTCACGAGGTTTTTAGATAAGGAATTCAGTGGAGAAAATTTGAAGTAAGTAAACTGCGATCTTACTAAGTAAATAGATCAATTATTACCCAGATAGCCAAGCGACTATCGAGCTGAAATCGAGACCGTCGTGCCAAAGGCAGGTATCGGGAATTATACGGGACGAAGGTCGCTTGAACGTGCTTAAGGAGCAAGTTTACTGAAAACTGACAGAGACACAATATGACCGTTTGGGCTCGTAAAATATCTTCGGCCCAAACCGAGAATAAGCTGTCTTCGGACCGACGGTCTCGTTTTCTGCCCT
>CM052344.1:11845370-11858992 GCA_028455595.1 Lasioglossum vierecki | reverse complement strand
AAAAATATCCGACGTATTTGAAATATTCGTGAATCATTTTTTTCTTCTGCAAAAACAAAAAGACAACAGGCTTTTTATCTCGATATATTTTTCTTCTTTCAGGCATTCTTCGACATTTTATTAATTCGGCTTTTAACCACAGCTTTACTACTGAAATTGTATGTATCACTTAGTTGCTTTCTCCTGAACTTGGCTATCCGAATTCCAAAATGTACAATTTTCATTTGTTTCATAAATTTTTATCGATTTCTACAATACGGATCCTTGTGGTAATTTATATTTACTGTAACATACTCGAAAATAATTAAAACGGCTTGCGATTAGTGAAACTTCGAACTTATGTTGCTTTATGCTTAGGCTCACATTTCTACTTCGAGCACCTTTAAAACGTTACTAATTTATTATACTATTTATTATACAATGCAAATCACGCATACTTTAAATTTCCAGTTTACACATAGACACATATAGGCATACGTTTATTAATTCTTCAATCTTTTCTATAATTTCTTACTAGTGCTTTCTTGGACACTTTTTGCTGTCTTTTTTAAACGCATTATTTGGTTTTTTAAAAATATTTATTCAATAGTACTTACTTCGATGCTATGCGCTTAATCATTCTGTAGGTCATTAGTATTTTTACTCTTATGAATTATGAAACGTTGTTACAGATTCATAGCATACACATATAAAAATAATTTCGTTAAGATTACAAGTGTTCACGAAGCAAACATTATTTCCGTCAACAATGTAGATATATGTATTTATAATGCTTCTAACATCTTTGATTCCCATGCAGATATGTATCAGCTTTTTTCTTTCTAGTCCGTCTTTACACAAGCATGAGTGCTTGGTAGATTTGAAACGATCTAAACAGTGGTAATCTTCCAATCTGCTTTGATTTGTGTGATCAGAAGACGACAAACTGACAAACAAAATATATTGTAGTCATAATTGTTTTCATCGTCATCGTTATGGTCATGTTCGTGTGCATCGTCATCGTTATCGTCATAATCATCAACATCCCGATTGTCGTTAACTGTTCTCGCTATCATTATAATTTATGTATTACTACTTTCATTAATAGTGAATATTATTGATCAAAAAGTTCTCAACATTTTATTTCTAAGAAGTGACTAAGAACTTAGATACTTGTAATCTGTACGATGATTAAATAATTCTTGTCGTTCAATTATTTCAGACTTCTGTAAAAGGTATTCGTTCTATCGTGTCGTTCAGCGGACGAAGGGACACAGCCATCTCCTAATGAGTACAATATCTATTTTGTCGGGCGTGGAAATCATTCCAAAACACAAATTACATTTCCATTGTTAGAGCATGTCGAAGAGGAACACTGTTTAATAACTGTTAGATTTTCGCATTCCTCTGCAGAAGTAAGTACATTGATGCTATTTACATGAAGCACAATTATCTCTCTTTCTTATTGTTAGTATACTGTCTGTTACCGATTCTTTTCTCATTGGAGATTCAGAGACATCTCGAACCTTTTAAGTAAGATGTTTTATGAATAATTTGTTCTACTGTACATAGACTAATTATGCGCAAAAAAGTGATAATGAGAATTATATACATTTTATTTTAAATATACACTTTTAAATTACATACCATTGTGATGCTTAATTGCTTAAGTTTGTGATCTGTTCATACAAAATGTAACATTCGACTAAAATAAACAGAGCAATTATAAGGTAGTGGTTTCTGGGCTGTTTGTAAGGGAACTGAGTTCTGCTTTTTTACACATGTTTTTATTCATACACTTTAATTTACATGTAAAGAATATAGCGTATTATGACAAGAATTAAAAAGAAAATGAAATTGAGCAAATATTCACAGTGACAGGAATGTAACAAAGTAAAGGAATAATATTCTTCCTCGTTAACTAAGTAACAAAAACCTACATGTAATTGAATAATTCTTCACATTTCAATTATATTTTAATTTTACTTCTTTCTTAAGTCTCTGCAGACTCGTAATTAAATATAAAAAAAGATCTTAATTGATTGTACGGATACACTCTATAAAAAGAAATATAAATATTCACGAGTAACTAAAATTGAGAATTGAATACTTATAAATGTAAAGTAGATGAATGTTTTTTTAAAAGAAAGACGTATGATTTCTGCCAAGTGTCTAATTATTAAAATGTTTAAATGATTACACTGTTACTGTAAAATAGAGATCATTAATGTCATCGCTTATCGCAGATGCGTAATAAGTTTTCTATAAAGATATATATATATATTGTTTCCTAATAATATTGTTATATATATTGTTTCCTAATAATATTGTTTCCTCTATCACATGACACCTATATATATATAGGTATATAGGTGTCATGTGATAGAGGAAACAATATTAACATAGATTAAATGTTTCACTAATTTTGCTACAACTACTTTTTCCTCAATGTGAGTAGAAAGAATAGTATAATTTACTAGAAAAATTCCGTCAAAAATATCTTACAGTTTTTTACATAAGATTTCTCTTTTTATACGAATGAAATGAAAAAAGTATAAACTTATGAAATACTTTTCATGACAAAAGAATGAAACACTGCGTCGAAGAATGCAAAATAAAAGTAATTTTTTGTTGTTATGCACATCGATCGATATGCGTAAAAATAAATTAATGTTTAAACATAAAACTCCTAGACTTGTGTGCGAACATTCGAATTATGATAATTGATGATACTAAATCATTATCATCAATATACTATAGTAATATAGTAATCAATATGTATATAGTTAATGTGCGTGTCCTAAAGTTACTTAAGTAACATAGTCCGAGTAACTATAATATTGTGATGGAAATATGACATGTAATGATGATAGACATTGTATATTTTATATGAGTATTCGTATAATACAAGATAGCATACAGTACTATAGATCTACATTGCTGGTGCTTTGATAATTTATTACTCTTTAATCAATAACAAATCAGAGTTACTCTCATCGATTGAAAAATCTTCTACTCCATGAATAGTTGAAATAAAATGTATATAGATACATTCTACGTGTTCATGCTTATTTACCTAAATTTTTCCTGTATTTCTAAACCTAATACAGAAGCACAAAACCAAAAAATTGCAATGATTGAAATTTCAATAAGCGTGTTTGTCAAATTTAATATTATTTTGAAAAAAATATTAAAAATCACAAGTTTTTCAAATGTTGAAAGATAATAATAAATGTAATCTATACTGTATTGTATAAGACAATTCGATTTGCCTAAAACAGATAATTTGTATTTCTTTAATGTCAAGAAAAACGTATAAAAATATATACATACATTCGTTATTAAAACAAGTATTAAGTTGACATACATGACGATACGAGAGATTGGTATATAAAATATAAGAAAAAAATTTATAACAAATTATTTCTTTCTAAGTATATGCACGGTTGCTTTTCGTAGATCTTGAATATAAAAAAAGTCGTTATTGTATAAAAAGGATCTTATTAATAAATGTCAATATAAAAAGTATCTCAATGTAAGTTTAACTTTTGAGTAAATCAGTTTTACATTAAAAGAGTTTTTTTTATATGTAGTCTTATTAACACCGACTTGCGCGGTATAGATTGCAAAGATCGGTACAGTATATTAATTAATATGGAACATTTTCGATGACACTATTTGTGTATTTCACACAGCTCACAAAATTTTTTTTGGTAGTGTTACAAAAATGAATAATACGTGATCACACAATAAACATGAACAAAATGTATTTTGTTTAGAGCGTCATTGATTTGGAGCACCAAGAAATTGCTGAGAATTATAGTATGTTCCTACTACATGCGATAATACTTTGTCATAATTCCGAACATTTTCAAAGTCCTACGAATAGAGCAAAATCATTTTTATTCTTATACGAAATCAATATTTACGTTATTTATATCTGAAGAAAAAAAATTGTCGTTGATTGGTTTTCAATTTAAGTTGTTTTTGTCAAACGATATGGTAATACGGATGTGATGAATTATATTATTTATACAGGGTGTCCCGAAATTCCCTCAGCATCCGGAAATTGGAGGATGCTGAGATCATTTCAAGCAATATTTTCCTTTACGAAAATGTCATCTGAGGCTTCGTTAAGGAGTTATTAACGAAAAATACGGACCAATCCAGAGGGTGACCTACATGTGTTGGTGTTCAACGACGCTCGACTGTCGGTGTGCCGCGACCAACACATGTAGGTCGCGCTCTGGATTGGTCCGTGTTTTTCGTTAATAACTCCTTAACGAAGCCTCACATGACATTTTCGTAAAGGAAAATATTGCTTGAAATGATCTCAGCATCCTCCAATTTCCGTATGCTGAGGGAATTTCGGGACACCCTGTATATGGTAGGATTATAATTGAGTAAAAAGCATATTGAACAAGTTGTGTATACAATCACTTGAATCTATAAATAGTTTTCTGGAGAAGGTAGTCAATATTGTTTTACGCGAAAGGAATAAGTTGATGTTTGACTATCAACTTTTGTCAGATCAATGAAGAGACTCAATGAAGATTGCATAATTTTAGGTAAACAAGAATCGCGAGTTTCTACATTAATTAATAATATGTAAATATATGTATATACATATTTCGTAATATTAAACTTTAAAGTCTTAATGGTTTAGTGTTTCGTAGAACTTTCCATTTCTAGGAAAAATAATCGTACGTTTGCACATTGCAGCATTCCTAACTAGTGTTTTAATTATTAAATGTACCTTAAAAGTATATAGTTTCGTTTTTCGTTTTCTATGGCATGTGTTTACTACAATAATCGCCATTTAAAAAATTTCGGGGATTCTATCACTGGTATGTAATGTTAATGTTACTGCAGTGTCTCTTTCTCATTCTTATTACGCATAAGAATAATAATGTAATTATATATAATAATATCTTTCAGTTATCTGCTTCAGATAATTTCTCTCCTAGATAGATTATTAATATTAATAATATAAGTAAACTATACTGTAAACTATTTAGTACTGTTAGTAATGTACATGGAATTGTAGTTATTGTAATTATGTATACACTTTCGCAACAGTAATGTCATTATTTGTGAAATAATACTATTATATTCTAAAGCGCTATTTTATACACCTTTAACTAACAGACTAACTTATAGTTCGACAAATAAAAATAGAAATGAGTAAAATCAACTAAATATTTTCCATAATAAATTCTTATGCGGATGGCAATTGTCATATGCCATTACTAGAGAAACCTAAAATACTTCACAGTTTGTAAAGGCACTTAAGATTTTGTATACAAATATCATAATATAATACTAATGGTATTACGTTGTTATACAGATTGTATATCCTTCTTGTTCTTTCTATTTATAAGTGGCACAACTGCCCATAGCGCAGTGCCAAGGATAAGTATGATACCAAAAGCCAAGAAGATTGGTTTGTATGATCCTACAGATTCGAATATGGCACCGCATACTGGTGGTCCGACAAGTTGAAGGACTCCGTTAACAAATAATGATATACCGTACGATGAACTGAGTTTTTCAGTACCGAGCATATCTGCCAGAATGACTGTCGTGATACCAATGTACATACCAGAAGACAGTCCGAACAATCCACAAAAGAATGAAAGCATGGCGTAACTGGTTGCCATGGGTAATAACGCTAGTGCTAGTCCACTAGAGCCGAGTCCACCAACGAAATAGTAATACTTTGGCACAAAATTAATGTCCGACAATGAAGCGCCACTGATTCTTCCAACCAAGTCGAAAACGGAGACCACTGACAGAAGCAAAGCAGAGGAATTTTTGTCGAAACCTTGAGAGATAGCATAAGATGGCAGTAGGATCATAAAATTGGTATTACTGATCGCTGAGGTAGTATTTGAAATCAGAATTACTAAATAAATTGGATCCTTAAGTACACTCAAATCAAAGAAGTGTGATTTCTCCGATTTCTCGGGTTCCTCTACCTTGGACAACGATACCTTCGATACCGATTTCTCCGACAATTCACCTAAATTCTTCCTATTCTTCCTAGGACTTTTGCGACCCTTCTCATCTTTAATATTGATTTCCGAGTACCTCTTCAATCCTGGACTTCCATTCTTGATGTCCGTAACACTGGTCTCTGATATAGTGCTTTCACGTCTCAACACATTTGCATTTTCATAGTTCAAATCACCTCCTTTCTCTTTGGTGAAACTTTCGTTGTTCGTACTGAACGTGCTCTCCTTCTCTACCTCTTTCTCTTTCTCTTCATCTTCGAGCGAGCTTTCGTTTCTACATTCTGAGCATTGATCTCCCTTAGAGTCGTCAAGTGTTCGCAAACTTTCATCCCCGAATTTTTCTTCTTTGTCGAGCACCTTGTCGTCACTTGTTTCAGTTTCGTTTTCAACAGTGGTTGCTGTAATTTCGAGAAGTTGAAACGAAAATTCGAGATTCTAGAGATTCTAAACTTTTTTTCACATTTAATCATGGCAACTTACCTGTTTCCTTCTTTTTATCAAGGGCTGGTTCGTCTATAGATAACGCGTCATTATCAATTCCTTCTTCCACTGGCACTTCGATCATATGTTCTTCCACAGGATGGTATAGCAAGGCGCAAACTAATGTATTTAGCGTAATTGCACCCATTATTAGCACAGCACCCCTGGAACGACATGATATTTCTGTTTGAGCCATGTGAAGCCTAAATTGTTCAGATCTTTGCAAATATATTTTATGGAGTATTTTTTACATTATTAGAATAACACGAATATTTAAGGAACTATTACAAAAGATGTTACGTTCACTTTTAATTTAACAATCATATTTATATAACTTAATGTTGATATTAGAAAATTCATGTTTTAATGAAACGAGAAGTTCTTGAAATAAGCTGACTTTTCAGTTTTCAGAGTGAACTGAAAAAGAGCTAATAAAAATTTAAACAACAAGTTATTTGTTATTTGGATATTCAAATAAAAAGCAAAAATAATTATCTATTATTTGAGAAAGTCTAAATGATTTATTTAACATAATAAAGGTAATTGTTATTTACAAATATAATTTCAATTATTATTTATGTTGACAATACAAAATACACAAGAAATAAAGAAGATCAAAAACAATTATTTTATTTCCATTACAATCTAATTAATAAATAGATCACTCTTGGAATTATTTAAATAAAAAGTTTCGTTATTATTTGCATAATTGAAATCACACGTTTATTTATCCAACACTGCTGTGGAGTAATAGCTTAGTAACAGAATAACACATATAGTTACCTGTATCCAAAACAGTCGAGTAAATATTGCAAAAATGGTGGTAGAACGATGGTTCCAATCGCGCTACCGGAAATGCACAGTCCATTTGCGACTCCTCGCAGTTTCTCGAAATAAGCTGTCACGATGTACACCGTTGGTGGAAATGTCAGTCCAGCACCAATTCCAACCATTAATCCGTAGCTGTATTTTGAAAATGAATTGTTTATTGTTCAGCGAATATTCTTCCATTGTTTTCTATGTATTGTATATATATATGTATACATCGAGTGTTCCAATTAATTTGCTTACGCAAAATATTTTTGTTACCACTTGTGGCTTTGACAACGATTTAATTTGAAACAAATTTATCATTTATCATAATATATGTTAAAAATTTGCTAATTCATTTGATCTATTTCCATTTGAGTTTTGATAGTAAATATCAGCGAAGAGAAAGACTGTAAATGTATACCAGGACAGACTTTTTAATGATTCAATTATGGAACCTTATGCAAATTTACGTTTTTAATGAGTTTATCTAACATTCTTAAACATAGGTTTTGTGTTACTCATCCTATATAGATAGTTCTTTTCTTGTCCCCAATAAAACAGCTACTAATTGAAGTTTATTAATTACACTGTCCAACAAATTTCAACTTTTTTCATGTTTCCATATAACTGTTGGGCGTATCTTAAAGAGTTTTTCGCTCTGATTCCGAATCTTAATTTTTCTCCTAGACACACAGTTTCTGAGAAATTTGAGCTTGAAAAAAATACATATTTTTCGACTTTGAACAAATACATATTGTGATGTTATTATACATAAGATATTGTATTGTTTTTTACGGCAAAAGATTCTCTAGACTTTCCTGAATCCATTGATGTGCAATAGTAATACGGAGAGACACCACTTTTGCACACATTTTTCAGGATATTCTTTAACTTATCTGAAAAAATAAGGGTCCAGCGGAAAATCGAACTGCACCACGCGATAGAGCAGACTTTTATCTTGGCAAACCACCCTTTCAAGTTCCCAACGTCGACATATTTTTTTAACTAGAACACAAAATATCCTTGCCCGACATATATAGTAAGTTGCCGCCAGTGACGATCACCACTAGAGCGGGATGAACGGGGTGAGCGGGGTGAGCGTCACTGGCAGAAAACTCATGTCAGGCATAGATATTTTGTTCTCTGATTAGTAAAATACGTCGACGTTGGGAACTTGGAAGGGTGATTTCTCAAGATAAAAGTCTGCTCCATCGCATGGTGCGATAGATAGATAGATAATAAGTTCAAAAATATCCTAAATAATGTGTGCAAAAGTGAGGTCTCTCCGTCTTTAATTTAGATTGTTTAAACATGTTTAAACAATCACAACGTATTGCCATTACACATCAAAACCGATTCGGAAAAGTCTAGAGAATCTTTTGCTCTAAAGAATAATACAATATCTTTTATAATAACATCACAACCTTTGTTTAAATTCGAAAAATATGTTTCCTTTTTGTTTCAAACGCAAATTTCTCAAAAACTGTGCATCTAGGAGCAAAATTAAGGCCAAATTAAACACATAAGTGACATCGACTGGGTCAAAATGGACCCGGCCATCGTCATCTACGAGTCGATAGAAAGTGAGCTTGCGTATTCACAAACGAAAGCTTATTTAATGGAGAACTTCTCCAACGACTATAAACTTAGTCGACTATTATATTCTATTTGCTTTCGAAATGAATGGAAAAAATTGTCTTTTCCACGATTGCAATAATTGAAACACTCCATGTACGTACGAAAGGTTTGTGAATTTTTCGGTAGTGTCCGACACGCTTCGGCGGTCTACCGACCAATTCTAAGACCGTACCTAACATATAAGTAAGAAACTGAGTTCGCGAAGTAACTCGACATCATTCCGCAAGCTGCAAATGCACCACCGATGATGGTTACCGTTTTGTACGAATACCTTGTGGACAAGATACTGGACAAGGGACCTATAAAACATATCATTATCATTTTGCTTTATACAATGAACGTCCAAAGTGTATGTAAAATTATTTACATTTATTTATATCCACTGATATACTGAATACCAATAATGCAAAAATATCCTAGCAGGGAACGTCGAATAAATAGAAAAATAGATTTGCGTTACGAATGACGCACTGTATCTGCACACAAAGTTTCGTAGATTTCCGCGAACGATATTTAGAAACACTTTTCAATTGTTGACGCACTTCGTATATTGACTATTGTTATTATGACCATTACTTTAATTATTATTACTATGTTCTCTGTCATGACGTTTCAGCTTTCCTGTTGCGTTTGAAAATTACCGGCACATTCTTGATAACTTCGAACGTGTTCATTACGTTTCATTCTCGAGTACTATGCGCCCTTGATACATTTTAGAGGCTGTTTTCAATTTAACGTTAGATTTATAGAGCAATGACAAAACCTGATTGTTTTTAATGATTGTTTCTTTTTAAATGAACATTCCGCCGACATATTGTACACATTTTCTGATTAAAACGAGTCCAAACACGATGCAGTTCGGATCATTTTTCATTGTTTCATCCACGATTATTCGAACTGATCTACATCCTCCTCGTTCGTTCGGATAAACCAGGTTTTATAAAATTGTGGATTAAACGAGTAAACACAATCCAAACTGCGTCGAGTTTCGACTGATTTTAATCAGAAAAATGTCACGGATATGATGCGAACAGTTTTGTGAAACATTCAAATCATCGGAGGACGAACAACTTTCATGCAAGTTGGAAAATTCGAGACCGATCATTTCATCCGAGGCCGTGGTTCTAGCGTTAATCGACCGATATATTCGAAATTATAGTGAACCATGATACGCAGTATTTTCTCTATAAGCATAAGCATAAGCACAAGCACAAGCACAAGCACAAGCACAAGCACAAGCACAAGCACAAGCATAAGCATAAGCGTAAGCATAAGCATAAGCACAAGTATGCTTTGTCGACCTTCGTATTGTTTAATGGCGGCGCCATTTTCTATGGGTTAGCACGAGAGGCCTTACTTCCTGTTGCACATCGACCTCTCGAGTGCTGAGAGAGCGTTACGCTGTCGGAGAATAATATTAAACGAAGGTTCAAAAGTGTTATGCAATCTGCACATATGAAAGTAATCTACAAGGTGTCCCGTCCGTTTCCATTTAATCGTGCAATTATCGCCTGATTTATACACTGTTATAAGAAAGTGTTTCAAATCAAACTTGTTCTGTTTGAAAAGAGACGTCTTGATGATGGACGCCATACGCCATTACTCTTTAAAGATTTCTATTGCAGAATATGTAGTAATTGATAGTATTTGCTCAGTAATTGCTCACAGCTCTGTGTAATTACTCTCTCAATTGTGCAGAGTTACAATCTCCAGTTAACACACGATGAAACTTTTCAGAATTACACCGCCGACAATGTTCAAATATAATTGGCAGTAAAGAAATTATAGTTTTGTCCTTTCCTGTGTGCACGACGAAGTAAGAAAGTTTTTGCGAACATGCTGATAATGGCAAAGAATAATAGAGATAATGCTCGCTAGTAAGATATAGTGAAGAACCTCTGCTACCCGGAAATTTCTCGACATTTCACTATAACCGGACATATGTATTTTGCACGTAATTTACGATGATCAGCAAATTTTTCGAGATCCAACATGATCGATTAAAATATGAATGTTTGATAAATCGTCTTAGATGAAAATTTTTTGTAATAAAAATTATGACAAGGCTAAAATGACAGTAAATATAAGAATACATATGGTGCAAATATGAGTACAAAGAGACATAAAAAATATAGTATTTACTAAAAGTTATAATAGCAATATGCAATTTAGTTAGAGGTCTATTTTATTGTGCAATAAATATTGCTTTGTCACATAAAAGTCACTTTAATAAATAAATCAAGCTGAATTGTTAATTATATTATTATTTTTCCATTTAGAATAGATTTAACATTTCAATTAAACGTTTCGATTAAAAAGTGATTAACTTTTTAAGAAATTAAGAAACAAATGAAATAATTCTCCATATCTTAGATGTATCAGCAAACTACGAAACTACTATACTAAACTTCAGGAACACGTTTATAAATAAATGTTACGTTAAATGAGACGTTAATATGAATAAATATTTCACACATCACTGAACAGTAGGAATTTTACCAATCAAATAACACTTTATTCCGTGAATTTCCGAATTTGTTAAACGGAATGAAACAGAAGATTTGATTAATGTGTGTTCGATGCTGTCACGTTCGCCAGTTTCTGCGTAATCTTGTATGCTAATAAACGAATAAATTTGCAATCTAGTAACAATAGAAGACAAAGCGATTATAGTTTCAACTAACGACTGCTCTATTCCGCGAGAGAGAATGTTCGCATTAACAGGGATTTTTTTTCGCAACGAGTCCGGATAGCGGAGGTTCTTATTGCGTTCGAGAAGCGATTGCGAGATGGTGAAGTACAGGTTCGTTCGTTTGTTTACCTAACGAATTGTATAAGAAATAGCATAACGCTGGCATCCACGAGGCGGCGGTGGAGGACGCCTTGAAGACGTGGAGAAACTCGACGAAAAGGACGCCGAATGACTTCACTGTTCCTGGGATCAGAAAGTTGACGAGCAGGGCGGATGTTAGGACGACCCATCCCCATCCTCCATCCGGCGGGACCAACTTCGTTTTCTTACTTTCCACTCCCATTTTGTCTATGAGATTCTGAAGAAGGGTGCTTGAGGATGTCGATCTGAAAACAAGACAGAAAAATTAATTTTCCATTCCGACTGGTAACAGGCAGGTTACTGCCACTGGACGAAAAAATAATCTGTGGAAAATTTGAAATTGATCGAATAACGGGGGAAATGCTGCCGCATCGAGATCGAAATTTTTTAAAAATTTTCTAACTCGTTTTTCTCCACTGCAGTATATTATTAGTATACAATTTTTATATATCGTTGAATTTGTATTTTTACGCACTGTGTTCTGTATAATATGTATAATATATAATGTATATTCTTTCTATATGTATTAATAATGCATTATTGTATATTGATAATAAACTATAGTATAAAGACTTCAAACTCGACGCGGTAGCATTTCCGGTTATTCGATCTATTTCAACTTTTGTATAGATTATTTTTTCGTTCAGTTGCACAATTCTTCGTGTTGTCCCAGAAAATATTCGTTAGTCGAAAAATAAGGTCCACCCTAAGGCGAGTTTACAAGGTACACAGGCTTCGACATTATCCAAATAACTCATACGAAAAATAAATAATATATTGGGCTGGCGAATAAGTTCGTGTTCGGTTTCTTTTACAGTCTTGTACAGTCTTTTATATAATAAATCACAAAAACCGAACGAGCTTACTTACCAACCCAATAATATTATCTTACAGTGACTCCCACTGAGATTCGGACACTCTTACAAAAACGATAGCTTTTTTAATATTATACTATACGATTTGAACTTTTTGGGGAAGCCAGAGCAATTACTTTGTTACAGGATGTGAGAAAAAAATTTTGTCAAAAATTACAATTGTTCGGAATTATAGAAAAAAATTCTAAAAGTTGATTTTACAACTTTTTTATGTGGGTCGATACAAATCCAGACAGAAAAATAGTTTTCCGTGATTTCGAATTTATTTAAAATAATTTCTCATTTTATTCGATCGCAGTAGTTTCCCAAATGAAATCCTGAACACTCTCCAACTCTATCCATGTATCGAAAATAACGTGCAAAAACATTCAAAGATTTTGAAGGTACTGTTGTATTGTTTCCAACTCTAATTAGTAAGATAAGAATTTTGATTTTGCATAAAAACTGACGTATTCATTTAAAAAATGAGTAGGTGAAATGAAATGAGATAGTAAGAGGAGTATAGAATTTACAAGTATCAATATATTATTATGGGCTTATTAAAATTATTAATGGAAGAAACAAATATCTAGTTGGTTCTAGTATTTCGTATTTGACGCACGATATTCTTATTTCGTACTAGCAGACCCGACAGATTTTTCGTTGTTTTGTCTAAATTTCAATGTTTGCAATCGTTTTGTAAATTTGTGAAAAGCTATTGGAAATGAGTAAACAAAGTAAAAATGAGAAAAAACGTATTTCCTAGTGATCATTATATCTATTAATAAAAATTCGATTCTCTAATAAAAATTCAGCCAAACGTCTCAACCTACTGGATGTACCGTTTCAAAAATTATGATTTTTGCAGTTTGTCCGAATTGTTTCGAATTTTGTTTTCCTGAAAACTTTTCCAGGACCATAACGAATCAAATAGAAAAAGAATTACGCATATTCGTCGTTCGAATCGTAAGTTACGGTCTTGAGTTCATAGAAAAATCCTATGGAAAAAAA
>CM052344.1:11820169-11842382 GCA_028455595.1 Lasioglossum vierecki | reverse complement strand
TAGTACTTTTTCATAACCAATGTACAGATTAATCGATTGATGTAGTAACAAATACCTCATTCTATTTGATAAAACAATGTTGACCCTTATACGGCCTTTACGCGTCCACTCTCGAAGAAACTAATCCCCCAAAAAAAAATCCCATAAACAGGAGCCAAGTAAACAGTTCTCTATGGTCGTAAAAAGTTGTGAGATCAAATGAAATAAGTACGGCCAAGTTCGTTAGCTTACTGCAAGTTACCTCATGCAATACTGAAAAAACAGCGTTTGTAAAAATTAGTTTAAAGAACGCTATTTAATTTTTAAACAGTTACAAGGAGGGCTAAATTATTCAAATTTGGCCGTTACTTTTTAAACCAATGGACGTAAAAGATGTTTGGTAGCGGCCAAGTTTCAATAATTTAGCCCTCCATTGAACTAATTGTTTATAAACGCTGTTGTTCAGTATTGCAAGAGGTATTTCCAAGTTAACGAACTTGCCCGTATTTTGTTTGATCTCACAAATTTTTATGGCCACGGCCGTAGAGAACTTGGCTCCTGTTTACAGGATGTTTCTCTTCGGATTTCATCAATTTCTTTTTTTTTTCATCCGTATTTGTTGCGACTTCGAAGCTAATAAAACATATACTTATTATGTATGTTATGCTGCTATGATCTATCTGCTATCCTACGTACCTATTTCGCAGCGTTCGTTGTTTTTCAATACAATCATCACTTTAAGGTGTGATGAAATCTCAAACTTATTTGATAATTTGAGTGTTTGTTATGGTGGACCTGTGTACCAAATTTCAAGCTTCTAGATTAAGCTTGGCAAGTACCCAAATTTACCTCGAGGTCAGTCAGTCAGTCAGTGAGGCAGTCAGTTAGAAATTTAGCGATTTTTGAGGTCCTATATATCGGAACCTACTAATAAAATTTTGGAAGATTAATGTTAATTAATGTTAATTGTCAATATTGAGACATGATAGGATAGCATTTAACAAGTGTACGAAATTACATGTCTCCATCTGCCTCCAGTTCCGAGTCAGTACAAGCCTCTAAAAAAACGGCTAACAAACGGTTGTTTCGTGTAAAAGGGAGTATGCAGTACGAGAACCTGGCTGACGCACTACCACCGCACCGTGCACATAGATAATATCGTAATATGCTGCACTCGCACCATTCAAACCTCCGCTGAAACATTTTTTGCTACGCGTAACAATAGCGAGAAAATCTTAAATAAATAAAAAAGTAATGCCTCGACATACGTACGTGCACAAGATGTGCACTATATTTCTCTCAGCGAGACAGCGAGACTTCCACTAATATTCGGACACTATTAAAAAGACGATAACCTTTTTTAATATTCTACTATACGATTTGAACTTTTTAGGGAAGCCGGAGCAATTAGTTTGCTACAGGATGTGAGAAAAAAATTTTGCCAAAAATTGTAATGTGGGCCTACATTGAATATTGAAAAACTTCATTTTGTAGATCTCTGTCAATTATATGCAGTGTGAAAGTTTCATCGAAATCGGTTGATGCTGAAATAAACGACAGGCATTGAAAGATGTAAGATAATTTTTAGATTTACTGCAGTTATAGGTAAAAAATTTTGTGAAAATTGCAATTTTCACCATTTTTAAACGATCGAGTCGCCAAATTTTGACGAAATTTTCAGGATATCTTTAATTGACACAGGTCTACAAAACGTAGTTTTGAAATTTTCAATAGAGAGTTGTAAAAAACACATTAAAAAAGTCGTAGAATGCAACGTTTAGTATTTTTTCTACAATTACGAACAATTGCAATTTTTGGCAAAATTTTTTTTTACATCCTGTAGTAAACTAATTACTCCGACTTCCCCAAAAAAGTTTAAATCGTATTATCGTTTTTGTAGGAGTGTCCGAATATTAGTGGGAGTCACTGTACGTATCTTCTTCATTTTCAATGGTGTTTTGTGAAAACTTTGGCCAACATATTCGTGATATTTTGCTGATTAAAACGAGCCCAAACACTATGCTGTTTAAATCTAAATGTAGAATTCGTCGACAATTCGGATAAGTGAGGCCCCACAATATAAAGGATTAAACAAGTACAAATAATCCAAAGTGCGTCGTGTTTGGTCTCATTTTAATTGGAAAAGTGTCGCGAACATGTTGAGGAAAGTTTCATTGAAAAATCATTAGAAATAGAATGGTTATAGTTAATAATACAGCCCTAAATCACCAAGTGAAACTCGAAGGAGTATATTAAATCGGTAATAAACGAATACATATATTAGGTTGGTAGCCGTTCGTGACGATAATCGGTCATTTCTGACGTGCATGAGAGTCGCCGGAATTTTTCGTAGTATCACGAGACGTGTTAATTAAGACGGAGCAATTGACACTTTGCTAAACACGCGTAAAAGTGCTAAAACTGTCCACGGATCGAGCAGCCATCCACAAGATCTAATAGACACGTTTCCGCTGTTTGCGTTGCCTTGTTTCTGGGTCACTCGAAAACCTCTGCAGCCGAACTGTATTCAATCTTCACGCCTGTTACATGTTCAACACAGATGTAGAAATTCGTTCAATGCCTTTCCACTCGAGCGATTACAAAACCGTTTTAAATTTCAATATTTTCAAGTAATATAATTCGACTGCAGGCGTGTCTATCAACTGAGGGCCTCCCTTTTGTTTTTCGTTTTTGAGATTAAACTCGCTGCTGACACAAGTTGTCCGTGTGTACAGGTTGTCTGGTATAGTTTCCTAATTATATGTTATGCCAATGTCCGAGCTATGACAATAATAAAGAATAGAGATGCTCTGATTCGCAAACTTTGCAACAAGGGTTATTCTCAGAGGTGCGCATTGTTTGGCGAAACAAATATTTTAAATACTATTTAATATTTTCGACTTTATTTCGCTTAAAGAAAATAATATTTTAAATAGGATATGCAATTTCGAAAATAAAATATTTCTATTTGAATAATCTGAAACACAAAACAGAATGTTATTATATTTTTCTGTCCACTGAGGTTTGTTGATAAACATACAGTGTATCTTATATGCAGGTATACGTGATTTTTTAATTTCGATCGCAATATTAAGATGATTGGAATTAATTTTATCATCAGGAAACAATTTCTACTCGTAAATCTATTGAATTCGAACCATTATTTTTATCAATAATATTTAAAATTAAAATTGAAAATAAAGACAAAGTCCAAATATTTCCAATATTTTTAAAATAAAATACTATTTTAAATACTATCACAACTCATTTACAACAACATCACAGTAAAATAAAATATTTTATTTTACAAAATTACTGCATCAAATAAAATTATATATTTTCAAAAATTACTGTATCAAATAAAATATTTTAATTCCAAAATTGTACACATACCTTAAAATAAATAGGATTTTTTATTATTTATTGTACTATTTAAAATACTATTATTGCTATTATTACGGACCCTCTCGTTGCCCACTATTTTATATACATGCATTACTGAAATCTTTAGTGTTTTCGTGTTGTATTTGAAAATGTTTATTGTGTTGAATCTGTCCTAGTTTAGTGTATGCTAAAGTTATTTCTGTAACGTTAGAATGCACAGTAGGGTGGACCTTATTTTTCGGCTATCGAATTTTTTGTGGGACGACCACTAGAATGGTGCCACTGGACGAAAAACTGATCTGTGCAAAATTTGAAATTGATCGAATAACCGGAAATGGTGCCAAGTCGACTTTGAAAATTTTTTAATTTTGTAACTCGGTTTTCTCAGTGGAAATAGCAGTATATGGTCAGCATATATGTTTATGTATCGTTACGCACTATAACAATTTAGAAACAAAATGTAATATTGATTTAAAAAAGAAATTCGTCACCTTGAAATCTCAATAATCGACATTTCAAATACACAATTGTTAATCTTCCTAAAATAATATCAACATGCTCAAAATACATCATTCTTATTCTGAAATTCATAAAATGCTTTCGCTGTTTCAATTTTCATTTATTCATCTTTCTCACACAACAACCATTTTTCTGATTAAAATGGTCAATTATTATTCAATCTCAACCATCTTGTCAATTTCGTACGTTTTCAAGTTTTTAAATATTCATCGACAACATAATAGGGTTATGAGGATACAAAAATTATCTTCTCGCACTATCTCCTTTTACACGAAAGAATCGTTTCTTAGCCGTTTTTTAGAGGCTTATAACTCGGCACTGGAGGCAGATGGAGAGATGAAATTTCGTACAGTTGTTAAATACTATCATGTCTCAATATTGGCAAATTGGCAAAACATTAAACTTCCGACATTAGTAGGTTATGAGAGATCATCAAAACCTTTTAGGTACTTCTCATTGACCTATAAAAGCTTGAAATTTGGTACATAGGTCCGCCATAACAAACACTCAAAGTTATAATTATCAAATTTTGAAATTTTGCACCTTAAACGGGTTGTATTGAAGAAAAAAAATAAAACATTACGAAATAAGTACGTAGGATAGAACATAGCAGCATAACAAAATACGGGCAAGTTCGTTAGCTTAAAAATACCTTATGCAATATTAAAAAAGCGTTTGTAAAAATTACTTTAAAAGAACGCTATTTAATGTTTAAAGAGTTACATGGAGGGCGAAATTATTGAAACTTAGCCGTTACCTCACACCTTTTATGGCCATTTGTTTTTACAAAGTAACGGCCAAGTTTGAATAATTTAGTCCTCCATGTAACTGTTTAAAAATTAAATAGGGTTCTTTCAAACTAATTGTTTACAAACGCTTTTGTTCAGTATTGCAAGAGGTATTTCCAAGTTAACGAACTTGGCCGTATTTCTCTCGTTTGATCTCACAAGTTTTTACGGCCATGGCCATAGGGAACTTGGCTCCTGTTTACAGGATGATTTTATGTTGGGATAATTATAGTACACATTTCTAGACGTTTCGTCAGTGATGAGTTACAACTGAGTAAGTATTCAAATAAGGGTTGCTTCGTAGTATTGAAGAAAATACTGTAAAAAATCAGTTTATTTTTAGCGTTCTAAATTGAGTCCCTCTTAACAGAAAAATGTGTTAAACGGAAAAATGTGTTTATACGACCTTCGGTGACCTTGACGGTCGCGGTATTACAGGTCGTTGAATTCGTCTTTAAAGCAGCTGTCGCGTACATGCAAATAAGATTCTGCATTCCATTCGGACAAAAAATCAAGATTGACCTTCGTGTCTTATTAATTCTTTCCGTCGGAATAAAATTAACTTTTACTGTGCACTATAAAAACAAACACCATTTCAGCGAAGAAGAGAACTAGACGAATTCTGAATGAATATGCTTTCTGAACGCAGAAACACGCAGAACTCTACAGAGCATCGAACGGATCGACCTTTCTGAATCATGTAAAACTGATTTCTTCATGATTTTGGAAATTTATAAGGTGTACAACGTGTAAATCTTCATGGCTAATTTAACTTGTTTTTTTATTGGTCTGGTCTAAACATATAAACATATAAATTTAGTGTTTTGAAACATTCGGTTGATAAGTCACGTAAAATTGAAGTAATAGTTAACTGATTGTGAGTAGTGTTATCATATTGTATAAATATACATACATACATATATTTAGAGTGATTTATGAAAGTTGTTTGGAAGCAAAAATGATTTAAGTTTACAGTATCTGCAAGTTGTGAACGAAATGATGATCTTGCTCGTATTCTTCAGGAAATTTTCCCAAAGAAGTTGAACGATACATATCTAAATTCGAAACTCAGAAGCAAGCGAGCAATGCATCCCATTAATTAGTGGATTGCGCGTCTTCATGCTATTTTCGTACCTTCGTATAGTAAAATAAAAGCAAAATTTATTTCGACAATTAGAAGATTTCTAACCGGAAAAATAAAATGAAAAATGTTAATATAAATATGTTTTTATTCTTTTTAAAGTATATAGTCCATGGAGATCTACAAACAACAATATTCAAGTACTATTGTCTTCTCGATAGAAACAAGCATAATACCATATGTTAAAATTATAAAACCTCGATAACTCGATAACAACATGTTTTCTTGGCTCGAATGAGTCAGAGATAAATTAATTGTTTTTTGTTTGCAGTATGCAAAAATGCAAACGTATGTATGATTATGAAAAAATATTTAAAACATCACAGTTTATACAATACTAAAGCAGAATTGATTTTTAAAACCCGATCAAAATAACACAAATATGAAAATCCGAGAACTGAATAACTTGCCTTCCATTCCCCATTAAATAAGATAATAAAAATCAAAAGAAAGAAGAATAGTCCTCTAGAACCAAATCAATAATTAAAATAATAAAATATTCAAAAATCAAGCCTAACCATTTTCAACATCCTTCGAATAGAATATTAATTTAATGCTGTCTTAGTTGAACATATTGCGTTCGAAGGTATTTGAACTTGATGTCAAATACATATATACAATATAAACTTTTTAAAAATCACGCTTATATTAGAATACACTGAAAAGGAGAAAATATAATATTTTTAGATATATTAGTGACTATGAATAAAAGCGTGGAGCGCTAAACTATATTAACGTAATCTTCGTGGGCGCTCCTCGCTTTTATTTATCGTCACTAATTGTGTGATTTTTCACACACACACACACACACACACACACACAAGTTTTTTTTATATATTTTTGTTTTCTACTTTTTAGCCATTACTACCGAGCGTATTTAGTAAGGCCCGCGGAGTGGGGATCGCTGCACGCGATGACGACGATGATATAAATACTACCGAACGAACGTTGCGCGGCGAGGGTTGAAGGGGAATATTTAAAAATATTGTTTAAATCCTAAACGCCCGGTTTAAAAGAAAAAAATCTTTTTGAACGTTGCATTGCCATCCAGTTCTGATGAACTACGTTGAAAATTTCAAGTCTGTAGCTCATCGGGAAGTGGTTTAAAATTCGATTTCAAGATTTCACGCATAAAAATACAATGACAACTCGGCAAGCTAAAGTTGTAAAGCTGTAAAATGCAACTTTTAATATTTATGTTTAATATTTTGACAAAAATTTTTCTTTTCATATCGTGTAGCGAACTATTGAAAAAGTTCTCGTCTTTTTAAGAGTGTCCGAATATTAGTGGGAGTATATACTGAATTTTAAAAGAAAAATAACTTTACGTGTACAAAAAATTGTCGAATTTCTCATACGTATCGACCATTAAACTAACATTACTTGGATGCATAAAATCCTCGATTTAGTGATCACTATCGCGTATATTAATGACGCTGGCCTGACAATTTGTACTTTTCACGATGCATAAAAATTGCGATGTTCACAACAAACTCGTGTCCGATTGTCTATGTTAATGTGGAATGAGGAAAATGGTGGCCACGCGCGGAAAACAAGTGTCGCGCCGGTTTCTCCGGCGCGGCGCCGCGCCGCGCCGCATCGCACCGTGTCTTGCCGGAGCCTTCCCAAAGTCGCGTGTATTACTGTATTTCATTCTTTTGTATGAATACAAATCGTTGTGAATCATTTTCATAAAGGTCAGATAACGTTGGACGAAGAGGAAATACCTCTGTTGAGTTACTGGTAGCGGTGTACGGCCTGAGGCGGACATGAGCATTTTAAATTGGCCGGCGCTTAAACGCCGCGCCGCGCGCCGCTCGAAACGAGCCTCTAAGAACGCGAGGAACTTCTTTAAAGATCCTCTTGAACGAAAACAAGTCTCCGGAGACTCGTGTCCAGGTATCTGCACCGAAACACGGATATCTAAAAATAGCAATTACGATGATCTTCAATTCGACGACACTTCTATGGAAAACATTAAACGCGCTTGCCGTTGCTCAACTGGACATTTTATGAAAAATTATAAAAGACATCTCAGAGCAACTTTTCTCAGAACTTCTGATTGGTGCGAAAAATAATGCAACAGTATTTATTAACACTAAAACTAGATGGGCGACGCTCTCTAGAATCTGCAGTATTTTTTTTTATTGAGGAAGAACGGGTCTTTTCGATTTCCCACCGGTTATACGGCGCACAGTGGGCAATTCGGACGAAAATCGGCGACAAAGTCAACAAACTTTCGATAGAAATGAGAAGATACAGCGGTGAAATATTTTTCAAAAATTAAAGCTGAAACTTTGAAGAATACGGGAAAGATAGAGAGATTGTGGTAGGAACGTTTTTTAACATTGAAAAAAATAAAAATGTAAATTTTTAACAATACTTGGACTTTTTGCAAAATCCGGAGCTCATAGACAAATTTTGAGACCAGATTTGAACAGATCAGCGTTCTACGGGAAACGATGTATAGCATATTCGAAAAATATTTGTTCCGCGCGTGGTATTGTAAAAACCACGATTTTCTTGAAATCGTGCAAGTTTAACAAATTTTTTCAAGGTTGAAAATCGTTCGTACCACAATCGTTCGTACTCCTATCTTTCCCATATTCTTCAAAGTTTCAGCTTTAATTTTTGAAAAATATTTCATCGCTGTGTCTTCTCATTTCTATCGAAAGTTTTCTGATTTTGTCGCCGATTTTGTCCGAATTGTCCACTGTGCGACGTAACAATATCTTCTAATAGAGGCAAATGAAAACTGCTTTGCGAAATTAGAGGCTTCAAAAGCTTGAAAATGAGAGCCCGAGTTTGTGGTTCAACTATTTGTTTTTACGAAATCATCACAGATTTAATTATCGACAATTTTTCTTTCGAGAAATCCGCTTCTTGTAAAATGATTAAAATTCCACCCAAAAATTCACTCCGCTGCGCTGCTGTAAAACAATAGAAAACGATCGCGTTTGCTAAATCCTATTTGGAAATAAGTCTAGAGTCTAGAAATAAGCAATTAAAAAATTTCTAAAGTTTTGCGAATTTTGCGATTGTATTATATGTATGTATAATCGGAAAACCACTTAAATACAAGCATAATAAATTAATTCTGTGAACAATTCACGGTACAGTATCGCATGAGCCGAGTTTCCGTTCTACTCCAGTTCTATCGAACATCTTCAAGGTCGTTCGTGTTCAGCCAAGGTCACGCTGTGATTAGGTCGTTGCCCTGATCGCGAGGAGCACAATAACGATCCACGCCGATGCATCTTTTGCTTTCTTTGAAAGAAACCGGGTCCGAAACCAACCAGAAATTTATTACGCGGAAATGGCGGCCGAAAACCATTCTCTACCTTCTGGTTTTCTCAGTTTACGACACAACAACGAAATATTATACCTTCCAACAATTTATTTCAGATAGAATTTTACACTCGGAGCAAAGGGTTATCAACTCGAAAATTCAACATCTCTTCCGACCTACAATATTTTCATTCACCATGATTTTTTAAATTTTATCGATATGAAATGAAATTGGTATAATATTTCATAGAATAACCAAATGTAATTAACAGTAATTGATTAGATACCAACATATTTAATACTCTAAATCAAATTTTGAGTAACGGTATAGCAATTTTTAATGGCGACTCTGAGTCACCACTCGAGTGCTAAGGGTGAATTGAGTTAAGTAATAAATAAAACAAAAAAAAAAGAATAGACAAAAACTATATTCTTATTTATTACTTAATTATTTATTAACTATATTCTACACGTTATTTTCGTATATACACGGTACACGCCAAACATTTCTTCTCATTTATTGTTTAACTCTTCTTATTTATTGCGTCATCTACACCTTCTTGCCAACAGCAGACACCCGAAATGATGAAACAACGTTATGCACAGTTTCGTAATAAGAAAATATCGTTAACTTTCCGGAAACCGTTGCGTCCGAAACCGAATTGTTTGTTGCTTGGTAATGTTTAAACAATCGTATCCGGACAATGTAAACGTCTGGCACGGTCATACCGGTCATTAATTCGTAGAAGATTATATTTAGCAGGGGATCTCTCGTCGAATGTCTTATTTATGAAAGTAATTTAATCATCTTCGGAATCAGTTGAATCACTGTGCGAAGGCTTTGTCAGCCAGCAACAAATCATCGAGTCATTAGTGTCTGTGCTCCTTGAAAGTTGTTTATACCTGTACACGCAAGCATGTCAATATTTGCGGGCATTATTTCAAAGCTAAAAAAAAAACGCCCGTTTCCATGGAAGGCCGTTAATACCGTCGCGTCGCGTCGAGAAAGTTGATTAGCCATTTGCCGTAAACCTTTTTTTAATTGCTGCTCGTGCCGTAAAATATTATGTCACGCGTTCATTGTCACGCGTTTGCTTCCTTCAAACTTCAAACGTCTGCAAACATGCCTACTGTCTCTTGTCTCTTCCTCCTGCGGAAAATACTATCTGGACAAATTTATTCAAAAGATTATATTGAGAAAGCGTTACTCTATTCGGTTGGCAAGAAAGTAATTTCTTTATTTTAACTGGTGGGAAATAGAGCCGTGTTTTTTTCTTATTCAACCAACGAACTTTAATGAATAAGATATTTTCCCATTTGTTCCAAGATCTTTTGCAAATAAGAATAAACAAGAACGTATATTTTATATTGATTAAAGTTCATCGTTCGAATAAAGAAATTTGGTTTTCTTTCACTATAAAATACCGAAGTTACTTTCTTGCCAATTCAATATATAGGTACTGTTAATCCATTAATCTAAGAAATAATTCTTTCACTGAACATTCATTGCAAATGTTATTACTAGACAGCGGATTTTATGCATTCATTACGAAATTGAGCAGCTGTACTTTAACACGGTAAAATTATTAGAAGAATTTAAACTATTGTTGTATCGGTTCCTATCAGTTAATTCGACACATGAAGAGAAATAATAAAGTTCTATTTCGCTGCAGCTCGTTGAAATTCAGATAGTAAATGTTTATTTTGCACAAAGATCCGCTGTCTAGTTATTACAAATGAAATCAATCAAACATTATTATATTCTCGATTGGTTCTTTCAATAGAACAAATAATTCTTTCAGTGAAAATTCACTAGAAAGTCATCAATGTATTTAACGATTCTCTGCGGCACAAAGAAATTTTCTAATCAACTTTCACAATTGACAATTGTAAATAAATAATCAATGCTGCGTGGGTATTGCACTGTCGTGGGTGCTCGTGCTACTGGAAAATTAGAAATAACTCGGTCAAATCATTTCACAATCGTTCGCAAATAAAATGATCATCGCGGGGAGAATAATATCGTTTGTAATTTGCCGACAGCGTGGCATTATTCGCGAGTGCACGTGACATTCGGTTGCGTGCGAAAGCGGCGATACTGATTGTGAGAACAATTAAAAATTGTATGCAAGTTGCATCATTCGAATGTTCGTAATTGATCCTTCGCCAAATGAAATAATTATTTCATGTAAATGTGCAAATATCGGATAATAGCACCTCCAGGGAAAATCTTTCACGAAATATACATATATCTATATGTATATGTATATGTATATGTATATGTATATGTATATGTATATGTATATTTATATGTATATGGTATATAAAATTATCTAGTGCAACGGAAGTATAGAGAATTATGTACAATCGGTTGCAAAAATTTACATGACAAAAAGATGGAATAAACAAAGATTGTTACATTGTAATCGATACAATTTCGTAACTATTATTATTATATTTATTTATGATAGCATTAGGTTCGAAATTAATTTCGAAAATTACTTCAAAAAGCGATAGACAGCATAGAATCTCAATTATTAAATGTACTGAATTCATAAATACTATATTGTTTAAATATTGAACACCATATTTTTTTAGAGATTCTTAACACTAAAAATTTCATAGCCACACAATTTTGTAATATTTCTTATTACTGTTGTACTAAGAACAAAAATGATATTGTATGTTTGATTCTATTAAAAAATAATATACACAGTAGAGCACAGTAGCTGTTGAATCATAGACTGCACAAGATCGGTCAATGATATCGTTCAATGAATCTTTTAATCATTCAGAAAAAATCAATATTCGCGCGGTATTAATTAAAAAGCTTCATTAAAAATAGTATTTGTCTATTGTATTCGCGATCATTAGCTATTCCATCACTGTGTACGATGCATCTTTATAAATTCTACTTCCTCACTGTGATTTAACGGAAAAAAATATTAGCATTTCCCGGAAAACGTTATAAAACCTGAAGCGCCTTTACCTCGTCGGCAACATTAACTTTATCTGATTTTATTGGAAACAATTGCAACAATCAATTCCGATCAAGTCTTGAGATTAATTTTGTCTGAGACAAGAAATTGTACTAAAAAGTGTAAAATAGTTTTTACGAAATTGTTTTTACGTTCCAGTTGATTAAAGATAAAACACCATCACCATAGTGTGTTCTATTACTGCGCATAAATGTGAAATTAAAATGGTATTAATACTAATTAATAAAAAAAGAAAAAAAAGAACAACTTTAGTTCTCTCATTGCTTGTTTGTTGTTAGAAATCTTCCACAAATTGTCCTTATACAATCCCGTTAACTACACATTTTGCGATTCTGTGATAATGCTAATAGTGTTCGATTTATTGGCATAGTAAAAAATGGTACAAGGGTACGTATAGTTTATCGCCATTGTATTTCCAAGCACACACGAAACATGTCGGATTAACAATCACGGACACTTGATTTAATAGGTTGAATAATTTTCGAACAATGGCGATATAAATTCTCAGATTGGCTGACAAGTCAAGTGTGATTTAGATTTACTCGTATTCGAGAATGAATGTCGAGAAACATGTGCGATTCGATGATTTATTGAACTCGTCAAATTGAAACTTCTCAAAATGGAAAATTGAATTTTCCAAATTCCGGGAGGTTTGACTTTTCAAATTGGAAAGTTCAACTTTTCAAATTGGCCATATGGATTTTTTCGAATTGGAAAATGAGACTTCTCAAACTGTACAATTAAACTTCTCAAAGTGGAAAATTCATCTTCTTGAATTTGTAAAGCTTAAATGAATTTGTTAGTGTCGAGTGCCTTGGTTTACTATATGTATATTTAGTAAACTAAATTTGTGATTTTTCATTATATTTCTCGTTGCTAAAACGAATATGCACAAGATATTTTAGTCAATTATATGATTTCCATTGTTTATTATACGATTTCCATCATTTATTATGTGCTTATCTGCGTTCTTATCCCTGTATAAAAAATAGATATAATTAAATATAAAACTATTTCAACAAGGATACGTATAATATGACAAAAATTGCATCAAAGGAATAATACTTCATACAGACGCATGCAGTAAACTTTTTGTACTGAAATGTTTGTACTGAAAAATGATTTTGAAACTACACTTTATAGAATTACAAATTAAAAATAACTGAAAGGAATCACTGCAATTATAAAACATAAAGAGCGAACAAAACCAGTCTAACACAAATTTTCAGAATATCCAAGCGAAGTTGTGAAAAATGTACATGTACAATATATTTTCGAGAAACAACGCTTTGTGAAATTCCAAAAAAAGACTATTCGTTAAAAATGTGTAACATAGACGTATACAAACGAACGCTTTATAAAATGATAAAAAAGACAGATTTACACAATTGTATAATTAACAATTCTACATCTAATTGATACAGAAAAAACCGTTCAAAGTCGACTGCGAGAAATGGTAAAAAATGATTTCACAAAGTTGCAAAAGTAGATCTGTTCGTCGAAAATCTCTGACAGATCCAAAACCACGTAACAAAGATAAGAAATAAATACTCGAACTGTCGGGCATTGGGAAAAAAAGTTGAGAATAGAATATACAAGAAAAACGAATAGAAACATCGCTTGACAAAAGATTCGCAAAAACGATCCTATTCGTTAAAAATCACTAAGCATAACCGTAAACATTAAACACCGATCGAGGAAGCATAATTCGAGACATTGGAACGTCGTTAAAATACCTCTGAAGCAATCTCGACGTTAACGGATAGCAAAAAGGTGTGATCTAAGCCCGCGAGCAAAAAAAAAAAAGGTAGCAGAGGGTTCGAAGGTAGCAGAGGCAGGGGACTTAAAAATGGTCGGCTACAAAATCGGCGGTGGTATTATAGCACATTATAGTTATCGCTTTCGAAAAGAAAGAGAATGCCGGGTCGACGGTAATGGCCCGGTAGCAACATTAAGCCGCATAATTGTTACATTCGAAAGACATAAACGTACACTGACCTGGTGCGAACGTTGGCCGGTCCACGACACTGGGTGACACTAGTTTCTGGTTTAGGCAGAGAGAAGGCCGGCCGGACAGAGGAATCTTCATGGGAGGACGTTCACTATCATCGCGAGTCTTGAACTAGACTGTGCACGGCCACCGAGAAGAACTTGTTCCTTTCCCTCTTCCTTTTCTTTCAGTCCAACTCGAGCTGGAGCTGGAGGCGGAGGGACACTCGAAGGTTGCCCTCGGCTTCAACGAAACCAAAATGGTGAGCATATTGCCGAGCGGCATCATAAATCCGCAAGCGGAGCGTCTTCGCGCGCGCGAGAGAGCTTCTCTCGATCCTCTTCTCTTCTCTTCTCTTCTCTCAACTACCCTAGATCCTGATACCGAGGATCTTCCACTCGCGATCTACCCGATCACGGTCGCACTATGATCCCGATATCGGAGAATTCAGACTTTTTTCAAGAAATAATAAATCCACAACTAAAGGCTGTGTTTATTTCGCTTTCGTGACCAACTTTTATCGCAATATTGTAGGGTTATATTAGCACTTTTGGTTTAAACGGCAAATATTAAGAATTCCTAGTATTGAAAATCGTTTTTTATTACTTCTTATTTATATTTCGAAAAAACGTTGTAAGTTTTCATAACAGAGTTCCACATACATATAACTGTTAGCAGATGTCCCAATTAATGTACTATTTATCTTACAATTGTTATTCACTGAACATATTTTTATAATAACAGATCTGATTCGTAAAACTGTTTGATTTTTCTGAAAAATCTCTGTTAGCTTATAATAATCGAAAGCTAAGCTCGTTTAAGAATTTCAACAAAAAAAAAAGATAAAAAGATTTCTACTACGATTTTGGTTTAGGGTGCTAATCATTATGCAGTAGGGTGGATCTTAGTTATACTTGATGAAAATTATTTTGCAAAAGTTTTTCCTGCTCACTTCCTGTGGAGAAAATGATGTAGAAAAAATTTGGGGCCGATTTTGTTTTTTAAATCTTGACATAAGTATGCGTTGGAATATATCGTTGAGTTTGTCTTTTATTTCTCTGTAAGAATCCATATATAGCATAATTAATTGTCAATAGAAAAAAACATCCGTTTCCTTGAACAGATGAGAAAATTACCTTGAAAAAATATTTTTTTCTTTGATGCTATATTCACCTACTACACTATACTACAACTTTTGTTGGAAGAGTTTTTTCATATATGTATACACAACAGGCAGAGATGTTAACACGTTCCCTGCCAGACCGTTTTTTGAAGACTTCCCGTTCAACCCGCGTGGGGTGTATGCGCCCCACGCTTTACATTTGTATTATTTTGTTTCTGGCGTATGCCTTACAATAATTAAAATAGTGCAAAAATCATAATTATCAAGGAAAGGTTGTATAGTTTAACATGCATAACACAACAAACCAATAAATTTATTTTTCTAGGATTAGTTTAACAAATAACTGGCTGAACATTATTATGCCAAGCGAGTGGATAATACCAAATGGTTTGAACGGAAAGTTCAGCGTGGGGCGTATACGCCTCACGCGGCAGGGAACGTGTTAAATAAATTCATTAAGACGTTCCAATCTACAAAAGCAAACAGTTCTAATATCGAGAAAAAAGTCATTATGAATATGATGTAAACTACGAAAACAGTTATACGTCAGTAGGGCCCAGCAAATCCTGTCTCAATTCTTGATACAATTATGTAAGTTTTTAAATGATCTACCTATCACTAAACGTTTCGTTCTAGATCTGCTTGTGGACATTCGGTAAGACCAAGCAGATCCTGCTCTAGACGCGAGTTTGTTAACCCTTTCGAAGTAATTCCAAAAAAACTCTCAGTTAACAAGCAGTCATCAGTGCGTCTTAAAAATGCAATTAACCATGGAGGGATTGATCAGGTGCTCTCTATATTAAAAAATCTTTAAAAAATCCTTTGACAAATACTGCTTTGTGCCGTCATGACACTGCTTTCGTTTTACTCTTCGTTTATTGATAAAATTTTATTATAATCGTCCATTAGTTTAACGCCCCGATCAGCGGTATAATTGACCATTTTCAATCCTTGAACTATGTTCATCCCAATTTTGAAATCAGGGTCATTATTCTATATACAAGGATCTTTCTCCAAAAATGTTGTTGGTGTTAAAAATTTTTCAGAGAATCGTTTCGAATATGGAGAAACAAAATGGTTTCTTTTTTTCTACATATATTTTTGTACATCATCTGGACAGATTGTATATTTCTTTATACTTTCTTCGTCGTCGCTCTCTGCACTGGTATATTCATTGCTTCTACAATTTATATTTTTGTTTCATACGGCACGGAAATATCAAAAAATGACAATGCAGTCGCTTCTGGTGCCAAACACCGTAAATGGTTAATTCTTTTGTTCAGCGCAGTATAGCTTGTTATTTCGTCTTGATACAGTAGTAAGCGTGAAAATTTTGTAGGAACTCCAAATCTTGCCGCGCGGAGATCGTATCCACGCTTTTAAGTATAAATTCGCAAGGAAAATATAAATATTACAAATTCCATTGGCCTCTTTGAAAAACGTAATTCTCGGCATAATTTCCGCCTTGGAAAATAATTACGAGTTCTATAAAATCTCGCTAATCCTCCCGTGATTGCTGTTCGTTTTTTAAACTTTCCATTACAAACTCCAGCACTTCTGCAACATTACTAATGGACGTATTTCTCCTTTATTCCTGCTATAAAATTTCATTTATTCATTTCGGGCGAAACGGCTTGAAATTTTTTTTAAAATAGCTATATTTGGCCCCGATGCCCGATGATTTCAAATTCTTCGTGCTGCTATTCTTCTCGAAGGATATATGAACTTTGTGAAGAGGTACGATTCTTTACGACAGAACAGTTGCGCTGGGAGATGACATTCGAAACTAAAATTCCAAAAAATATACGAATTAACTATTTAAGAGACTGTGGTGTTATCAGAAATACAACTATTATATATTTCAGATGAAATTTGAAATGTACCTTAAACACCTGGATACTTTCGTTCATCTTTCTTCTACAAGATTACTCTCTTATGAACGTTTCAAATAAAATCTACTATATCTCTGTCAGTTATATGTACATATGTATATGAAAAAGCTCTTCAAACAAAACTTGCAAGTATATGTATAGGGAGTATATAAGGAGGTGAATATAGCATCAGAGAAAAAAATTTTTTTCAAGGTTATTTTCTCAAGTTTTTAAGGTCACGGATGTTTTTTTCTATTAACAACTGATTATGCTATATATGGATTCTTGCAGAGAAAAGAAAAGACAAATATATCAACGATATATTCCAACGTACATTAATGTGAAGATTTAAAAAAAGAAAATTTCCAGATAATTTTGTCAACGGTTGTCACAATTCTGGGGGGGGGGGGGGTGAGCAGGAAAAAATTCTTTGGTCAAAAAATAAGGTCCGCCCTCTTGTACAGTCTACCTTACTTGAATTCTCATTTCACGCTTTATTACTACGTGGCAACGATTTTTTAAAATAAATGCGACAATGTATAGATTGCCTTAGACTAATTATTTCGACTTTGTGTAATTTTTATTGTAATGTTGTTCCTCAATTCGGTTCACACTTTCACACGTTTACTCCGTGACACCGATATCTAGCCGATGTAGACGTCGATCGCGAGGGTACAATGATCTCGATAGAAGTATTTAAGAATGATGTTTTTTTATAAGGTTCGTTAGAAAGTCATTTAGATTTGACCGGCTCTCTAGAGGGCAAGCGCGCGCGCGCGCGATGCTGAGGCATCGAGAATTCACACCGTCTGGTAAATGAACTGTTGTGAGTTGTGTGAAAAGAAGGTTCATATTATTATTATGTTGTGCAATAGTTTCGGAAGAAGTTGTCGCACTAGGTTCAGCAAAATATATAATTTTTAATTTAATGGAGTTGATGTTTCTCTTGGATAATCCGTTGGGAAATTCTGAACAGCTGATCATTGATTTCGTTGACAGTTTGGATTAGAAAGGTGCTGCCCTAATGTGCTTGGGTCTTCGAAAGGGAGAAATTAATTAGTTAGTATTGCATTACAGTTACTGTGAATGTTTCTTTTGGTTCTACAGTTGCCTCATTCATGTCCCACTTCATTTCGTGGGATTTTATTATCTTTCCTCGATTCTACAATTGGCAAATTAATAGGCAAATAGACTTTGGATATTTATGCATAATAAAAATTGTTTAGGTGAATGGCAAGAAGCAGAAGCCATTTTCAAATTTCTTTCTATTTTCTTTAATGATCATAATAAACAGAGAATAAATATATCGAGTTGTTTAATAATTTTGTAAAATTAATTTTGAACTGAAAATAGTTATACTAATGTCACAAAATGTTATACTAAATAGTTATAATAATGTCAGTAGCTAATTTCACTTTTTAATGATCTTCGTTTAAAATTACTGAGCACCGAACAAATAAAATAAGTAAGCGATATCTGCTGAATGCAATGCGAAATTACAGTAATTTAGCTATCACCTGCAGATAGAAGACTCACGTAACAAGCAACAGATAAGCTCCTAATTGTCCATTTCTTATCGAATGAACGCCGGTACAATTGAAAAAACTATTAACTCTTTTGAAATAATCGCACACTAGTGGATTATATTAATGTATACAGAAATGCAACTATACAATATTTGTAACGTCACGATGTATGTACGAAATATCGCGAGATACGATGATTTTGTTTATATAATTTATTATATTAACGTTAAGAGGAAAACTAAAGACAACAAAAAGTAATATGAACAGTCAGTATGTAAAATGGAATAAAGTATACAATACGTATACAGTTAACCACGAAAGTATTTGAATGTATTTAAAGATGGAATAACTTTTTTGTGATCGGACCAAATGATCTGACATTTTTGGAGTAATTAAAAGATTTGATTTACCAAATGACATAGAAAAAAAATTGAAAAAATTGGAATTGCTCAAGAATTACATGAGAAAGTAAAAGGAAAGAAAAAATTTATAACTTTTTTGTTGTTAGAGACCATGATGAAAATTTAAAATATGCATTGAAGGTCGCGTAAAACTATGATTTTTCTCGCCGGAAGAACTAGCACATTTAATCACTTACAGCTCTTGAGTATATTAACCGATTTCAATGAAATTTTCAGCATGTCTTAAACAAACGCAGTTCCACAGAACGTATATCTTAAATTTTCATTAAGGGTCGAAATGAGAAAGTTTTGAAAAATGCTTGTTTCTTATTTTGTCCATGCAATCTTTAAAATTGTAATTTTTAGAAAATCTTTTTTTCTAGGTCATAAACGTAAACCAATGCTTCTAATTTCTTACGAAACATCAGATCGTTTGCGTTTGCGGTAGAATTCTAAACATGTTATACTGTTTTAAACTGCGTTGAAATACTTTCGTGATTCACCGCGTATGTAAATAGAAAGAAAAATTATACGTATACACAGTCAGGTTCAAAGTTCAGCTGAAAAAATTAGCGACTGGACAGCGGATCCTTCTACAAAATAAAACTCGAATGTGAAATCTATTTTCTTTCTTAATATGTTTGTAATAGGTTAAAAATAATGTAACAATATATTGAAATTCTTTTAATGCTATTACTGTTTTAAATGACACCTATTCATTTTTGTCGTATCCCTTGCATAGAATCCACTCGAATATTTTTACGACAATATTTCCAATACAATAGAATATTTTTTAAACTGTTTTCCGAATGAACCTGCTCGGGAAGGAGCTTGTCGAGGAAATCTGCTTGTGCAACTTGAACGTTTTCAGAGCAGAATAAACGATCCTGTTCAGCTAGAACTTCTTTCTATCTTCAGAAAAGTAAAAGTCGCTTACGATCGAGTTGAATAAACATTCCTATCGGTTAACAAACATTCTCCCAGCATTTCAACAATTTCATCTGACCCTTATTCTCGATAGAATCTATTCGATAGAACTACTTAAAAGTGACGTAATTCTCTCGACCTCTGGTTGCAATTACTATCGAGCAGAATGGTAATCAGAAGATTTCGAACGACACGTGGAAAACAGAAGAGGTGATTCACAGAAAATCTACTATACATTATTCATAACCGAATAAATCCACATAGTCGGAAGATCATTTCTTTCGATACTCCTTTTTTTTCCATGCCATGATCGACAAGGACGGTGATTCACGTATGCAACACACAGCAGTGGAGAATGTAGTGACATCCGAGCATAATTTTCCAACTATATCACATTCAAATTTTCACTGAATTTTCTGAAACAATAATTGCTTCTGAAATTTCGAAAATTAAACATTTCTTCCAAGCTAGAATATTTCCATTCTATAGAAAATTGGTAGAACACAAATTTATATAAAATAAAAATGTTTTGCGCGCGCATTGATTGTGGGAAACAGGAATAACATAAACGTTCATTTCATCCCTTAACTACTTTGTTACATTAAAAGCAACGTTACAGCATTCGATCTTGAACTTTCTCAATCTTTTACTGTTATACATTCCAACCATTTAATTTCTTCATAAATTCATAAAGATCCGCGCAGTCTATTGATTGGATACCGACACATTTAATCCCAACATAAACATCATGTAAACAGAAGCCAAGTTCTCTATGGCCGTAAAAAGTTTGTCAGATCAAAGAAAATATGGGCAAGTTCGTTAACTTGGAAATTTCTTCCTTTTGCATACTGAAAAAAGCGTTTGTAAAAATTGGTTTGAAAGAACGCTATTTAAAGCTATTTTAAAGAGTTGCATAGAGGGCTAAATTATTCAAACTTGGCCGTTACTTTTTAAATCAATGGCCATAAAAGGTGTTAGGTGGCAGCTAAGTTTCAATAATTTAGCCCTCCATGTAACTCTTTAAAAATTAAATAGCGTTCCCTTAAACTAATTGTTTACAAACGCTATTTTCAGTATTGCAAGAGGTAACTTCCTAAGCTAACGAACTTGCCCGTATTTTCTTTGATCTCACAAATTTTTAAGGCCATGGCCATAGGGAACTTGGCTCTTGCGTTTGCAGGATATATTTCTTGGGATTTCATCAATTTTTGTTGATTGTTTTTTCCATCAGTATTTGTTGCGACTTCGAAGCTAATAAAACGTATACTTATGTATGTTATGCTATGTTTTATCCTACGTACCTACCGTAATGTTTTCTTTTTCAATACAACAACCCTTTTGAGGTTTAAAATTTCAAACTTTGGTACAATTGTAACAAAGTTACTCTATATCTTAAAAGGTGGACGAATACTTCGTACACCCGCCACTGTACATCTCCGAAAGTCGCATAAGTAGCTCCTGCCCATACGATCACGGCAATTATTGAAATTTGTCAAGAAAATGGCGTTTTCATGCATTCACAGTTGCGTAATGATGTAGGGGAAAGTAGACGGTCGCGAAATGGATACATATTAGTTTACCGTTTGCGTGGAACACGCTCTAAAAACAACTATCAAAAGTAGCAATAACAGAAATTTATTGGAATACAATTATTCTTTAATAATTGCGTGACTAATGCCCATGTTAGCTATTTCTTGTTGGTCATATTTAACGTAATATCAGTACTACCTTAACGCGATAAATGTGCAATAATAAATACATAAATTATCAAAAGTGTATATCCCAGATAGCACACATACATCTTGAAAACGTTTTAAATATGTCCGCTGTCAGACATTCAAGATATCTTATGGATGTCTTGAATGTCCTTCGAACGTGTTCCGAATGGCCTACGAAAGTTCTCTCAACGGCTTAGTTACAAAACCGTGCGTTTTAAAAACGTCCCAAGAATGTCCATTCGACGTCTAGAAAATGTTTTTCAGAACGTTCGTGGACCGTTTTTAAAATGTACGGGTCTATAACACAGGTCGTTGAGAAAATTTTCGTAGGCCGTTTGGAATACGTTCGTAGGACATGTTTTGCAGATCCAAAAATATTAATTAAATATATGTAGGATGTCAGGGAAAAAAAGGGAACCGCCGCCTCGGGAATCGAACCCAGGGCCTTACTGGCGGTAACCGTACGACTAACGCGCTCACCTACGGAACTCACTGTTACTTTTCGATATCCTACTGCATTAGTTTTGGGGGTCTTGATCCCACATATATATATATATAT
>CM052344.1:11795930-11820069 GCA_028455595.1 Lasioglossum vierecki | reverse complement strand
ATATATATATATATATATTTATATATTATATTATATATATATTATATTTATATATTATATATTATATTATATATATATATTATATATATATATATATATTTGATTGGTCATGTGAAAATAAAAGACTGGAAGGGTCCCAGTTTCTTTTCGCATGACCAATGACATATGTATATCTATTCCATATATTCCATAATAAAACTTATATAAATGTCATTTGTCATGCGAAAAGGGACTGGGACCCTTCCACTCTCTTATTTTCACACAACCAATCACATATATATTTAATTAATATTGTTGGACCTGTAATACGCCCTGATAAGTTTTATTTAAAGCCAGCATCCCGAAAAAGACGTTTTCAAAATGTCTTATTTCAGATATTAAACTAACGACCCGAAGAAGACGTTTTCAAAATGTCTAATTTTAGACGTGAAACGAACGTTTCGAAAACGACGTTTTCGAAATGTTTTATTTTGGACGTAAAACGTACGTTCCGAAAAAGACGTATTCAAAATGCCTTATTGTGGACGTTAAACGAACGTTCCGAAAAAAGACATTTTAAAAATGTCTTATTATGAATGTAAAACGAACGTTCCGAAAAAGACGTATTCAAAATGTCTTATTGCGGACGTTAAACGAACGTTCCGAAAAAGACGTATTCAAAATGTCTTATTGCGGACGTTAAACGAACGTTCCGAAAAAGACATTTTCTAAATGTCTTATTATGGATGTAAAACGAACGTTCTGAAAAAGATGTTTTCAAGACATTTTTAACATGTCTTTCCAGGACGTAGGACGTTCGGACCTGAAATGGCCGTAAAATGGACATCTTGAGGACGTACAGTGCTATCTGGGATACGATATGTAAGAAGCATTAAAATGCTGACAAATTTTCGTAGTTCCGACAATATTATCTATCATTTTAGTATATTATTCTAGTAACAATTTATTAAAATGAACATTATTGAAGTCACTAAAAATATCTTTAACTAATATCGTTTTCTAATAATCATAATAATGGTTTTATTTAACATTTCACTACAGATTAATTAGTTACACACCGAATGTTAATTTACAATATACAGGGTGTCTCAGCTAAAGCTGATCACCTAAACATCTCCTTTATTTTTAATGATACAAAAAATATTTATTATGACATAATTTAAATTTTATCGAAGGATGAATATCATAAAAGAAGAATTTTTTGTCCGGCTATTTTTTCATAGTTCTCTTCAAGATCATCGTTATTTTTTTTAACGGGAAATTGTTTTTCTTGTGATTCCATATCGAAGCGGCTGAAAAAATACATTTGAATATGCTTAAGTCATTACCTTATATTTATTTATTTTTTATACCTTATATTTATACCTTATAATAGAACAAGGTATAAGTATAATTATAATAACTTATAATATTATAACACAAACAGTAAGTTCAAATGTCAAATGTAATCCTAATATTATCACATTCCTGTTGGAGTCAAGGTCAGCTCAAGGTAATGGCGCTTATGCATATTAAAATGTATTTTTTCAGCCGGTACAAGATGGAATAACCAAAAAATGTTTTCCCGATAGAAAAAAAATAACGAAGACCTTGAAAAAAACTATATAAAATAACCGGACAACAAGAATTGTTCTTCTATGATATACCTCCTTCGATACTATTTAAATTATGCCATAAATATTGTTTGTGTCATTAAAAATGAAGGAGATATTTAGGTGGACTGCTTTGGCTCAGACACCCTGTAAATGTACGAACAACTAACTGACTCTACAGACATTGTCATGTCCAAATTTCTATAAACTTTGAAATAGAATGCCGATAATGCAAACAGACGTCGATAATATAAATTCTTATTGAAATATTGATTAAAAGCTACGACGTTCCTTTTTTTATTTTTGCTGTATTGAAATATGATTGAAAAAGTACTTTTAGTTTTTCCCGAATTTTCCATTTTTCCGGGCAACTATTCCAATTTTTCTTTTCCTAAGACCTTATTCGGACTATTACGAACATTTTAAAAAAGAAATTAGCCAAATCGGTCCAGCCATTCTTAAGTAATGCGATTGCCAACCAACAGCATTTCATTTTTATTTATATAGATAAATAGATAAATGACAATTTAATCACCATACGGGTGAATGTTTACTGTTTTAAAATCCGCAGTCTAATCGTCACCCAAATTGTAAAATCGGGAAACCCTCGAGTCGCTTTCGCGGTGAACGTCGCGAGTTTTCACTGCACGCGAATTCCACGGTATCGTGTGACACAACCAACGAACGAATGCCAACATTGCCAACATCGCTTATGTCGTGTGTGTGTGTGTGTGTGTTTGTATGTGTGTGTGTGCCACGAAGTAGCCGTTCCGACACAATATACTTATTTTGCCACCGAGAAAAAGAACCGAGAACGAGCCGAAGAAAAAGAAGAAGAAAAGAAGAGCAAGAAGACCGCAAGCTGGGATCTATTGGGTTGTCCGAGAAGCATCCTCGTGTCTCAGGTGTAAATCTTACGAGGCGAGAGCTTCACTCGACGGGAATAAAAAATATTACGAATAACAAATTCATAAGAGACCGAAGTTACATGGAAATGTATTTCAATCATCTCAGAAAACCTTATAATTACTCAATTAAATGTTTATCTTTAAATTTAAATTGAAAAAATGCTACAAGAACTTTCTCTTCAACCCTATTGTTAAACATTTTCAATAACGCGATTAGTTACCTAAAAATCGCAAAAATCGGAATATATCAATAGAATTTCAAAGATAAAGTTACGATTCAAAGATTTATTCATTAACATATATATTCCGAATCTTGCTATTTTTAGATAACTAATCATGTTATGATTGAGTTTGAATTTAAAAACGCTAGAAATATTCGTTCCGAGCCAACATGATACACAATGCTATCGATGGATGGTTACGTTTCTCTTATGCAACCTAAGATTATGTTACTGTGGATTTGTATGTAGAATAACAATTGTCTGCGTCAATTGCGAGAAGCAGTAATCATAGAAAATTCTTCGTTTTTCTAATTTGAGTAAGTACAGATCGTCGGTTGCTTATTTTTGTCCATGTATGCATATAGAACCCACAGTGTACATATATATATATATATATATATTGTATATATTGAAATGATGAATGAACCCTTGAGATGTGGTGTTAAACAGACAAATGTTTACACTTACACCACTATAGCATCAAACGGCTCGCATCATTGCCAGATTTTCTTTGTTCGCAAGACACTTGTGGTTCACGTGTGCGAAAGAGAAGAGACACGAGATGGAAGTCAGCCAACCGAATAATTAGCCCAGCGAATAATTTTCACCAGGGTGTTGTACACGAACCGCGTATAGCGAAACTGAAAATCTGCAACTTGGTGTATCGTGGAAGTAGTCTCGTTGCATCGGTGTGCACCAGGTATGTTCACTTAGCAAAAGCCTGGTGCTAGACACAAGTATAGTAGAACTCCATTTTTATGAACCTGTCGGGACACAGGTTGGTTCACGTAATCAGGTGGTTCATATAATAGGAGTCCACCTCTCTCCCACCACTGATAACGATTTTTCGTTCATTTCATAGGAGTTCACGTTCATACAAGAGTATTTCGCTTAGCTAGAATTCAGTTAACCACGCACTGATCAAATTTAGCTCATATAAACGGAGTTCATGTAAACGGAGTTCCACTTTATAGCCAATAAACCATGCGAAACGCGCGGGTAAAAGCCAAGAGGGGTGGGGGATGCCTCTCCTCCCAGGTGTGCTCTGTGTTGTGTGTGCACCACCGGTTCTCACCTGTATCCGAGTGAGAGAGAGAGAGAGAGAGAGCGCACGCACGCAGCTCTCGACCATTAGAGATGGGACTAAGTCTGTCGTAGCTAAGATAGTGGACAAAGTCAGGGACCTGAACCGTCTGATCCGAGAGCGGAGCTCTTTTATAATGTCTAAATAATTTGATCAGTTATAAATTGTGCATTTTATTACGAATCACTGTGATGTAGGGATTCTAAATTTCACATTACGCAATTGTCTTGGTACTTGCGAAAGAGGTGTGCATGATATTTGCGAACAAGTCCCCATTAACGCGAGGTGTAGCTCTTATGGAGCCCAGAAGATTCAATCACTACTTAGTTCAATGAAAAAATCAATTTTCGTTCGAATTCGTTCGTTTCGTTTATAAAAACTTTGCCAATATATTCGCGAAACTTTTCTGATCGAAACAAGCCGAAACACGACATCACTTCGACCGTATTTACTTGTTTAACACACGCCTACGTAGAACCTCCGTTATCCAATCCGATATTTCAATTTTCCATAGTTTGGTTAATCTGAAATGAACCGTAAGCGATATGATTTATTGTAAAAGTGAAGATTTAATCGATTACTGTATCCAATGATAAGCTACTCGTTTAATCTATCACTGGATCAGTCTGGATAATAGAAATTCTACTATATTGCGAATCGAACGAGTAAATGCTATCCAAACGATGTCGTGTTTGAACTCGCTTGAATAGGAATAGTGTCTGTAATATTAGCTGATGAATGTTTTAGAAAAGAATAATAAAAAAGTTGTATCATTCAGTTCATAAACACGCTCAAGAATGTACAACCTTATAAGAAAAGTATACAATACCATTGTAAATAGGAAAATCTGCAGAATCGTCTAAAGTAAAATACATTCGCCAATTTTTTGCAACTGAAATCACCCCAAAAACTAATGGAGACAAACGACTCTCGTTGGAAACACTGATAGAAGGTGGCCCAAGTATCTACTAGACCACTTCCAAATGCGAAAGGAATCCATTATGAAAGAATGAATATAAGTTTTCAAAAGATAAATAGGGCATTACATTTCAAAATAGTATAGTGACTCTTTCGAGTAAGCCTGTACTTATAGCAGTGCTTCCGACGAATGTCGGTTTTTTTCAGCTTCTGAACAATTTTTTTTTTAAACAAATTTGAATTGTATATGGTGAAACGACGTTATATATATATAGTATAGTATACTATAGTATAGTGTATATATATATATAGTATAGTATAGTATAGTATAGTATATATATATATATATATATAGTTTCTGTAAACCAATGGAACGAAACTAAGATTGTCTGACTCGGATTCGCTGGCACAGATTGAGCTTGCTCCCATCGCTACCAACCATTATAGTCGATATATTATTTCACTGGGCCAAGATACTCGACCAGGCTGGCCCCTAAACCCCCTTACCCCGTATAGTTACGATTCTTTTTTGCAAACCCCTACTACTGTACGAAGCATGTTATTTCGTTACGTCTCGTGTCTTCTTCCGATCGACAGTACCGCTGTCTTTGATATTTTCTACCTTCTTCTCCTTTTTGCCTCCTCCTCTTTTCCCCCTCCTTCCTTTTTTTATTACTCCCCGGGCTTAATCGTTATTCTACAGGACGCTTATTAGTTTTTGTTTGGAAACGCGTCCCTGCTATTTTTAACCCGGGTTACTCCCCTTCCTCGTTGTCTTATTTCTTTTCCGATCGTGTTTCTTCCTACCGAGGAGAGCCGGACGTCGATCTTTTCCTTTGCTCGAGAAAAACATGATCCTCAGATAGTTGTATTCGTGTCACTTTTGTACCCCGTGGAGGCGACACTGCGCGAACAAATCTTCTTCTTGGATGTAAGATTTCTTGGAAAGAGGAAATTTCCACTTTAATGTCACGATTCTCACCCCCTCACTTAAATACATATATGCATGTTCTGTCTATGCATTGTCTCGCATTTTCTGTGCATGCTGTTGTTCAGGTGTATTTTATGTTGATATAGTTAACACCGAAGTGGTATACCGATTCTTCAGACTACTAAATACCACACTGGGATCTTTCGAAAAGTCTAAAATTTAAATCATTAATTTGCATTTAATTTACGTGAAAGACCCCAGGATATAAGCCATTACAGAATTAAATTACTGCTACAACAACGAATTATAATAAAAAAAATTTGAATTTACAAACGCTGTTGTTACTAAGAAACGTAGACTTCTTTATCAAATGAAGAGGGATGCAAGAGGGTTAAGTATAGACGCTGATTTCTAAATCTAGCTGAAAATGAGGTCTGCTCTGCAGCGTGATTGTATTTTAGAACGTTCGAATGAAAGGAATTGGGTAAAATACTTTATTTATAGAATATCAGATAGAAAGAAAAGTTTAAAATTGATGGTAATAGTTATGCTTATTACTGATGCCAGCGAGGCTGGAAGTAATTGAGCGGATTCAATATTAGCTTGGTCTGGTTAAGAATAGCCACGATGGGAATCCCGTTTGACCACCTTGCGTGCCGGTTGCTTACTGACTAAATTAGAGTGAATGTTCCGTTGCACAAAAGTCGTCGTTGTTATTTGGTTGTTCGACGATAATGCTGATAATTAAGTTCTCGAAAAAAAACTTTATATTGTCGTACGTTTAAACACGCGCGCTATATTTATTTTACAACAATGATTTCACATTGTTTAACTCCGTGAAATAACTATCGCTCCAAGATCAAACTCTTGATCTATTGGAAAATTCAATAAATTTATTTTTATTCGATCCATTTCGATTGTTTATACGAAATCTTTTTTTCGAAACATGCGTCAAGAAAATTTGCAACTAATTATTTTCAATATCACAACTGCACACGTCTACAGTAAAAAACTTTATGTGTATATATACATATATACATTACTGTGATATCTACATATAATAAAATCGCTAATCTCGAAACTTTAAGTATTCATAAATATTTATAAAATAGTACAATAATTGCAAAAGAGCGATTTCATATTAGTCTTTCAATACATTGGTCTTTAACATTTTTACGTATTTCATATTTTCATATATTCTATTAATTTGCAAATGGAATAAATCATCAGTTAAAAGCATGTCTGTTAAAATTTCATCAAAGAACTTCTCAAATAAATTAAATAAATTAATTTTATAATGTCATTTAATTTTATAAGAAAGTAAAAATAATGGAGCAATCAGTACAAATTTTCTCAAAGTAGTTAATAAACTGTTGGTAGGTAAAATAAATTGTTTAAAATATAAATGATTATTGGCCCCGCACTATATTATATATTGGTTTCATTGGTACAAAGCATTAAATGAATAGTGTGTGTGTGTGTGTGTGTGTGTGTGTGTGTGTGTGTACATATTTAAAAATAATACGTGAATTCAGTATATGCGATATTTCATTTGTTATAAGTATATTAAATAAATCCTCCTCGACAATCGTCGTTACATGTTTCTGAAAATATGAATATAATAAAATATTGTTTTCATTTCAATGTACATCAGTCACACATTTCATCAACTTCGAATTCGCACCAATCAAGATCATTCAAATAGCTCATAAAAGCAATTGAATGAAAAGTAGTTGTAACAAAATCGAAATTTAATTTTGCACACCCACTCATTCAATGTATGACGCATATAATTCTTAAATTAATATAAAATGTTTATAAAAGTACTTTAACAATCCTTTATTCTTTTGTAATCTCATACAAAATTATAATTCAGATATCAACTTCCTCCAATAATTATTTGAAAACTGTTTTACAAATATATATATATATATATATATATATATATATATATATAATCTTTCTATAATTATACGATTTGTAACATAATTAATTCGTTAAATTTTAATTTAATTTATATAAACAAAAATAAAATAAACTTAACATTTACACGTGTTATCTTTGTAGATTTATTTGTCAGTTAAATATTTCTTTCAAATAAAAATGGTAAATGTATTTTTTGTTTGTTTGTTAATTATACTTTGAATCGATGTCCACTATATCTTGTACTTGTCAAAATGGAAATATTTGTTGTAGTAAAACCTGTGTGTCATATAAAATGTTGTATATGGTTCAAAAGAGTATATTATTTGTTTAATTGGTATCTATCGTAATAAATATAATGTTATTCTAACATTTCGTTCATTGTTTTATATAAATTACACATTCCTTAATTTTAACATTCAGAATTATGAACGTTTGCAGTATCACGTTCGTCTAGAATCATTAATAAATCATTATATTACATTCACAAGTACTAAAGATACGATGCTTATGTTGGAACAGCAAAAACAATACATAATGCTGTTTTTTCCTTAACATTAAAAAAGGGAAAACAAAAAAATATAAAAATGGTCATATATTCGTCGCTTTAAATTATAGTTTTAGTAATAACTTAAATTATTTGGTACTTTCAAGATGTAAGATTACAAAATCAACTGCTATTACAAAAATATTTGTTGAAACTTCCATTTTTAACTGTTTCCTTACGCAACACTTAAAAGCAAGCGATTACTTTATAAAATTTGTTACTACCTGGTTTCTTGTCAGTTACTTTCGCATCGTATGTTATTTGTTACTTATAAGCAAAACTATGTTACAAAAAACATATATACTCTTAAATTAAGGAATAAATGATCAAAGAGGTACAATAACTCTATCTATAGAGGTATAATGTTGTATCCAAAATATTGAACTTCGTTATAAAAAGTCGAAAGTGATTTCTTTAAGTCGGTGGTCACTCTTCTGGTTATACTACAAATGAACATGAAGACATTAAGTTTTACATGTAGAAAAGGAAAATCATCCTCCTGTACTGGCAGCGAATTAAATGGAAGCAAGTTTCAGTTCGAGAATCGCATCTTCATAATGCATGATACCTAATTCAACTCTGTAGCTGAAATTATGGAATCTTCTGCACCCGATGACCCAAAGTAATCCTCCAAAGCAATGGACTTCCTAGTTATAGGAAAAGAATGGAAAAAACTCCTAAACATAGTATCAACGGCATGATCCTCAAGATACAGACAACAAAGAATACAGTAGTAGAACGTTCATTATCCGAACTAGTGCCGACATGAAAACTTCAAATAACAAGTATACTTTGTATTATAATGGCTTTTTACACAGAAGATTGGGCATTCCATTAAAAAACAGAAACTGAAGGTGATCTTACTGAAAGTGACCCTCACATCCGGGTCGGATAATCGATGTTCTACTGTAATTGCAAAATTTAACTCACCAGGACTTATGTATTGGTCAAACTCTTTAGTATTCATTCCCATCTAATTAAACATAAACCACAGACTTATAAGCCCATGGCACAGATACACATTCATGGCAATTTTTCACCCGCTCCACTATTCCATGTGCAACACAAAAACCATTTTTGAGTTAGAGAGCACAACTACGCTAGCAGGTTCTCATCAATTATGTGAAAGACCTCGCCCATCCTGATATCTACTACTACAGAAGCTCAGTTTTAATTTGAATAGACCAAACATAAAATAGGGACAATGTGGTGACCAATCCCACCCATTAAGATTACTTGAACCTTGCTGCTCAATGTAAAATGACCAGTTCCAATGCCTTCTCATTACATATCTCGTCGATGATTCTGAAGAGTATTTACAATATGAAGTCAATTCTAATGAATGAAGTTGTACAATATCGAGACAGTTGAAAAATTAAATATTGCATTGTAATCGTATGATTGTTTTACAATTGTTTTTTTTTTAAATAAGTTTTTATATTGATTATTTAAAAATACACGAACGGGAACTTACATAGAAAAACCGTTAATACATTTGATTTTTTTGTCGTTGTAAATCTGCGTTACATTTTTCATTGCTGTATGTGCAACATAATAGCTTATAAAACAAATACTCGTTTTCGTTTTAATTAAGGCCTCGTAGAAACTATATTTACCACGTTTAAATAAATATTTATCTGTCTGGCAGTTTCTATCCATTTTATGGAATTTTTAATCATCATTGTCATCTTTAAAATTTCGTTAGAAGAATATGCTAAAATAATATTTATTTCCATAATGGAAATGATACCTTATAACAAATATAATGCATACTCTTATTTTTCATGCATTCTTTTTTAATATAATTTCACTCTGGATAGAATTTCGAAAATAACTATTCTCTCTTTGCTTAGGCCAAAGTATAGTATTTGATTTTTATTGTATGCCCCACTTTTTCTTTACAGAAATCATGTGAATAGTTTTTAGTTTATAATCAAATGCATTGTACCGTTTACGCGGTATATGTATACATACGTGGTCATGTAAAACTTTAGAAAAAATTATTTTATATTTCTTTAGTTCATGTAATTATAAACAGTTTTATAATGGTTTAGTTAATGATGCATCGATTCTTCCGTTTACAACGATTTTGACTTAGATTTTTGATAACTATAGCATGTTAATAATGTCCTTTAGTTAAACAACACATTTTTTTAAACAATTTATCGTTGTTTTGAGATTATCTGTATGTTACGACCTCCAACTGTTATCAAATTTTTTAGTTTATAGCTACGACCTCATTTTATTTCGATTATATCGTTTTGTTAATTATGAACACACATTGGTAATTACAACATGCAGCATTTCTTTTTGTTTTTCTTATAATTTGGCTTTAATGGTGGTCTTTCAGATAACTGAAACTTCCTGACAATTCTTACTAATTCATGGAAAGCTTGGTCAACATTCATTCTTAATTTTGCGCTACACTCAATATAAGGAATTTTTAATTGGCGTGCCATATTTTGTGCTTCTTCGACAAAGACCTAAAAACCAGCAAAAAAAAAGGTACTATACCATGTTACTAAATCTATTAATGTATAATTATATATCTTATATTCACAGTTTGAATACATACGATTCTTTGCTGATCCAAGTCAGCCTTGTTCCCAACCATGAGCATTGGAAATTCATCACGATCTTTCACTCTCAGAATCTGCTTATGGAATTTCAACATTTCATCGAAAGACGAATGATCCGTTACTGAAAATACTAAGAGAAAGCCTTCGCCGCTTCTCATGTATTGTTCACGCATTGCACTAAATTCTTCTTGACCTGCTGTGTCCAATACTACAAAGTTATATGAATCATGTTAGTTGTGGTATTAAAACTATTAAATCTGTTTATAAATAGTACATTAAACATGTAAAATTTTACCATCATAATTCTCTTTTAACTAACTATTTGATTCTAATAAATAAGGCATTCTTACGATAACGAACCCATGTTTCATTATGGTACTGCATGAAAATCAACATAAAATATGGTAAGTTATAAAAAGTTACCATAATTGAGAAAACAAGTTTGAAATGGGTTATCCTGACCACACTGACAATCATTTCATCGACACCAGTTTTGTCAACAATGTCCACATTCACGTCGAATGGTTGATTTCTACCTTACAGGTATTATTTATGTATTCATCCTATCCTTATAAAAAAATTATTTGAAAACATTGTGATCTAAACGTGTCTGTGAAATGCGTGTCAATGAAATAATTGTTGGCGAGGTCAGGGTAATCTGGTTGAAATAATAATGCACAATGTTATGTATTTTTATGTATACTCACTGTCAAGCTTAGCAGGAACATCGTCAATGACGCATTGTTTGGTATATGAATCTTCAATGGTAGGGTCATAGTCGGTTACAAAATAACTCTGTAAAATGCAATTAAAATGTAATTAAATGTAACTGACTACAAGTTTGGTAAGAGTGATTCTCATGACATATGCAAATGCCTCTAAAATAATCACCAGCGAGTTGAACCCACTCGTGGCAGTCGCTCTTGGAGAGCAGAACAATGTGTAAACATAATTTGCCAATGAGTGTACATGCTTCTGCAAGTCGCGAGAAATGTTGCAAATTACTTGCTAGTGTGTTCACACCTCTAGATTGTCAAAAGAGAAATAAAGAGACAATAAAGAGTTGATACAATTTGTTTCTGAATAAATTTTGGAGAGTTGATGCAACATAAAATGTAACAGACTATGCGACATCAAACGATAAATAAAAAATCAATTTAGCATAAATGTATTGCGATTTGTTTTCATGTACATATACGATACTGTTCAACTATTACTATTAATATTTATAAAATACGTTCGAAGATTATTTCAAACGTTGAGAGATAAGAGAGGATAATATTACACAATTCTGGTAAATGAGTTATGATAAATGTACATAACAATGTATATAGATAGCCAAATCTGTATCTGTATGACATAATCAGTATTAAGAGTATCGTGGTTTTAATATTCCTCGATCGAGTGTCTAAAATTGGTCAGGTTTTCGAAGCAGTAAACGACAGAAAGAGTTTCATTTCTTTATTCCAATGAAGCTCGCAGGACACGGACATCCAAACGCAAATTTCATTCATGAATTTTAATAAATACACACAAATAAATAAAGAAAAGATACACACACACGCGCGCGCGTGCACATAACGTACACGTAAATAGACGTCTCTATTTACATATATACGTCGAAGAGTTACATAGCACTCACATATGTGGTGTACATAACAACATGTGTATACAATATCGAGCACATATTTACTGTATATATTGGATACACCTATTGGCTATAAAAAGTACTTACTTGAATGAATTGTATTGTGATTGCAGATTTTCCAACACCACCCCCACCCACGACTACTAGTTTATATGTCTGTGCGTAGGTTTGTTTGTCACCGGGTTTCGACATTTTTGGTATGGCCAACGCGAGTTGGTAAATTTGTAATAAACATTCACTGACACATATCGGGAACCGTGCGACGGAGATCACGGAAAAATCGAAAATTGGGGTGCATTCACATGAAAGCACACGGGCGATTTTTTTCTCGCGAACAGTAAAGTAATATAGTGAACAATGCACCAGATGCACGTACTTTCTCGATATCGCGACTGCTCACCGCCTAAGCACCAACTAAAGTATTGTAAGTCTTGTACGCACGGACTCACTGAAAACTGTAGTAATGAACGGTGCGCGCGAAACAGAGAGAGAAACAAAAAGAGAGAGAGAGAGAGAGAGATGTCCCCACCTTACTTGTGTATATACAGCTATATACATATGCATGCGTGTGTCACGCTATTTCGATTGATTGCGCAGTCGCTATTACGATACCACCCTCTCGCAAGCGCCTATGTCTGCCCGTGTCTACCTGAAATACATACTCTGTAAGGTTGAATGGGTCTGATATACCACATATACATATTTCTTCGAAAATATTTCTCATATACGATGACGGTCTTTTAATTTCATATTTGTCAACATTCCATGTAGACTATACATACATTCACGCTTCCGAAACTTATTTCTGTAAACATTTATTGAGAAAGTCACTTACAATAATTTAATCAGCAGAGCTCTTAGAAGGGTTCGCACGATAGTCCTAATGTGTGTTATGGATAATGAACAAATATATATTAACGATATACATATTTATACACAAACAAAGTAGCACGAAAGATCGTACATACATTAACTATAATATCTGCTTTTATATTTCAATTTTCACTGAAATTTATTGTTCAAATAAATAGAGTTATACTGATGTTATTCGTCTACTTAAAATATAATACGATTTGAAACCAATTGTGATATAATATACTTTAGAAATTATTAAAGTATAGAAAGCATATTATATGTGTGTGAAATAGAAAGATAATGTAACTCAAATGATATGAATTTTATTAAAATAATTTATTGTCAATGGGGATAAATTTATGAAGTATGTTTTGATAATTAAAATTTTGTTTATTACTGAGAAATCCGTTTGTGTTATTCTTGGTGGATATTAAATATTGGTTCTATTTAATTTGACAATAATTTAATTGCATGATAACTAAACGAAATTATATAAATAAGTCTTGATTCCATTTTTGTCAAATGCTGCTATATTTACTATATCGGGTTTGTTTCTGCTTTAGTTGGTCATAATTTGTTGTTAGTCAAGCTATGATAGAATTGCAGAAGTTCAAAAGGCACGGGTCTTTATTTAGAATTCACAACAGTATTTTGAACTGATCATTCATTCCATTGCAATGATCGCGATGTTTTCTAAAAATGCTGAAATTTTTATATCTGAAAGCACAATAATAATATAATTTTTCATTTCTTCTAATAGATACTGCAAAAATATATGATTAAAGTGTTTGTTTAGCTGCTATGGAATTAAATTAAATAATTTGTAAACTAAAATTACTACAAGATGTGAATATATGAACTAAATTTCATATACTTTGAAATTATGAAAATTGAATTGTATGAATGTGTTATAATATTTAATTATATTAATTCACGATTTTAATATTAAATACAAAGGTACATAATTGTTCGTTTAAACAAAGTACTTATAGTATATTTAATAAAATAAAGCCTTTTCTGTCGATAGAAATAGATAAGCAACGTGAAAAATTATGGAAATGTATATTTACATTGATATTATAACATATGTAATCTCTCAACTAATTTTAGTAAAAATCCAATGCTAAAGTTAAATGAATGAAAAATGATCAAACGAAGCCAAACAAAAGGTAATTGTCATTATCAAAAAAGTAACACATATAAAATGAGAAATTTTTCTTTTCTAATTCATAATGTTTGACAAAGCTTTCATTATACACAGTATAGTTGCATAATATGTACATTTCTTTTTCTCCTTTTTACATAACATAATGTTATTTGGTTATTACAAAAAGTGTTAATACATTTTGGTTCCAGTGTTTACGATTTTGAATGATATATGTACAGTTTAAAATCATAAAGTCTCTTTTTTTCATTTCAGAAATTATACAATATTGATATAGTTCGAACATTGGACATTGCATACAACAAATCTTTCTTTGCCATATTGATACATGTAATCTATGATGGTATATATTTTTTAAAATATATCCCCTTTTTTAGATTATTGAAAAATACAATGAAATAAATCCGATATAGGGAATTTTTAAATGTATTTGCTTCGAGTTCCCCTTAGTGTAAATACGTGCAATATTTTTCTTGCAACATAATACCCTATGTGACAAATATTTTTTTTAAACTTTAATTAAGGCCCCATTATATTCGGTTCAACTACATTTACGACGTTCAAACAATTATTTATCAGTCCGACAGTTTCTATCCACATTATGTAATAAATATTTTAAAGGTACAAACAAAATCTGATGTCAATAAGCATTTGGAATTTTCAATTTACGTAGTAAATATACAATTCTTTTGCCATAGTTATTCATCTATAGAATTTTGTTTGTCTAACACTGTTACCGAAAAATATGCCAAAATAATTTTTTTTTGGACGAAAAAAATGATACGATATAGAAAATATAATGAATACTCTTTAATTTTCTAGTAGATCTTTCTTCGGTATATAATTTTACTTTGGATAGAATTTCCAAAATAACTTTTCTTTCCTTGCATAGGCCAAATTACAATATTTGATTTTTGTATTGTGTGCCTCTCTCTGTTTCTCAGCGAAAAGAATAAAATCATTTGAATAATATATAGAAAATAATCGAACATGTGTTATATTGTCTAATACAAATGGTTATGTAAATTTTTAGAAAAAATTATTTATTCTATATCTCTGTTTTTTAGTTCGAGTACTTATAAAAAATTTTATAATTATTTTAAAAAGAAACACTAATTTACATACGGCTTGAATTAATTTTCACTTGCGATGATTTAATTAATGACGCTGCGATTCTCTTTTTTTTACAACAATTTCGGGCTTAATTTTTTAATAACTATAGCACAGTAATGTTAATAATGTTAATGACAATGATAATGAAGGAGGTACTAGTATAATATACACAACAAAAGAGATGCATTCAGAGAGTATCGTTCAAACTTGAATTATTGACCTATTTTGCTAACTGCAAAGATGCTATACATTATACCAGATGCCCCTCTTGTTTAGTATTTCGTTTTTATGCTTTTTCCCCAGACTTTCTGTTTGAAGACAACCTTTTCTGTATACGAAACACTTTGCATCGCAATGATGAATAATGATAACGATAATGATGATGATGATGATGATGATGATGAAGATGGTGATGATGATGATGATGCTGGTGATGATGATGATGATAATAATAATAATAGTATAATAATAATAATAGTAACAACAATAACAATGATAGATAATAAAGATGAAAATGACGATGACGATTTATGCTTTTCGCAACATGATTGAATCAAATGCTAAAATGAGAATTGATTTCGAATAATAATGGAAATTATAATATTAATAAAGGGTGGTAGTAACGTGAGCATGTATAGAAATAAAGAGCAATCGTAAATTGCAATACAAAATTGGTTTAATAGAGTGATCGTCGATCAATCTCTTTAATATTTTTTCAGGGATTCTTCACAAGTTTGGGAATAATAATAGAATAGGATAATAAAATTACTAATCAATAATAACATAAGGCAATATGTGAAGGAGTTGGCCATTGTAAGTGGGCCTTGTTAGCATCTGTTGCCACTCTCGAAATTCTTCGTCGGGTCGGCTATACACATTCTTTACACCATTGATTTCGGACATATCCTCCTTTGCTTCTTGACTGTCGTTACAAGTAGAAGAAGTTAAAGATGATAGTTTCGGTTGGAAGTTTCCATTTAGTCCTTCTACACATTCTGTGTGTAACCTTTTTATATCATCTTCCGTAATTTGTCTAGGTGGGTATTCAGTATTGTTCTGTTCATCGGTCAATTCTACTTCACTTTCACCCCAGTCGATCGAACTTGGATCTATAGGTGGTAACTTAGCTAGTATTTCTTCAACGGTTAGTTCGTGAGATTGTTCTGATTGTGTTTTTTGACAACTTGTAACTGACTTTTCTTTATACACTACACCCGATGAATCTTGACACTTTGACGAGGCATCGTGACAATTCTCTGCAGGCTTTAACCTACTTTCTGACAAGCTTTCCGAAACTGTATTTCTATGTGACGAATTGTTCTGAGTACAACGAAGGAACTTGGATACTTGTTCGTTGCTGCCTCGCAAAATATCTTCCATGCTGGCCGATTCTTCTTCATTTTGACTAGGTAGAGCACTTGAATTAACGCTAGAATTGGTGCCGCGTGCCCGCAGGTCAGCCAGCAGTTCTTGAGTCGTTTTTAATTTAGGATTTCTTGAGATACTAGCTAGTTTTTCTTTCACACGATCTTCTAATATTGGCTGCTTCTTCATAGACTTACTGCCTTTCTTTCTACCACGTTTCTTTGGACCTGAACCGTCAGGATCAGTGGATGACTCCACGAAATGATCAGAGATTCGTTCTTTAAATGTGGGGCTAGGCACTTGCAAATTTAAATTACCACTTATATTCTCGCCATTGAGACGTTGCTTTTTAAAAGGTTCACTTTCAGTAACTGAGTCTGAATCATGATACTGACAATTGTGCTTGTCATTTACATGGTCCTCTTTTCGAAGACGTTTATTTGAACTGTGAGTTCGTGGCACTGCTTCCGTTGTGTGATTTTGACTTGAGGAACCAAGCATAGACGTCACATCGGAACTTGTTTTGTGGTTGCTGGTCACTGTAATTGACTGTTTGTTTGATGATGCATTTGGAGAATGTGAATGTTCACTATGCACGGATAGAGCTGGACTAAGCACCTGTAATCGGATTGTTCACAAGTTTTACATGTAATTTGTCCATTTAATAATTACAATATTAAATATACAGTTTGGAGATAGAATTAAGTGGGCACCCTCTAAGAAGTAATAACTTTTTTAACATGTTCACGGATAAATAGTGTCCATAATCTCATAGTGTACTTTTTACATAAAGTACACTGTTTCAAATTAACGTTATACACTTTCTCTTTTGTTGTTATTCATTTTATTTATTGTTCTTGTTATTAATTTATTTCTATGTTGTTAATATATAGTCTTTGGAGACTATACAAGCGTATAGTAAACATAAATTTCTTTCTTCTTCTTCTTCTTCTAAGAAACTATGAACGATAACCATAAAATAAATCGTAGTAAAAGGGATTCAAATTGGACTAAACAAGTTGAATATTTTCGAGATTTTAGATGAAACACTAGTTTGAAATTGTTATTGCTCGGGATTCCAAAGAAGAAACTGATGGTCACGATTTTAAACTTTTTTTATCTGTGTCTATAATAAAAATTTTAAATGTGCCTTCTGTAGATCTAAGTTGTATACCTGCACAACATTTCAAAGAAATCGGTTGACGCATAAAAATGCTATGAACAAATGTATATAACTAGACTGTGCGGATCTTTATGCAAGATAAAAAATTTCTACATCAATTGTAAAAAATAGGGACCACATAGAAAATTCGTTCTGTTTCTAATTATCTCATACAGTTGAAACTAATACATTGATGTTTTTAAATATGTTCACTGCTTTAATTCGTACGTACCTATTTTTGTCATAAATGCATAAGATCAGCAGTTTATATATAACTTACTTAGATCTAGGAAGAAGTTAAAAATCATGAATTTTACTTTTTTCTTCGCGAATTCCAACGAATGGTAATCTTTGATTCATTTTTTTTAACATATTACATAGTAAACTCCTTCCAACATCTAAAAACCATCTCAAGTTGTGTGATGTAATTTTAAAAAAGTTATTAATTTTTAAAGAGTGTCCACTTAATTTTGTCCCCAACTGTATATAATATTAAGCATAGATAATGTATTAGAAATGCATCATGATAAGAGACATATGTAATGTTAACGTAAAGACAGTCATTACTTAATTGATTTGTATTTTTCTTGTGTTCTACAATATTTTATAATTGAAAATGGCTTCTTATTAATCGAAAATTGTAATGTTATTAGGACACCAACTCCATACATTTGTATGAGCACAGATGAGAGATACAAATAAATTTAAGCGTATGTATATTGCCGATCAAAATTATAATTAAAATTAAAATTATATACCTAAAATACGTCCAAAATAGTTTTGGGACTGAAGTTGTAAGCAATAACACTTGTAAAAACTTAAAACTTCTTATTTAAATTACACAAGTAACTGCAACAAATGAGGTCTATGTTAGAAACATAAGACTAGAAAGCCAATTGTATCAATGCAGAAGGAAACAATTCAAATAAAAATTCTCAAGACAGATGTACGAACGTATTATATTTATCTTTAGAAATTCAGTTTTAGAATATATACCTAACATATAATAATATATATATATAATAAATCAAATAAATATCAAGGCATAAAGCTTGTTCAACTTACTCTAAGAGGTGTGGTATCCCTCAACAATGGACTCTGAGGTTTCAAACCTCTTAATGCTGGACTTTGTGGTTTAAAACATCTTAGCGCAGGACTATGTGGCTTTGCACCATTGAGAGCAGGTGGTGCCGTGTCAGCTGGTGTAGGTTGTGGAGTAGAGTGAGCCGATGGTAGAACCATGTCTCGCCAGCGCCGTACCAAATCCTTTGCACGTTTAGCCAAGGCGTCGTTATTTGTTTTCCGTCGAAGTTCATTAATGTGTTTTCCAAGTCGTGTAATCTAATTTGAGATAAAAAATCATTTGTGTAACTATTGGTAAGCAGTCGTATAAAGAATCAAATTTAAGAAACAAAGATGAAAATAAGGCTATCCTAGTTTGATCAAAAAATCTATTGTGCAGAAAAAAATTAGTATCACCTCAAGCAACTCCTTAGTGATCGCCGTCTTTTCCAGGGCCGTAATGACATCCACAACAGCTCCCATATCGACGACCTAAAAATTTCAATACTGTTGTATATTATGTTAACGCATTTTTAATGTTACTGGATCTTTACGAATTGTCAAGTGACTTTAAATTGATATTATTTTATCGATACAGTGAGATTGATTTAACATAAGATGAAAAATTTCATCGTAAAGATAAACATTGGTTTGTCATGTAATATGTAACTAGTTTAGATAAATAATATTAAAAATCGTAATAAATATATTAAGTTTTGTTACACTGTACCTTCATACAACAATAGCTATAAAAACAAGAAAGTCATACTATGTGATACCGAAGAAGTATGTATTTCAGTATGTAATTCAACATAATATATTAATGTAAAGTTAAGTATCATTTATTTTCTTACTATTATTAATAATATACAGAATTACAATAATTTATATTCTTTATAATTATACTAAATATTTTGACGAATTGAAACAAAATAAATGTTAACTGTGCTCGTGTCTACAGAAATTTTAAAATTCAGCCAAATAAATCACTATATTAAATAGTTATCACATTGTACACCTATCTATTTAAATGAGTTATCAGTCTTGCATCAGTGATATGTATGCATGTATGTACATATGATTCAGAGCGGTTATGTTGTTACAATAAAATTATTAAAAATCACTTCTTCTATTTAATAGTATAGCATATCAATATTGATTTTATGATGAAACACTGGAACATATAACTTTGAAATACTATAACAATAAAAAGTTATCCTGTGTGTGTGCTTTAATTACAAAGACAATTTTCCCAACGATACGCTAGAATATCGCATACGGATCCAGATGCGATATTCCGAAACGAAATGCATGTATAAAATGCAATAGTCAACACGTGTCCACGGGCATCCTTTAAATATGGGGCAAACGGTAAATCTGACTCATATTAAGGTTGAAAATATTTATTGGAAAAACTGGTATCGATCATTGAAACGGCAATCGGGTCAGAAAACAAGAACCTCGGTACCCACTCGAACGCAATCGTATTATCGAAAAACGTTCGAATTGTCCGATGTTAATTAAAAACTTCTATATGCATGGGAGTGCAAGGACAATTGTATAAGTTATCGTAAGGTATGACATCGTCGGTTGTAACGAGTGGAGTCCAGAAAACCACAGCTTATGGAAAAAGAAGTAAACGATGAACGAGGGGAGGGCAAAAGGTGGTGTTTCAACATATCTCGTCTCGGTTTTCGGAAACATTGAATTTTGCGATTAAGGTTATACCCAGGGATAGTCGAGAAAACGCGTTTACATTCGACGTGTGCACACACTCGTGCATAGAGAAGATTTGCCGACTGGCATCGTACGTACACACAGGAAACATATTACTCACTCACACGCGGAGCCGCCGCTACACTACATTCTTAGTGACTCTCGCGCACGCCACTGGTACAGGCACACGGCGCACGGGGGATCGAGAGTGGCCCGATAGCCGTTTGCGTGAGCGGACGGATGGCGCATCGCGGATTCATTCCGCTACTTACATTGTATTCCTTGTCAAGAGATTTCAACAATCTTTCGGTGAGCTCGGTGCAATATCTCTGCATCGGGGGGGCACACTTAGGGCCCTCGCGGGGAGATTAGGTTAGCGGAAAATCGGCTCCACGCGTACGAGTGTCACGAATACGAGAGCACGGGGGGACTTGCAATGGCGACTACTGAACTGTGCTCCGCTCGCATGCCCTCCCTGCCTCCCAAGTGCCTCCTAGTCGCAGCCCATGCATCGTCCCTAGCCCCACGCCGCCTCATACTGCGAGAGGCAAGCGCTACTAGCTCCTCTCGTGGTTGGATGAGACTCCCGACCATTACTACACCTCCCTTCTATCCCCACCACATCGAATAAATGACGCTCCACTCGAACACCGAACTTTCTGTAAACTTCAGGTCTATCTAGTACCCTAGAATCTTCTATGCTTGTTCCGGCGTTCCGGCTTGTTCCGACCAGACCTGCCAGAGCCGAAATTTATTTCGAATTATCATTTGCAAATCAATTTTAGAAACGATGCTCTTAGTATTTCACAAATATTTTATTTCAATCAATACAAATGTAATTGTTTATCAATAATTTGTCCCTGAAATAACATTCATAGTCGATCATGCGGATATAATATCCATGATGTCGATGAAATCAAAATACTGTTGATATATTTATAAATAATATCAATAATATCTGCATATATACATAATATCAAATGTCAAAAAAAAGAAAAAAGAGAATAATCAGTGAAAATCGCAAATAATTTATTTTTAGAAGTAATAAATAAATAATTTAATTGGTAGTTGATTAAATTTTAGTATGATATGATAAAATACCGTTATTTGAAAAATAGTTTATTGTCCAAATAACTTTATAACGTAGTTCGATTCCAACGTGATCGTCTCTCTCTCTCTCTCTCTCTCTCTCTCTCTCTCTCTCTCTCTCTCTTTCTCTCTCTCTCAGTTTAAAATATAATCGATTCACACTATACGATCGTAAGTTACACATACTATCATAAATTTCCATGAAACTGTTTCCACTATTGAAATTATTCCACCCTACTTGCTGATTAATTTTGAAATCGATTTTTACTGTACGATTACAAGTCATTTATTTGTATATCAAAATGTCGTTATTGTTGCGTTATTTCTAAGTTAATATAAAGAAATAATTATTTGCATAATATTATCATACTTGTTTGTGTTCATAAATACATTAATTTTTACATTTGTATTTGATTTCATAATAAAATTAAAGTTGTAATAAAATTTATAATATATAAAATTGTGAAGTTGGGTACAAGACTTCACACGGCCAACCTATAAACGTGAAGTAACTATATAGTATTTCTGTGGTGAGATTCCGTAGTATATCAGTAGTATATCCTTTCTGTATATTCCAGGTATTTAGCTGTATGTAGATAAATTTTTTAAAATGCAAATGCTTGTGCCTGTGTCACTATAGGTACTACTGTAAAATTAATTTCGAACGAAATCGTCGAGATATGTGCTCGTAGTTTTCTTGAGTACATAGTAAGAAATTTCCATAAAAGTTTCTATAACCTCAAATATTGAAAACTTGCAATATGCAATACGTACTTATAATTGTTTATAAATTTTTTATCTTCGTTGTATTTACATTTCGAAAACAATTGATGTCATGAATAAATCCTGCAATATGTGTGTGTGTGTGTGTGTGTGTGTGTGTGTGTGTATATATATATTAACATGTTCATTAAAATGAACAATTTATAGCTTATACAGTTAGTAATTACATAGTTTCTGCACACTTTTACGTATATTTTTCATTGTCATTGTATTCAAAAGTATGTTTTTATGAATTATGCTACAAAAAAAGAAAAATCATTGAATTTAGGATCAAACCATGTACAGGTTAATTTTTATAATACTTATTGTAGAACACGAAAATTGCCCGCTAAAACATTAAAACTTATGAAAATAATAAATCATTCAAATATGTCATTAATGTTAAAGTAACAAAATGAAAATTTGCTGTTTAAACATTTAACAGTGAAATTGTTTAAAGTACAAAAAGAAAAAAGTTTCAGTTTCTATTAATTTATGAATATGTTAATGTATATGCAAATTTCCAGCGCTAACAATTTAATAATGCATAAATCAATTAAAAATATTTATTTTTCAATTCAGAGTATGAAAAGAAATAATAGTAGATATAAAGTCAATATGTCTGACAAATGTATAGAGTCATGCTCTGGTGATAAAGAAAGTTTATACATGAAAACATATATAACACTCTATATAAATTGATATAACTTGAAATGTAAGTGATTAAAATACTTTTAAGTCAATGTTGATGTATTTATGTAAACTACATACATATTATGCAATGTTGTCATGTTACATGTGAAATACAATCGTAATGTAAATAAGAATATATATACTTGTATGTTTTAGAAAAATTTCGCTTGAATATACTTTAGATCATTAATTCTTAAAATTTTCGTTAATTGCAAGATTTTGTAAATTTTATTCTTAAAACATATAGCTAGGGTTACAAATTTAATTTGTATAATTATTAATATACATATGTAATGACTTAAGAAATATATTAATATTAAAGTATTTAATTACTCCAGCTGTAACTCCATTATCGTAATTATATGCTACAATTCCATGAATTATATGTACATGTGTTATTGCATAACCCTCGAGTGTTAATAAAACATCTTTGAAAATAGTGTATGTTCAGTAACTTTTTCTATTAAAAATCGTGTTTCAACAAGAAACATAAACTGATATTAATTTTTAATTTGTATCATCTTATGAAGTCAAAATAATATAATACGTTTATCTCTTTGTAATATATATTTGAATAATTTGTGTGTGTGTGTGTGTGAATCAGTAAAGATCTTTCTAACATATATAATTGTTCCATTTGAATTTCCTTCTATATACAACAATCGAATGACGATATTTAAGGACCGTTTTCATCATTTCTAAAGCCTAATACTTAGTGATGGGCACCATCGATAAAACTATCGACTAAATCGATAGTAGCCAACTACTATTTTATATCGACTGATTTTTAAACTATCGACTAAATT
>CM052344.1:11775389-11795830 GCA_028455595.1 Lasioglossum vierecki | reverse complement strand
ACTACTATCGATTTAGTCGATAGTTTTATCGATGGTGCCCATCACTACTAAGAACTGTACTGAACTGTCATGAGAATTCGCCATACGGTATTGACTGTAAAGATATCTACGGTCTGCTAAGGTCTTTTATAGCGGTTTTTCATGGTCACCGATTACAGCTGATTGGTGTTTGGTATTCCGGTATACCTATTGTTGCCTATTGTCTTAACGTAATACGTTCCATTGACGTTCCCCAATTCAGATTTGTTTTTGATATGTCCACCGTTGTTCGATACAAGTCATTTCGGCTGCATCCTAGTGGTTCCTTTTAGCTGTTAAAAATAAAATGTCGAAAATGAGCTCGAAAGACAAGGACAACAAAACCTTACATGATAAATTGAAACAATTTTTTCGTATTAACAAAGGTGATTGTTTCACATTACAGTAAAGTGTATTTCCTATACGAAATTGTAAATTACATTCGCAACAATTCACGTTCTCCTTTTCTCTCATGGGAAACAATACTTTAATTAATAGTTAAAAATGATGGTAACAGAACATCAAGACAAAGTTTCTGCCAGTATTTTCGTCATAATTATCGATGCAACGTTCATTCTAGGAAACTACAAAAGTCGTGAAGATTACACATTAACTACTGATCTCGAGAAAGAAATCAGTCCTGAAAGTCCTGTACATCATCGTACAAGAGCAATTAAAGACCTTTGCGATGCAGTACTTAATCAACAGTGGGAAGATGTAGGTAGATATGCTTTCGTCTAACAAACTTGCTAACCCGGTACAATGAAAAGTGTTATGTGCTACACAAGTTAACGTTTACTGTATATCTTTCAGACAGCGGCTGAAAGATTATGGTACCTAGTACAAGACCTTTTGGGGAAAGATGTACCTCGTGAGCATAGACACGTGACATTGAACTTCTTGCGATGTCTTGTTCAAGGCCAATACTCTAAGCTATCCTCTCTTATGAGAGTGAAATTCTTTATGGTTGTTAAAGAACACAATATTCCAGAGGATATTGGACCTAGGTATTCTAGCATTCAATTAAGATCAGATCAATTAAGGTTTTAGTCGTTGTTGTTTGTTAATGAATACTGTTTTTACTTAGATTGGAACTCTTACAAAGTTTAACAGAAAATGGGAAAGATATAATACATTTGGAAGAGAGAATGGGGCCGTTCTTATTAGAATGGATGCCTATTGTAACGGCAGGAGATGGGAAAAGGGGCTCTGAATTCTTGTCCCTACTCGTTAATGTTATAAAGTTTCACTCTGCTTACATAGATGACGACATAATATCAGGGCTTGTGCAGTAAATGTCCACAAATTTTCCACAATAGTGATAATCACAATCAGGAAAGAAATATTCTATGGTTTTATTCTATGGGTTTTAGGTACATTTGTCATCTGTGTTATTACAGCAATAGCACCGAAGTTGTTTCTGGATGTTTAGAAGCTTTAGATGCAATTGTTTGCTATAGTAATTTACACTCCGACTCATTGCAAACGTTTATTATAGCTTTATGTGGAAGTGTAAATGTTGAAACCTATTGTCAAATAAGTTGGAAGGTACAGTATGAATTTTATAAAAACTCAAAATTACCAATAACTGTTTACTATAATAAGTGACATGTTTAAGCATGATTGAATCATTTTTAGATAATGCGTAATTTATTAGGAACGCACATGGGTCATTCTGCATTATATACAATGTGTCGTTTGTTGCAAGATGTCAATTTTCAGCGAGACGTGCGTTTACTTAGAGGTGCAGTGTTTTATGTAAATATGGGCCTTTGGGGTACACATAAAATTCCAAAACTAGAGTGTACTCCAACATCTGTTTTACCTTCGTTTTATCAAGTAAGTACCACTAAACAAGAAATTGAAAACATTCAATGCCTTGCACAATTGCAGAGTAAGAAATTACTTATTAATTACTCTATCTTCTTCATAAAGGCATTAAAATGCAACCACCCAATTGTTATGTACGAAGTAACATTATCAATTCAGAGATTAGTGACCAAATATGGTGCTGAATTATGGGATCCTACATGGAGTATTATTCTTGATATTATTGAGGAAGTAATTTCTCATACAGGTGAAATACAAAGTTACAAGCGGATTACAGAAATACATAACATCCTATTTTTATCGTATTTTTTCCTTATTTGTAGAAACTAGCAATCAGCCTGCAACCAGACAAGTTTCAATGAGTTTGCATGAAACGATAAATAGTATTGAAAATTTATTGGATACCAACCGTTATAATGGTTGCGTTCAACGATTATACAAGCTTGTCGATCGGTGCAGCAACACACGACCTGTAATTATCATACACGTACTATCAATATTAATTGATTGCAACAAGATACATGTGAAGTTCTTTAATGTCTCTTTACAGGAAGCATCAGTGTTGAAATTAATTGAATATAGAGCACATGCTATAGGACCTACTCATCATCACTGGCAAGCAAGATTGACCAATTTAATGGAACGTTATTATAAATTGGAAACGCGTACGAATGTAAGAGTGAAAGTCCTTGAAGTCTTATCGAATGTCATTCAAGTTAATAGGTATTATTAAGTTATGTATTTTAAGATTTACATATATGTGCAAGCTACGTAGCTTTCAATTGTATTTTTTTTTGTAAGTAGGTCTAGGTACGAGGATGAGTTGATTGAAAGAATTGTTGTGCCATATCTTCAACATATAGATGCCGATTCAGATATTACAATTCGCAACAGCGTTGCGTACTTGCTTGTTGATCTTTGTCTTGAGTGTGATACAAAACGATGTCTGGAACTTCTGGATATAATAGAGAAGGTATTCCACTTTTTCTCTGCAATAACTGTAACTGTAATACTAATTTTGATGTTACATGTTACATCTACGAAAGAAAAGCTGATATTAAAAAAAGCTGGTTCGTTTTCAGTTAATCATCAAGCCTTTCTGTTCTGACATTCCAATTACAAAGGATACTGATATTAAGGATGTGAAAACAGCAGTTATTGGTGTAATAAAAATATTAACATTGAAAATTTACTATTTGCCATCCAGTCATGCAATACGTGCTTATAAGGTTCTAGTGACTCATCTTGATCAGCATTATAAAGATCCAAGTGTCTTCCATGATGTCTCTACAATTCGATATCTGGTAGGACATAAATGGATAACATGATTCAACTCTATGATTTTATTTTTTAAGCTTTCCTTGCTTGCCTTGAACAAGTCCTACATGTGTTTTACATCTGTTTTAGATCTTCGAGTGTTTCTTGAAAATTCGAGCAAACACGTTGTATCATCTCGGATTTCCAGATGCACAAAATGCGTCTGTGACAAGATTTAGTCCGTACTTAGTTTTAGAACATGCAGCTACTGAACGAATAAATAGTGGAGGTGGCGGAAGCAGTCCTCCACCAGCAAGTCCAGCTCCGTCGCACTTGTCTTGTCAGATTACTCACATGTCATTGGCGCATGCATGCAAAGCTGTTATTTCATGCATTAAATCAGAGAAAGGTTCGTATTTCTTTATTCGCTTCTATAGAAAACAATTCAAACAATTCGATGTAAATTTTTGTTATATAATTATAGATTGGAAAGTTCTGCAACTTGTGTTAAAGGAGTTACCTCAAGTAATGCAAAATAGAGCCTTGGTACTATCACGACATACTAATGATATTGACTGTTTTGGTACAGCACTTTGTTCAATGGTATGATATATATATATATCATGATATATATATATATATGATACACATTACCCTATTATACAAGGGTGATATATCATTATCAGTATTACTAGCCATATTCCATTTTTACCCGTCTATAATTTTAATATGTTCACTAACTAACTGACCAAAGTATATTTTACAGGTCAGTGACAAGAACCTACGACTTCCAGAATCTTTGTACAATGTTCCTCCGAAATTTACGATATCTGAATTTCGCGTTCACGTTTTTCCAGTATTAGCATCATTAGCTTCGTATCATGCGCATCTGGATCCTAACTTACAGCAGCGTTTAATAAAATGTTTAGAGGTAAATAACAACATTTACTTCTAGAAAGAAGCTCTTGACGGAGCATTTGTTGCTTGGAGATATGAATGCAAGTTTTTAATTTTAGGTTGGTTTAACTGCAAAGTGCGCGAGTCAGTGTGTTACTAGTCTTACAACTTGTATTTTGGAAATGCGTGACGCGATGAACAAACTTTTATCAGAGGTTCTCTTAAATCTATCTAAAATTTCAGCAACAGTACACATTGCTATACCGATTTTGGAATTTTTATCTAGTAAGTATAAAATTTTATTACCTACTACAACATGTACAACATCTTTTTTTCTCAGCTCTTACGCGACTGCCAAAAGTTTTTGCGAGCTTTATTGGAGACCAATATATGTCAGTGTTTGCTATTTTATTACCGTATACAAATCCGTTCAAATACGACCACTACACAGTTTCTTTGGCACATCATGTGATCGCCGTATGGTTTCTAAAGTGCCGATTACCATTTCGAAGAGATTTTGTTAGGTTTATTACTACAGTACGTATATCGATTAAGATCAACTAATGTTGTTAATATCTTGGGGATTGTGTATTACACATACTTTTATCTAGGGCTTGGAAGCAAATGTAATAATACCATTTGAAGAAGGACATTTGATGAAACCAGACTTTAACTTTATGAATGAAGACTCGTCGAATAGAAAACGTAGTTCCAGTTTAACAGAACAGGTGTAAATGAATTACTACTATAACTTGTACACGCCTCGATCTGCTCAATGCTCAATTCTCTACTATTGCGTTTTTGTTTATAGGGCAGTAGAGGTCGAAGAGAAAGACCAATGATGTCCAATCGTATGATTGGTGATAGTAAAGTTTCGAATCTGAAGCCACCCATCGACGAAGCACTAATGACTTTTCACGTTGAACTTACTGAAACCTGTATTGACTTGATGGCTCGATACACGTTCTCAACATACTCAGCGCGGCCTAAAAGGTAAGTTTAGAAATCCTTCATTTCGACAGATACACAATATTGGGTTGTGTACTAAATTCCCGCGTTTTTTTATTTTATTTTTTCCCCAATTTTGTCTTTTGTTAGGTTATATATATATGCAAATTCAAACAGTCCATCTCCATGGGCTTTACTAAAAAAACTTGAAGCTTGGGTGTCACACAGCTTGAGTGAGATATTGAGCAAATGTCGAAAATGAAATTTTTTGCCTCCTGGAACTTCCATTGAAAAAGCATGAGAATTGATTAAAATCAATTAATTCGAAAAATCGAAGTAGATAGGTTTGTAGAGCATAGAAAAGACTTGCGAATGTATATACATATATACTTTACCTAACAAAACAGAAAATTGCGGAAAAAAATAAAATATAAAATGTGAAAATTTATTATAAAACCATACATAATAAACAATTTCACCGTGATGTGTCTTTTTTTATGTGCAGACTTTCAACCGCTGATTTTCTTCTGAAGGAAGGCCAATCAATGACATGGTTGCTTGGGAATAAACTTATTACTGTGACGACAAGTGGTTGTAGCAATAAAGCAATGCGTGGTGGTCTCTGTGATAATTGCTGGGTTGTTTGCAAACCTGGTCCTCAATCACCTGAACATACAAGAACATCTCAATTGAATTTAAGGAGGGCGTCGAGCACGGAGGTATCGTTACTTCTTCTTTCATTAATTTTTCGATTTTTCCATTTCTCCATACTACGGTAAAAAGAAACAATGAAATACAGACAGCAAAGGAGGACCGATTGTCTAGGCAATCTTCCGGAGGTCATGGGAGCTCTACCGGAAACACAGCAGCAAATTCTCCAATAGAAGAATCAAAGAAAGCGTCAGATGACTTGGAGCTAACGAAAAGAGAGTTCCCTGTCGAAAAAGCGGACAAAGAGCTAGTTGAATCGTCGAAACTGGAACAAATACTAAATAGTCAGAAACAAGAAGAACACGTGCTTTGTGCGTGCTGGTGTCAAGGCTGGGCTGAGATATATGTACGCAGGCCAACGGGTGACATGTCTTGGATAATGAGGATTCAAAATTCTACACAATTCGAAATGCACGTGGATTTTCCTGTGCACGACATAATGGCACTGTATAGACCAAACCAGGATTTGTTGCAAAAACAACAAGAATCTACATCAGAATATTCCGGGGACGAAGGAGAGGTAGTTTGAAAATGTATACTGATTTAGGGAACATTGTAATACTGTATTATTTTATATATAGGGTGTCCCATTTGAAGTTTCACACGCAATTATGTCCAAAACTAAAGCTTAAATAATTGCATGTGAATAATTCAAATGGGACATCCTGTGTATGTAAAGTGCTTCTCGTAGGATACTGCGGAGAAAACTCTGGATCAAGTACAAACTGAACATAGCGGTGTGTTGAAGTCTGTAACATCATCTTCTATATCATCCGGTCCAATCGCGATCCCGGGTTCACCGGCTCGACCAAATCCTTCCAGACAGAGTTCCCGCGATAGTTTAGAAAGTTTAGAAGATGGTGACGATGGTACGAATAAGTTTTAAATATGTTTGATCTAATTAATCGAGCGTTTATAAATAAATAAATAATCGTTGATAGATTTACGTCGTTCCCGGAATCCAGTGCGCCGATCAAACTCTAGCCCCGAGATGAGCGCAAATTGGAAAAATCCATTCTTAAATAAAGACAAATTAAATCAACAACAAATAGATCGGGAGCTTTCGTCCGTAGATCTGGAAGTGAAACTTGATGCGGAGTCGAAGAATCGGGCAAAAAATACTTACGCGAAGGATATGAGGTATTGTTCTTTCAAAGGTGTTATTATGTATCGTTGTATTGTTGTATCGTTGTACAATATTAAAATTAAAAACGTAGTTCAAGACATTAAGATGAGAAATAAGTGAATTAGTAGAGAATGTTTCAGAGTCAATGCATTTGTTACAAGCGTCTATTAGAATGTATATGGATAATTTATATAAATTTTGTAGAGTCAGTTGCGAAGCTATACCGGAAGAAATGTTTGGCATGGGTACAACGCCGCCATCCTCAGAAAATGCATCGGATCATCCATCTGCATTGAGATCTCAACGATCATACCCTGGAGCTACGCAAGTAACCCAAGTTATTACAACTACTAGCAATACCGTTCCGCCATCACCAACAACTCTACAGGTATACAGTTCTTTGTCTTTAACAAGGGAACATACCAAAATGAGACACGATTTTTATGAAACTTTTGGAAAAACTAGTTCATGGAAAAATATTGAACATTTTTTTTGTCGTCCATTGTCCATATCGAAAGGGTGAGGACAGCCCTCTAAGTTAGGGCTCGGAACCATAATATTTGGTCGAATATCGCGGGAACTATTAGAGCTTGTTAATTTTTTTGTTCAAATGTTAACCCATTTACTTGAGTATTTGTGTGAGAGAGATTGAGTATTTGTACGGATGAAACAGAATTTTGAATTGCTTTAATTTTTGCAGGTACAGGGGAATTTCTTAGGTGTGCAAGCACGCACAGTACAAATACAATCATCTATTGCGAAACCTCCACAATCACCCACCCAAATTTATCCTCGATTATCTAGTCTTGAGTCTGGTCAAAAACAAACAATAATAGGACCAGAGAACAAACCGCCTATTGGACGAAATCATATTGGGGACAAAGTATATACAATATACAATTGCGAATTGTACATCTTTTCTTATGTTTCTTTTCAATTGGGGATTATATAGATACATTATTTTCACCAGAAGGATGAAAGACCCGATCCGTCCATGTTACCTCCTTTGCCAATACCGTTCCGTGACAGAGGTCATACAATTTCTGTGATGAGTCCTGTGAAGAAATCTCGCGCAGAATGGGACACCATACGCAGAGGAAATTCACCACGAGTGAAAGATCCACCGAAAGCTGGTATCAATCCTAGGTGCATTGCGGTTTAACATATTCAACGATTCGTCTTCACAATACATTGAGAAATTTACATTATAAATACCTGCATTACAGTTTTGTCTTTCTACAACTATATCACACGGCTCATTTCGGATCACCCTCGGAGAAACCGTTGTTAGTTCCGCAAACAACAGCTGTGCAAAGAGCTGTGACGAATTTGGATAGGATACAACCGTACGAAACCCATAAAATTGGAGTTCTTTATGTTGGCCCAGGACAAACCTCTAACGAGGCTGAAATCTTGGCTAATCAGCATGGGTCTCTTCGATATACTGAGTTTTTACAACGACTAGGAACGTTGGTCCGGTTAAAGGACGTTGATGAGAGCGTGTTTCTAGGAGGTCTTGATCGTAATGGTGAAAATGGGAACTTTGCATATATTTGGCAGGACGATGTTACACAGGTTTGAATTAGTCATTAAAGCTAATGTACGGGGTTACCCAAAAAACAAAAATTTGGTTCACTGGCCCAATTTCTGGCAAAATAATTGATGCGTAATACTGTAAGCGAGTTTAGGTTAGGTTAGGTTCATGCATGCATTATTTGAAATGTCTAAAGAAACAACGTAATTAAATCTTCGCAGGTGGCTTTTCACGTGGCCACATTGATGCCAACTAAATCCAGCGACCCAAAATGTACCTCTAAGAAGCAACACATTGGAAATAATTATGTTACCGTAGTTTACAATGAATCTGGAGAACCGTATAACATACAAACTGTAAAGGTATTCGTATTAATTGTAACAAAGACATATATGACGTTCTTCTATTGCTCTCTGATTTTACTATTTAGGGGCAATTCAATTATGCGTGCGTTGTGATCCAGCCCTTGGATCACGGTACTAATCAAGTTACAGTTCAGGTGAAAGAGGAATTAGCAAAGCACATTCGACATAGCGAACCCAAGATAATATCAGATCAAAATTTAGCAATTTTGTCTCGACAGTTGGCTCTTCATGCCAATGTAGGTTGTTTCCTATCGTTACTCTATACTTTACTGATGTTCAATAACATTCATTAACTTTTCTCCTTTATTAGCTTGCTTCAATGGTTTCGTCATCTTTAGAACAAAACAGTCATAATCCGTACGCCTCCAACTGGTTGGAACGTTTACGGCATATAAAACGGCTTCGAAACCGTGTTTTACAAGAAACAACAAATAACAATCCTGACGGCACAACTGACGATTTATCGCCACGATCGAATAAACGTATTTATATGGATGATTTTACTGAATATACAACATGACTTGATTCCAATAAAAACATTACATACACGTTGTTATCAATGTAATTCATATTCGTACAAAACTATGTAAGTTTTTTGATGCAATAATCAAGCACTCTTTACGTGAACCTTGACTAATAAAATTATTCTATAGGGACAAATATTTCTTTCTGTTAGATATCTGATATAAGTAGCTTTCAGATCTACACAAATATTATATTAGTATATCTCTTTTCATGTGATAAATGTGTTGTCCCATTGTTATGTATTATTATTATTATAACATTGTATTTCCTCTTTGATTCAAAGACAAGCGATTGAAAATAAATCGAGAAGAACCAACGATGTCTTTAACAATATCTCAATTAAGAGAATAAGTTTGGAGATGTTCGTTATCTTATCGGTGTTTAACTATATCTAATTAGTGTCGTCACATGAACATAAAGATAAAAAAGAATGACATTTTTGGAAAATAATTGTCCATTCGATGTATCTTTCTTTTAGACTGTTTTAGACTCTCGGCGTCCTCATCGAACAAAAGCAGTCCTTTATGTACATAAATATATGTACATATATTTAGTCATCGAAGACTCTTTATACATATATATATATATATCGGGAAAGTAGCAAAGCAATTAATGTTAATTTTGCAATAAATAATAATTCTAAATAAAGTCTATTCCAGTTGGTTTTTTTTCAAATTGTAATTCGTGCTGTTAAAAATAACTAAACTCTCCATCACTGAGAGATTGGTGGAGGCAAGAGGTTATGTTTCGCGTTCACATATATTTATAAATAGGGTTATGTACAGTTATATAATAATAATAATTTATTTATTTCAGCCTTACAGCCAAGAAATGTGACTTGGTTTACAAAACAATAACTTATTTCACGCATTCGTCTATACCTTCTCTCATTCATTTCAATGTCTCACTCATTCTTCCCTACTTTCTCACATTCATTTCTATGTCTCACGCATTCGTCCATATCTTCTCTCCTACCTATGTTTCACGCATTCCTATCCTGACCTCCTCCTTTAGTCTCCTAATTATTGCTAAACCCCTTTAATTCCCTACTTATTACTTCCCTCCCCAATTCCCTAACTTTTACATTTTTGTTTTCGTACTCCCTTTGGTTTGTTTATGCTCTGTTTTCCCTCTTTTTCGTCAACTTCTCCAGCCATTCTTCGACCTTTATATCTCTTTTTCCGCTCACTACATCCTCGAGCCTGATCATTTCCCCCATTATCTTATAATCCCTTGTCAGATGTTCTAGATTTCCATATTTATCCCCACATAGATCGCAACTTCTTGCTTCTTCCTCCATCCAGTATCTGTTCCAATTCTCTAAGTTTCCACACCTTACCCTCGCTATGAGCTTGTGACTGTCTCCTCTACCCTTCCTCCTCAGATAATCCGGCAGCATTCCTATCCTTATGTGCTTGTACCTTTCATTATATTTGGACTGCTCTATCCTCGCATGCTGTTCTTGTTGTTGCAATTCTCTGTCTCTACCCTTTAGCCTCTCCGTCATCTCCCTCTCTTGCAATCTCATCTCTTCCACCCCTGCTTGATTCCATCCGTTTCTCTTTAGGTATTCCTCCCTTTCTTTTCCACTTTCGCCCTGCTATGTGTGTACAGTTATATTATAGTATTTAGGTTGGCAGCAGAAACAGTGTTCTAACCTAACCTAACTCTAACCACCTAACCATCGAGAATTGCACGTGAGAACAGCTAAAATCGTTGACAGATAGAAGCGCCTCTGCCCACGTAATTAAGAAACTCGCGGATCGATTTTTCGTACAACAACAGATCCTTAGTGTGCTGTCAGTTCCATTTGGTCCTGTCAGCTGTTGAAGAAGTGGAGCGTGGAACGATCAAAATGGTAAATCTTGTCGAATTTTCTGAGAACACGTTCGTCCGGCTACATAGCCGTAATTCTAAAAAAAATTGCTCCTTTACTTTTTCTAGTCGTTCGAAAAAATAATGACGATCATGCAGAGGCCAGGAGAAGACCCTGTTGCCAAGGACGATGTACCTTGGTGGATGAAATATGCTGGTCGAGGGCTCGGTACCGCAGGAAGTTTTAGTACGTTCTCGAAAATGATATATATTCCATAACGTGTCGTATATTACACTATCGACCTACTGTCATATTTATCAGGCATTATGGTATAGTAACAGAATATATATGTGTATATATATATATATATATATATATATATATATATATATATATATATATATACATTGTTCGAAATTTTATTCACAGATTCACGATATTTAAATGTATCATACATTCTACGCTTCTAAGTTGATTTTCTTTCTAAGAAAAATGTTGATACTCTGGTACTTCAAATGATCCAGTGTTACGATTACATTTTTGCAGAATACGCTATTTTTATTACAATCATTTGCGATAGGTGAGAGAAGAGTGTACGGCCAGTAGAATTCTGCTACTTCGACGGGTTTATGTTTTTTTTGAGATTATATTTTCGATGAATTTTTGTTGCAGTTGCAATTTTTCTCGGAGCATGGAATTGTGTATCGATACTCTTCGGCGATATAGGTTGCCTAATCGGTGGTATGTGGCAGATGGTGGCTGGTTTTGTAGTTGTAATGATAGAGGCGCCGTGTTGCTGTCTGTTCATTGATTTTGTACAAAACTTAAGTGATTGGGTGGAAAAGCGACCTTACTGGAATAGAGCAGCGGTATATTGTTTGTAAGTACATTTTTCAGACACAGTAGTACTCGTTTGTTGCACGAAAATGGGATTGGAATTTCAGACAAGATCCAAGGTTTTTATAATAAACTTTGGTCTAATCAGTCCATAGGATTTTTTCACCTTAAAACAGAATTTATCATCATTTCTCGTAAGCTGTATTCTCCACTTTGCATGAACAAAAACATAGGCATTCGATCGAGAGTGCAACGAGCGAGAATCTACTGTAGACATTTTAGTGCTTTCTGTACTGTGTTTCTTTTCAGTTAGAATACTACACTGTTTCACTTATAGATCAGATGTGCAACATTGTTTTATTATTTCAGGGCGGCAGTTCCACCAGTCTTCCTCTGTTTCGGAATGAGTAGTTTATTTGGCAGTGGCCTAATATTTGCAACAGGTGTAATATATGGAATGATGTCGCTTGGTCGGAAGTGAGTATCCCATTTCTAACATTAATAACCTTACAGGTATAAATTATTATCGGTGCTAATGAACGCATTTTGTCTTTTATGTTAATTTCTAGTAATCTGATTCATTTCTAATAATATGATTGCTCTTTGTGTTTGATTACACTAAACAAACCATATGGTGTGTTCTGCAATAATGTGTGCACACATTCGCTTCTGGGTGGAAGAGTATCTACATCTATCTATATTACCTTGTGTTCGTTTGCATTTGTGTTTGAATTTATTCCTATGGGTTTTGGGTACCTTGTATTCTTTACATTGTGTTCTCAGTTTGGAACACAAATTTTTAAAGTGTATGCCACAGCCAAAATCAAGAAATATATATTTTTTAAGAAATTAGATGAAATAAGATGCGCAGAGAGATTAAAATAGAAAAGTAAATTTTATATAATGGTTATTAGATGTATAATTAATTATATATACAATTATAAATTGATTATATAGGGCATAGGATAAACTGTAGATACAATGATTGGTGCCCTAAGCCAAAATCGTAGTAAAGATCTTTTCATCTTTTTTTAAATGTTTTACAAAGTTTAAATTTGTATTATTTTAAGCTAATAGAGATTTCTCAGCAAGATCAGAAAGAAAAGAATAAAAGTTTTACAAGTTTTACAATAAATCTTTTATTATAAAATATATTCAGTGAACCACAATCGCAAGACAACTAGTACAGTCATTGACACATTTGCTAACAATCATATGTGGAACTTCATTATGAAAACTACAACGTTGCTTTGAACTATAAATAAGAAGCAATAAAAAATTGCTGTATTTTTCTATACCAGGAATTCTTGATATTTGCCGTTTAAATCAAAATTGCTAATAACTACTGTAATGCCAGCAATAGTACAGTTTACCTTAATTGCGAACTTAAAAATTCTCATACGATAGTCCTCTTATAGAGTCATAGAACTGGAAACTATTTATGCAAATAACAAAATCTATAGATTTTTTACTTTGTTTATTAGAAGGAGAAATACTGGTTGAGTAATTCTATGATTTCATCTTTTAAATTTCTTAAAATAGATTGTATATAGTACGCGTCATTAAATTATAGTATGAAATAACAATAATATATTCGATAAGTGTAATTCCCAGTGTTGATACTAATACACTAATAATAACAGAGGATCCAGGCCCGACCAAGCAGGAATGACGTCGGGTATGGGTTCCCCACAGGGTACTGTACCTCCTCCTACTACAGATCATCCTACTTACACTCAACCTACAGCTATTGTGGAGGATCCCGACTGGAGGCGTTCATAAATCATCAAACAATCATTGCACCACTTCACTAACCAGGCAATAATATATGAAGTTTAAAATTTATTCTTACATTTCTAGCTTCTGTAGATATCTTTTAAATCTCTATCTCTATGATACATATTATAATTTCACTACACTTTATAGATTTAACAGTGCAAGATTATCTTGCGTTGCATATACAGGGTGTTTACCTACAGGTGGGAGAAAATTAAAGGGGTGGTTCTCGACGATAATCTAAGACGAAAATGAAGAATAAAAAAATTGCAATTTCGGCTTCGTTAATTAGATATTAGCAATTAAAGATTGGCCCAAAAAGCGGCAACATTTCGACACAGCTGTACGTTGCGTACGTCACACAGGCGCGCGACAGTCATGTATCAAGTGACAGTTGCATGCATACCTTGGTTCTCATTTGGGGCCCCAGCGAGGTGAAAATGTTTATAAAATCGTTGGACGACATTGAACCTACCTACTCGTTAAAATCCACAAGGGCATTTCTAATATCCGCCCTATGGAATTATCGAGTAGAAGGGGTCAATGCCCTTTCACTTTTAAATTCTTCTCACACAAATACATAAATCCTTATTCTGCACTATAATTTTTCATATAACCGAACTTAAATACTGGAATAAACGTTCTAGCACTATTTACAATGTCATACACACACACTACGAGTTTACTGAGGAGAATGAGGAGAATGTAAAGAACTGGTAATTCTTTAATGTTGAAACACTGCACTTTATTTTGAAGCTAATAAAAAAAACAACTAGAACTATTAATAATTAAAATTAAATTAAACTAAATCTGAACAGAATAAATTAAATAAAATCGTTGTAACGAACGTTAGATATTTGGCGATCACAGCCAGAATGAGAAAGAATCGCGATGTTCGTTGAAACAGGACACAAATGAGTTGGCATAGTAACGCGAGATGTTTGCGCGAGCAGTCGCTGTAAATCGGCGGGTTTTTGCTGTTGTAGATCGGCATTTGTTTTATCGATTGGGCTCAGGCATTGACCTCATCAGCTGTCTTGAATCAGTGTGCATACGGATGCTAGCTTGTACGGACGATTCTTCTCGCACGCGTCGAAGATTTCCGTTTGCAGAAATCGCATGACCTCAAAGATATCCGTTCCGTCGGTGAATCGGTCCTCATGCGAGTCTCGCGTTGTAAATCAAGTTCAATAAAGTGCAGTGTTTCAACATTAAAGGATTACCAGTTCTTTACATTCTCCACATTCTTCTTAGTAAACTCGTAGTGCGTGTGTATGTTATGGTAAATAGTGCTAGAGCGTTTATTCCAGTATTTAAGTTCGGTTTTATGAAAAATTATAGTGCAGAATAAGGATTTATGGATTTGTGTGAGAAGAATTTAAAAGTGAAAGGGCATTGACCCCTTCTACTCGATAATTTCATAGGGCGGATATTAGAAATGCCCTTGTGGATTTTAACAAGTAGGTAGGTTCAATGTCGTCCAGCTATTTATTAAACATTTTCACCTCGTTGGGGCCCGAAATAAGAACCAAGGTATGCATGCAACTGTCACTTGATACATGACTGTCGCGCGCCTGTGTGACGTACGCAACGTAGACGTCTGTCGAAAGTGTTGCCGCATTTTAGGCGGATTTTTAATTGTTAATAACAAATTAACGAACCGAAATCGCAATTTTTTTATTCTTCATTTTCGTCTTAGATTATCGTCGAGAACCACTCCTTTTTTCTCCCACTTGTAGGTAAACACCCTGTATATTACATGTGCTATAATACTATGGCTTTGCATGTATATGTATATCTTACTTAGATCTCCAAAGGTGTATTTTAAACTTTCAGTAGAGACAAAACGCAAAAAGTTAAAAATTCTGACCTTCACTTTTTCGTTTAAAATTTTGAGCGATAGTGTAATTTCAAAAAAAAAATTTCTAGACATTGCCTAGTAAGTAACCTGATCCTTCTAACATCTGGAAACAGCCCTACTCGTTTGATCCAATTTTCAAAAGTTATTATGATAGTCTTTAAAGGGTGTCTGCACTTCCCTCATTGTCTCCAACTGTACATAGACGTAATACGTGTATATATATATATATATATATATATATATATATCTTTTCCTAAAAATATTTTGTTTATAATTAGGTGTATGTTATATTTACAACATAAACAATTAGTTGAATTTTTTTAATGATGTAAAAATTTGTAGGGCACCTCTTCATGAAATGAGATCAACAGCTGCGACCATTGAGGTTCCTTCGTCGAGTATGCAGGCCACTCTTGTTGAAAATGCTCAGCCAATCGGTTTTTCCAGTAAACCTGATAGTAACGTTTGAATTTTACACGATTAAGTGGTGAAAAATTTACCGTTGTGTATGAATGCTGATGAATGGTAACTTGGTCGAACAATGATCAGCCAAGCCCATGAACATTCATTATTGCAATAAAAATCACTTATTTATTTTCAAATAACACTGTAAAAGAACGATTTATTACATAGAATTGGTAACGATCTACTATGTAAGTTGTTTGTATTATTTGTGTCAGGGTTTGAACGAAACGTGAGCTAACTATTCTTTAGTTCCGTTATGTTAGTGAAACATTAGTCGCATAATTCTGTTAATTATGTTATTTCGTTTCATTGTGCATATCGTCTGATTTTTTCTTCCAGTTCCGAACTTTGGTGTTAATAGTAACATTGTACCATTGCAAATTACCAGAGGTGGGCGAGAACCTAGTAATGTCGGAATTGGGACGGGTTCTTGAATGGAATATATCGGGATATCGAATATATTCGAGAACTATCCGAGATATCCGACTCATCCTGACCATCGAGTATCCGACATTTTCGGGTTCTCCGCATCTCTACAAATTACATATCGTTTACTCACACGATGCATCGGTTCAAGAATGCATAGTGTGAAGAAAAATCCGATTTCGATCTCCCGTTTCGAATAATGCCAAAGTCAAAGACTGCTACACAAATCATATTCTAAACACGTTTTCATGGGCTTGGTTTCCATGTGGTCCTATTACTTGTAACGTGTGTCATACCAGCATGATCGAAGAATGAAACTCGTGATGAATAAAGCTAATTATCGTATGCTAGGCGATTTCGGACGTGATCTGATTTTGGACATTTTTCTATTTTCAAGCATGTACACGTTGTTTTTCTTTTAAAAATAAGCAAAAACTGACACTTCCGAAATCAAAGCATTTTAAGACTTTAAGACAGACTACTCAATAAGGTCGTGAAGATGGACGAGTCATAATTTGTTAGTTTTATAATTCTTTTCTTATATATACATTTTTACATGTTCTTCTCTCTGCCAAATTAATTGTATATACATAATACACGTTGATTCCTACATGTATGTATTCGAACTTCTCCATGGTTGTTTTATCCAATACATATGTAAATTTCTGTTACGTGTACTTTTATATGAGGTCTTTTAGGATCTAGACTTCCAAACTGAATTTCTCGTAGATTCGTGGCCAAATATAGTTTTAAAATTTCTTGAATTAGTTAAAACTACTCCTTTATGTGGCGTGGCAAAGAGAAAGAATAATTTAGTTTTAGTTTGTGCTGGTGATATACATTTTATCGTACGTGATCCAGTTTTTATAAAATTAATATGTGAATACATTACGTTTAGCTCTTTATGATAATTAGGTATTACATACCGTTTTATTCACGACTGTTTTTTTTCTCTCATAATGGTAAATAATACATCAACAACTTTTGCTCATTATCAGTAATAATTTTAATTCGTTTTTCTTTCAATCATGTATGTTTGATCAAATAAGCATTTATTTCCTACTCTGAATTGTCGAACTACTCGATCATTTTTTCCCCCAACATTCCTATTTTCAAGTATAATTTATTTCTTAAATATGTAAGTTTAGAATAGTTTATATATATACACACACTATTATACGATTATATATATATCGTATAATAGTATTCCACCATGAAGTAGTGTTTCTAGCCCCATGATATTGATTTTGGTATCAAATCAGCCAAACGAGTTTAATTTATATGCCATTTTTTTTAGAGGCAAGTAGACGACTATGTTTGTTATAATTTATATTATAAAGTTAATGTTTCCTGTGACTAGCATATTTCGTCGTGATAGTTTACGACTAAGGTTTCAAGTATCCTGTTTTAATGTAGATTAAAAGATAGCATAACAAAAAAAAAGGGAAAGTGTGTAGTGCAACACGTGTACACATTGCATGTAGTTCATGTACAAACACACTTGCAAACACACACATCGAGCGTTTGTATAACTTCAACAATTTGTTTCGAATATTATTTGAAATTACAAGATATTCATTTTGGAATCTTACGTGTTACTAAACACCAGAAAAGACTACATACGTTGTTTATTTTGAATGTAGCGTCTGTCGGAGTCCAATCGTACATAATGTTAAGTGGAAAGAGAAATTGTATAGTGTAAGGTATGAATCGAGGATTAGATTGGAAACAAGTATTGAGCGTTTTCATGATCTCATTTGATTTAAATGATTCAAATAACGAAGAAAACCTGTATATTTTACCATACACACAAAACATATTCGTGCAGATCCACGGTGAACAAAGGAAATGAAACGTTTAGAAACAGCTCGTTAAAGAGTAAGGATGTATAGACTATACTATAAAATAAACTACGTCTGCGGCACTTTAATCGAATATAATAAGTAGAAATAAAGAGGAATATTATAATTATATATATTTTCCTGTCACGAAAAATGTGTTCAAAAGTCCAATGGTTTATAGTTTCACATGTGTACTTTTGACCAAGTATTAATGGGAAGACTCATACTCCGTAACGGAAGTGTGTATATAGCTTACCATAGATTGAGTAAAAATCATGTATAAATTTTAAAGAGGCAGATAGTTTCTTTAAACTGTACTAAGATACAGTATATGTAGATATTAAGCTTCCATTGCATACAATATCAGACTAATATTTATCACTCATGTACTGCTTACTACTAATTTATTGTGATTCATCACTCGCAGCTTCGAGTATTGAACATATGAGGAACATATACATAGATCTATGTAAAAAAAAGGATTTGAAGGAAAGGGTCAAATGTGTTCTATTCTTTGAATAGGAGTTTATTAAACAGAAGTTTGAGATACATTGTTATGTATGTATTACGATTAGCGATTGAAGTAACATGTTGATGTGCTTGACCATTCGTTACATATATGTATAGTGAAATTGTCAATAAATAAGTCAAATTACAGAAATTATACACGCGAACGATTCTTTAATACTAAAAATATAGTTTCAAGAAGTATACGATATTGATTTTATATCGTTTATAATATTTATTTACTTCCAATTGACCTTCAAACTTTTTGGCCATATCTTTTTTATATATTATGTATAAGTAGACGCATGTTAACAAAAGTGGTAAGTTGAATTATAAGTTTCAAATAAATAAACAATCTTCTTAAATGACTTTCAAATGTTTTTCATTCAATTATATTTTTTAAATTAAATACGACACTTTTGGAGTGTATACAGGGTGTTTGCGAAATCATAGTACAACCTGGAAGGCGGTGATTTTATATGCAAAAATAAGTTGAAAAAGGAATTACATTTTTTCTTTTGACAGTTCGTTTAAGAGAAATTCGAATTTGAAAATGCAGCGAGTTATATTATACACGTGTTATTGCATAGGATTCGTCTGACGCGTCTGACCGTCTGACCATGTACAACCAATTTATGCAGAGTATAGTTGCATAGTATGTATGTGCAGCACAAGTTTATGCAGAAAGTAGAATTAGTTGATCATGGTCAGACGCGTCAGACGATTCCTAATGCAATAGCACATGTATAATATAGCTCGCTGCATTTTCAAACTCGAATTTCTCTTAAACGAACTGCTAAAAGAAAAAATGTTATTCCTTTTTTCAACTTATTTTTGCATATAAAATCACCGCCTGCCTGCCCGGTTATACGATTTCGATTTCCGGCCCACTCTGTATAGTTTGAGCTGATATTGAAGGTCAACTTCCTTCTTTCAAATAAAAATTTATATTTTTCCTCGTAGATTTCGTACGGATTATTTATTAGACTTCATGCTAAAATTATTTTTAATATAATATACATCTATTAAACGAAAATATAAATGTTTGCGATTTTAACTTATTGTTTCTTTTATTTTTCATTACTAATTTGTGATGTATATTTGTAAAACAATAACTTGATGTAAAATAATACAATGACTTGTGATTTTTCTATGTTTTTATAATAATGTTAAAGGAAAGGTCGGTTCAAGAACTTTTAAACGTTGCATATACAATAATGTATATCAGTGCATTAATTTATTACATCTTTATTTAAACAAAAAAAAACAGACACAAATACCTAAGGAATCTATTATAGTTGAATAAAATATTTCCAAAAATTCATATATATGTTATAAATACAGTAATTAAGACTTGAAAAAAGAGGGAAACAGTGATGTTATACGCGATAATAATGCTAATATTATATATCTACATATAAAAATGCTTTCAAATAATAGATTCAAACGTGTATATATATATATATATATATATAAATTAACAATGAAAATATACTATTCACTATTACATGAAACGAAATATGAATAAATTGGAATTTATCGGTGCGCGTGTTTTTTATTTTGTCTTTATTTATTCTTATCGTTAACAATAATATGTTAATCTTTGATGTTGTTGCCTTTTTAAAGGGCAGAAACGAAAGATAGTTTAATAAATAGAACTTTCTCTTCTAGCATGTATACAGGGTGTCCCAAAATTCGTGT
>CM052344.1:11764972-11775289 GCA_028455595.1 Lasioglossum vierecki | reverse complement strand
TTGGGGGTGTTCGCAGCTTTTTTGGGAAACTGCAGACAGTCGAAGTCTCGGGCTCATCCGTATAACCTACGGCCGCTGCGGGTCTGATGCTGCTGCCACTTTTTTGCAACCCTTGAATTTGACTGCGATCGCGTACTTGAGAGCCACCACCAGCGGTGAAATTACCGGCCAAAGAATTGTGAATTCATCGCTGTCGAAGGATTTTAGTGCATCGACTGTCGCCGTGAAATACAATATTCCAAGTGTGAAAACGTACGTTTGACTGTACAGTGAAAAGTGAAAAAAATTTCGGCATTTATTTTTCGATAATTCATTTATCGATTTGAAAGTGAAAGTGAAAAGTCCAGATCGTTGACCGCGTATCCGTCAGGGTGTCCTATACCTGAAATCTACCACCAGCTGTACAGTTCGTTGACTTGGCTGTACGCCCCTTGGATTGCGGTACTGTCGCATACCTGAAGACATCTGTGTACTTCGTCACCGACTGACCCATTGTCACACATTTCGAGGCAGCAAATGGATTTACGGTTGAATAGGTGAGTTTTTGAAACAAGCAGTTTCTGCCTCTTCTTTCATTCGGGTAAAGTTGCCGTAGGTCGTGTCCGCTATCATGAACACCCGTAATGAATTAACGAGTAATGTTTTCTCGCGATTATCTCGTAAACTAAAGCCGACAGCCAAAAATTTTACAGAGAAATGTTGTTCAGAATAATGGTCTTGACCACATATCCAAAGCTCATTGAAATCGGTGAACATTCACATAATCGAGAAACTCTTGTTCGTTACGATATCACGGTGTACCGCCAACGCTCTCTGCCTAGCGCGGCGCACAGTGGTCGGAAAAAGGAAAAAACCCAAAATTATGAAAGTCGTGATTTCAAACATCGACTAATATTTGCTGATAGACCATGAAAATGGATTTACGTTTTTCTCTGTAATAACGGAGATAAACATTTCTAAAGTAGACCTATTAGGTTGTAGTTCGATTCTTACAGAATTCTAACCACACGTTCGACGTTATTCTTTCATTGTTGGGGACATTTATAACGATATATGCTATATATTATAAATGTATATAGTCTCAGCTTATGCCCGATGCAAATAATTTTCGAAAACTCACAACCAAAATAACAATATAAAGCCCGAAAGTTGGATACATATAATTTAATATTGCAGCTACTTTCTTTAGCTTTGCAAAAAAAGCTACACGTTCCTACATTCTCTGAGTGGTATCTTTTGAAAGAAGACACCATCACACAATAGTTCTGCAAAAATCAGCTGCACGTTTTTGCACGTTTAGATGATATTAACGCTTAAAGTTCGAGAGTGCATGAAGTTTCAGCAACGAAGCAGGATCCCGCAATAAGTGCGCGGCACTTTGCTCTGCACTTTATTTTTTTTAGAAATAAAGATTTCAGATATTATAGAATACACAACACCAGAAAGTGCTCTCGTTTAGCAACAAATGAGGATATGTTAAACATACTTTTAATAACTTCGGATCCATATATTAATCTTTTAAGACCAGAGCCGGAGACAAAAATACTGCCACTTAGCGAACAAGAACAGTCTCTGATGAAATAGAGTTAATGTACATTTCATAAATACATATTATTATACTAACGTAATAATGTAGGATTTAAATATGTTAAGGTATTCGTGCATAATATTATTCGTGATATTATGTAAATAAGGTTATATTAAGTTTTTTGTTTAATACTGTTTCAAGTTTGTTTGTTTAATTCTATTTCTATTTTGTTTTCTTAATACCATTTCAAGTTTTCAATTTTAATATGCTGAAATAATAGTTCGTAATGTAGTAAACAATATTTTGTATAAGCAATTATGTTAAGTTCATTGTTTAAGTGATATAATAGAAGAAGAAGTGATCTAAAAAGAATTATTAAAAAATATTGGGAAATAAAGTTATGGGATTTTTCCATTATTTCTATAGATTCTGACCACTGTGCGGCGTGGCGCGGCTGCCCAGGTCGCGCTCTGATTTGTCCGTGTTTTTCGTTAATAACTCGTAAACAAAGCCGTGGACGCCATTTTTGTAAAGGAAAATGTTGCTTCAAATGACCCAAGGAACCTTCCATTTGCGGGAAGTACACGAATTTTGGGACACCCTGTATACTGTGTGAACCATTTTCGACCATACTTGTATGAAAAAAAATTCGCATTAATAACAGACCACAAACCGCTCACCTCGTTGCATTCCGTTAAGGATCCTACCTTACGGTTACTAAGATGTTGTCTTTTCTTCTAGGGTTCTTTTGCAGATTATTATTATGTGCCATTTTTTTCCTTTCTTTGTGAAAATGGCGTCCCCGGTGTGAGGGTTCCGTAATTTGGGTAGTTCTCTCTTCCCTTCGAATTCTTTTACTCCCTTGTCTACTGGCTCCCCGTTTTCGGTAAGGAAGTAAAGAGAGTTATCTTTTCTCATGTATAGTTTATCGCGTTGGTTTAATATTATGTTTCTTATGGATCTTGTTTCTCTGCTGTGCGAGAATCCTTGGTCTTTGATTGTACGGTCGAAGTTATCGTGGTCGATTTCGTCTTCATTGCTGTAGTCCGTTTCTCCTTCTTCTTCTTTTTCTTCTGATTCAAATATGTTTTCTATGATTACTGGATTTTGTGATTGTAATGTTTTTGTGTCTTTGGTCGTTCTCTGTTCTGGGATTTGGAAAGTTTGTGGCTTTGGTTTATGTGACGTTAGACGTGCCGCCAAAGGGGTGTCGTCGTCGTTCTCGTCGTCCTCGTCGTCGTCGTTCTCGTCGTCCTCGTCGTCGTCGTCCTCGTTATCGTTAACGGATTCTATCATCGGAAAGAATGTGGTGGGTGAAGGTTCTCGGTGGATCATCGCTTTAACTTTGTATCGTTTAAAGGGATGCTCGCGAAGTTCTTTTTCTGTAAATGGTACTGGTCCGTCTATATCTTGGACAGTTTGGCTTCCTGTTCTCATATTTGTGCGAGCGATAAAGGGTTCTATTTCCTCCCTCATTTCCGCAGTTTGTGGTGACGGAGTTTTAAGTATTCTCGCATGGTCGTTCCTCTCCCGGATTTGTTCGTCTTCGGGGTCTGAAAGTATGTCTAATTCCCCAGTATGAATTGGGTATGCAGGCCTTCCAATGGGGTTTCGGGACAGTGCGTCGGCATTTACATTTGTTTTCCCTGCTTTGTACGAAATATCGTATACGTATTCGGCAAGTTTCAATCTCCATCTTTCAATCACAACATCGAAAATACTCACGGAAGCCTTTCAAAACTTGAACAGAAGACTCAAAGAACTCAATATTGAAACAATAGGAATTGCAAAATTCAACAAAATAGATGGCATTGACTGGCAAGAAATAATAAGATTACTACGTAACTCCATTACAGAAAAACATATAAAAATGATAGTCTGTGTTTTGTCGCGGAATCGAAAGTTTGCGAATATTCCGGACCACTGCCCGCCAAGTTAATCTTGGGCAGTTAGTTCAATTGAAACGATGAACGCAAAAGACAATAATTGAGTTACATGAATTTAGATCGCAAGAATACGTTAACGGAAGCGTTTCGTCCCGGACCTGCTAGAGGACTCATCAGTAAGGCTGATCTAGCAGGTCCTGCCTTATACGCGCGCAGATTACAATGTGTCGATTTGTGGTTTTTTGAATGAACGCACGCGAGGAAATCTCGATTGCTTCGATTCGATTCACGAGGGATTTTGACCGGCGCGATCCCTGTTTGTCGGGTGTTCTGACCGTTGGACAACGAACTACCGTGACGCTAACTTTGCAAGTGTTGAGAGCGATTAACAAGTCAAGACGTTAAAGTGTAAAAATCAACTGAGCGGCTTCGACTTCTAGTCCTAGAGCGATGCTCGTTGGATTCTCGAAATATGAAAGAAGATGCGTTGATTGGTTCCTGCAGAAAGTTGCATTTCCCAATCAGTACGCACTTTGATGTTTAGGACCTCCTTCTCGCTGTTCTGAATGAGGCCCTGCGAAGGAGAAATGGGGTGAGATTTTACTCTGTGGACGACGCGTCGGTCCCAGGTAATTCGAGACCCAGCGTAACGGTTGAAGACGTCCTTCGAAGGGATTAGATTTATGATACCTTGTAAACTCGAAAGTGCAGAAAAAAACTAAACGTTGAAAAACTAAACAGATGTCTCTACAGATGTCTCGACTGGTCGCCAAATGACCTTAGTTTGTATAATTCTCGAGGAGGCTATTTAGGCACTTTTGCATCATAAATCTTGTCCAAAGGAAGTCTACGAATTCTGTTCCGTATGCGACGGAACAGTCTGTCACGGAACAGTAATGGAACCAAAAAGTCACCAACGAGGAAATATTCTTAAAGAAGCCCATTGTTCAACTGTAGGTGGACATAAGGGAATTATGAAAACTTACAATAGAATCCGACAAATATTTTACTGGGAAAATCTCAAAACCGACGTACAAAATTTCGTCCGAAATTGCATTCAGTGCCAGTTAAAGAAAATATCCAGAAACAAAACGAAACAGCCCATGATCATCACTGACACACCCGACGCAGCATTCGACAAGGTCTCTATGGATATGTTAGGCCCACTACCGAGAACAACAGAAGGAAACGAATACCTCCTCACGCTACAAGACAACTTGACAAAGTTTTCCATCGCCATACCGATGAGATCAGCAACCGCAGCAAGCGTAGCAAAAGCTCTCGTAAAGTATTTCCTCAGTATTTTTGGAGCACCCAAATCCATACTCACAGATAGAGGTACCAATTTTACTAGTACACTGTTGAAAGAATTATCTAGACACTTCCGTATAACTCGCTATTTGACCACAGCTTTCCGTCCTCAATCAAACGGCTCCTTAGAACGATCTCATGCGACCTTGATAGAATATATTAAGCAATACGTAGACACTAGACATGAGTGGGACGAATTTCCAGAATTAGCAACGTTCTGCTATAACACTAGCGTACACGAAGCAACCGGGTTCACTCCTTATGAACTAATATTTGGCAAATTAGCACGGCAACCTTCCAGTCAATCATTCAACGATACCGATACGCGAAATTATGGCGATTACCTTACCGATGTAATTCAAACACTGTATGACCTCCGAACATTAGCACGCGAAAATTTGATAGCGTCAAAACAGCGATCGAAACAGTACTACGACAAAAAAGTTAATCCGCAAAGCTTTCAATTGAACGATTCTGTATTTTTACTGAAAGAACCTAAGAAAGGAAAACTATCAAATAATTATATCGGACCTTATAAAATAATAGAAACCATGACAAATCATAACGTAAAGATTCTCGTAAACGGAAAACCTCGAGTTGTACACACCAACAAACTAAAATTAGCGCATATTTTATAGTTACTAAATTTGTCTTTTTTTTCTTTTAGATTATACCTTATTTAACCCATAAGTATATATATATATACTAGTATATATAAGTATATATATATATATATATATATATATATATATATATATATATTACACGAAGTTTTATAATACACGGAAATTTAGGACTCTAGGAGATCTAGAGATATAAGATAAACATATATACGTACATGTAAAATAAGAAAAGAGTGAACTAACTCGTAAGTTAATATTAAGCGTCTAAGTAACAATCAATACACTATCATAATTCTAACACATACACTTATTATAAGACATCTAATATTAAGCAGCGCACACATATACACTGTCCAAATCCCGACCTTACACACATCAAATAATCAAACATACGAAATAGCTTCTTACACAAATTATTTCATATGTTCGATTCAAATGAGGGGGAGGTGTCACGTGCGTAACAGACCTAGCAACCCGAGAAGTTAGACAAAGTCTCACACCTGGCCGGACCTTGACTAACCGTCATAAAACAATTTCCCAAATAACTGCAGGACAATCAGGGACCCGTACGACCGAAAACGGAAAACCCGAAAAAACTTTATAGCACCCAAGAAAAAAATAAACTTCCTACTTCCAACGTCCCATACAGACCACACTCACAGCCATATCTACGCCAATCAGAAAACAGACACTCATCCCCACAAGCGCAAAAACAACCAATAGAAATGTAATCGAAAACAGATAGTAACCAAGTTCAAACCGTCAACTTACTTGTAATCCGGATTCCGAACCATCGACACGATTTTAGCACGCGAGCACGATTTTGTACAATCCTCTAAATAAATAGTTTAATTGTTAACCCAGTTCACTGTCTACAACCCAAGTCCCGATCCCAGGTAAATTCCTTAAATGGTTTGACCGAAAAATAAAGGACAATAATATTTTGTAACGCGATCTGTTCCAAAATCGGTGTATCGGCGCGAACGTAACAATATAATTGATGCACATTCTAATAGAGGACGGACGAGGGCGATATACAATATATTTGTGGTTGAAACAGTGGCACACGTAGGACTTAATCTTGGGGACGAGTTGTATAGAATGGCCTTTCTTCACCTTTCATTTTGTGTATAAAAATATGAAAGAAAAAATACAAAATTTCATTTTTTTTTTAATTAATTATTTTGAAATCTTGCTAGACCTCGACGAATGATTATTTCCATTATTATATGCTAGTATCGGGTGTTTTTTTAAGCTCGATAGAAGTTAAAATTGTAAAAAATAGCACATGTTTAGTCGTGTTTTTCCGAGGACACTCTCAGGTGACGCGCGGACGTATTCCTACTCAAGGTTGTAAGGCTTGAGCCCGATATTAAACTCTGGACACGTCGACTGGAGAATGCCCTCGCACGACTGTTATACTACCAATTCTCTGTAGCCGGTTCAATGGGTAAACTGATAAGAGAATGAATTGATCGGATCGATTCGAAAGGAATACGTTAAAGAAAGCGTTTCGTCCCGGACCTGCTAGTGGACTCGTCAGTAAGGCAATTCTAGCAGGTCCTGCCTTATACACTAGCGCACGTAAGGGTCTCCAATTATACCGAGGAATTTAGCGCGATTGTCCCGATCACTGTACCATGTAATACCGCGATGCAAGTCTTGAGACTAGTACTTAGATCGACAAGACAACGGCCGGTGCGTTGTACCTGTCTATTTGCGGATTCAATAATATTGCTTGTCCGAAAGCTAGAAGAGAACTGTCTGCGTTTGACTCATAGCTGCCAGATGTGGCGCTTTTTTTCGCGCATGCGCGACGATTTTAGCCTCCGAAGGCCTCAGTCGAGTACGAAGATCGGGTATCTTGGCCGCCCCGCTAATTTCGCAAAAGGGTATAGCCGGATAGTCTCCCACTACTTTCCTCCCAATAGTGCCTCACAAACTTCGGACGTAGAGACGTCCCTGACAAAACTCGCGCATGCGCGAAAAAAAGCGCCACATCTGGCAGCTATGGTTTGACTTCTTGTCCGTTCGTGATGAGGAAGAAATGCACTGATTGGTTCTTGCCGGAAGTTGCAGTTACCAATCAGCGTTCTTAGAATGTTTTAGCTCGCTTTCTCATGACTCCGAAGAAGGCCTGTTTCTCAGAAAGAGAGAGACGATTCTTGAAAGAGACGTTCCGTCATTCGACACCGTACGTATCGGCCGAAACAGGACCTTTTTCCGCGACCAGGTTTATGGCACGCTGTAAACTTAATATACATATACAGGAAAATAGACACCTGGCAATGTCTAGAATGGTCACCAGAAGATCCTAATTAACTGAATCTTCGAGAAAGATTCCTAGTCACGTATACATCATAAATATTGTTCGAAAGAACCGCGTGTCCTGTTCCCACGTAACGGAACATCACAAAAAATGTAATTTTAATCAAATTATTTTATTCATTCGAAAGATAAATACATGGCATTAATATTTGAAAATGATTTCGGGCATATGGCCACGCGGCTGTTCTTGACGAAGCGCTTTCTGGACGTCCAATTCTGTTCCATCTTTTCGAGCACTGCTGGCTGCATGTCACAAATAACACGAATAATAGAAATATTTATTCGCGGCGCGGCTCGATCATTGCTACTATGGAAAAGAAAAGGAAAGAGGTGTTTCGTCCTGGACCCGCTAGAGGACTCATCAGTAAGGCTATCTAACGGGCCTTGCCTTATACACGACGGGATGCTAGAAGGCCTTCATCATTCTGATCGCGTTGTTACTTTTTCAGAAAACGTTAACGAAAAAAATTGATAACATTCCCACACACACACACACAATCGATTTTCGATTTTCGGGGTCATTACAATAACTTCCCTATACAGGGTGTCCCAAAATTCGTGTACTTCCCGGAAATGGGAGGTTCCTTGGGACATTTGAAGCAACATTTTCCTTTACAAAAATGATGCCAGCGGCTTTGTTTAGGAGTTATTAACAAAAAACACGGGCCAATCAGAGCGCGGCTAGAGCAAACGGAGTCCGACTCAGCGACAGGTCCCGCTTAGCGTGGCGGCGTCATTGGCCGAGCCAGAATCAATCCGCTGTAGCTGCGCTCTGATTGGTCCGTGTTTTTTGTTAAACTCCTAAACAAAGCCGCTGGCGTCATTTTTGTAAAGGAAAATGTCGCTTCAAATTACCCAAGCAACCTCCCATTTCCGGGAAGTACACGAATTTTGGGACATCCTGTATATCGGGAAAAGTTAATAAATAACATATTTAAGTGATCCTCCCATTAACTGGTTTTCCCGATTCAGGAGCGGTGCAGATTGCCAACGGGTTGAAGAAGAACCTGCGAGAGGTTCAGAAGAATGAGGTTGCACGTGCACAAAACGGAATCGCGAACGGCGCCGCGCATATGTTGCAAAACGGAGTGGCGCATTTGACTAATGGTATCGTACCAGGCAACAACAAAGTGGCACCAGCTGTTCAGAACTATTTACCGAACGAGACGAAGGACGCTGTGAGGAAAATGTACAACGAGGTCGAGGGTTACCAGCAAAATTTGCACATGTAGACCTCTTCAAGCCCCATAAATAGCCCCATAGAGACTTGTAACTAATCTACATGTTATAACAGCATAGACGAGCCACGGAATAGACCTGACAAACGAAATAAAAGTTTTCGAAAAGTCGATATGTGGCAAATTGAGTGCGGTTGCTTGTGAAAGATTTCAATTTCAATTTTTCACAAATAGTTATATAATAATGAGAGGAGATGATGCGTGGATTATATATGACCTAACGTGTGGTAGAATATTCTGAATATTCCGCTATTCTTACAACATTTTGTAATTTGATTAACTTACCGAAATAAGTATCGGACGTGTGTGTAGAATTAGAAACAGCAACAAATGATAAACAAATAAATAATGAATTTCTTAATATACAGGATGTTAGATTTGTCCTTTATATCGTCTATGCTGAAACAGAGGGAGTAGAATTTATTTTTTAATATCGTCCTATCTTTTTATAATATTAATCAATTGAATAGCTGCAGGTACAAACAACTGTTTAAGGTTCCCTAATTAGCATAGTACCATAACGTATATGCGTCCCTATATTGTGCCTTAAGACATTTACGACTTAAATAGTATTAATGCAACATTCAAGTAAAGCCAAACATGACGATATAACTTTGCAGACGTAGGATATAAGTACCGTGCAGATAAGTTGGCCACTATTTCGAACATTCTAACAAATTACTTAATTTCATTGCAAATAATTACGAAGGACTTCATTGAATTTCCAAATAATGTTAATAGTTAATAGACTTGTATAGTTTAATACTAAATTATTTGAATAGACTTATAAATTTAATTCGAAATCATATATATATATATATATATATATATATATATATATATATATATATATATATTATTTAATAGATTTATAGTTTAAATTTAAATCATTTTAACGGACTCAGTTTTATTCTAGATCAAAAATATTGGATTGAAGAAGAAATATTAGAACGATAGTTACCATAAAACAAGTTAAACCTCGAGACTAACTATAAGCAAGACATATGTACAAAAAGAACTACATATTATGCATATACCTAAAAAAAATACGTGACCACTTATTTCCAAAACTACCTCTGAGAAGTATACTAATGTATAAGTTTTATAACGATTGAGAATTGTTAATAGCATATACCCAGATAGCACTGAATTCGGTTTGCCACAGCGTGCTAAGCCCGTGACTTCCACGTTACGGGCCCAACACCGCTTCGAGTTTCTCGTAGGCTCAGTGGGCTCGGTTTGGGCCTGGCTTGTGTGCTGGTCCTGGGCCGGCACAGTGGTTCCACAATGCCAAGCTCAGAGCCAGCCCGTCGGGCCGGTTTCGAGCCGATTTACAAGGGTGCGCGGGATTTGCGTTCTCATTTCGTAATAATACAAACGCGGGTGGTTTAAGTAGTCAAAAA
>CM052344.1:11741056-11764872 GCA_028455595.1 Lasioglossum vierecki | reverse complement strand
GGCTCCACAATTCCAAGCTCCGAGCCAGCCCGTCGGGCCGGTTTCGGGCCGATTTACAAGGGTGCGCGGGATTTGCGTTCTCATTTCGTAATAATACAAACGCGGGTGGTTTAAGTAGTCAAAAAGGCTAGATAAAAGATCAATCTAGGCACCAATCGTCCAAAAAAGTCTTATTTTTCCGTATACTAGGTGTAATTTGCATTATTCGGCAGCATATGGTTATGGAAATTGCGCAGTTGTATGCTTCCGTGTGATGCAAATTACGACTCGTAAACATAAAAATAGGACTTTCGAGGTCGATCGCGGCCTGGATCAATCTTTTATCTAGCGTTTTTGACTACTTAAACCACCCGCGTTTGTATTATTACGAAATAAGAACGCAAATCCCGCGCACCCTTGTAAATCGGCTCGAAACCGGCCCAACGGGCTATCTCTGAGCTTGGAATTGTGGAACCACTGTGCCGGCCCAGTATTTACCAGCACACAGGCCTGGCCTAAACCGAGCCCGCGTGCTATCAGGGTAGTGTCTTGTACCGACGTAACTCTAAAATAAAAAAAAAACAAATGTTATTTATATGTATATGAACTAATATGAAAGCGATGCATATTCATAGGTATAACTTTCATAATCACATATACGACAGATTAACTGATAATGTACAATCAGTGACAAAAATCTTTGAACAAGTTACAAAAGTAAAAATGAATTTATTCTTACGATATACATTAGTAAGATATAGTTGCAACTGACTCGTAAATAAAAATTCATATATTACGTTAAATAAATTTCATCACGCTGTGTATATAAAATAGAACAATTACAAAATTAGACTTATTTATTCTTTGGTCTTGTTCAATTATTTTTGCACGTGACTGTACATTTAATTTGTACTTAACATTACTAAAATATATGATATATTAAGAAATTATGATAGGTACCTCGATCGATAGATTTATTCTTAGATTCTTCTTATACAGGGTGTCCCAAAATTCGTGTGCTTCCCGGAAACGGGAGGTTCCTTGGATCATTTGAAGCGATATTTTCCTTTACAAAAATGACGTCGGCGGCTTTGTTTAGGAGTTATTAACGAAAAACATTGACCAATCAGAGCGCGGCTACAGCGGATTGATTCTGGCTCGGCCAATGAAGCCGCCACGCTAAGCGTGACCTGTCGCTGAGTCGAACTCCGTTCGCTAAACAAAGCCGCCGACGTCATTTTTGTAAAGGAAAATGTCGCTTCAAATGACCCAAGGAACCTCCCATTTCCGGGAAGTACACGAATTTTGGGACACCCTGTATACATGCTAGAAGAGAAAGTTCTATTTATTAAACTATCTTTCGTTTCTGCCCTTTAAAAAGGCAACAACATCAAAGATTAACATATTATTGTTAACGATAAGAATAAATAAAGACAAAATAAAAAACACGCGCACCGATAAATTCCAATTTATTCATATTTCGTTTCATGTAATAGTGAATAGTATATTTTCATTGTTAATTTATATATATATATATATATATATACACGTTTGAATCTATTATTTGAAAGCATTTTTATATGTAGATATATAATATTAGCATTATTATCGCGTATAACATCACTGTTTCCCTCTTTTTTCAAGTCTTAATTACTGTATTTATAACATATATATGAATTTTTGGAAATATTTTATTCAACTATAATAGATTCCTTAGGTATTTGTGTCTGTTTTTTTTTGTTTAAATAAAGATGTAATAAATTAATGCACTGATATACATTATTGTATATGCAACGTTTAAAAGTTCTTGAACCGACCTTTCCTTTAACATTATTATAAAAACATAGAAAAATCACAAGTCATTGTATTATTTTACATCAAGTTATTGTTTTACAAATATACATCACAAATTAGTAATGAAAAATAAAAGAAACAATAAGTTAAAATCGCAAACATTTATATTTTCGTTTAATAGATGTATATTATATTAAAAATAATTTTAGCATGAAGTCTAATAAATAATCCGTACGAAATCTACGAGGAAAAATATAAATTTTTATTTGAAAGAAGGAAGTTGACCTTCAATATCAGCTCAAACTATACAGAGTGGGCCGGAAATCGAAATCGTATAACCGGGCAGGCAGGCGGTGATTTTATATGCAAAAATAAGTTGAAAAAAGGAATAACATTTTTTCTTTTAGCAGTTCGTTTAAGAGAAATTCGAGTTTGAAAATGCAGCGAGCTATATTATACATGTGCTATTGCATTAGGAATCGTCTGACGCGTCTGACCATGATCAACTAATTCTACTTTCTGCATAAACTTGTGCTGCACATACATACTATGCAACTATACTCTGCATAAATTGGTTGTACATGGTCAGACGGTCAGACGCGTCAGACGAATCCTATGCAATAACACGTGTATAATATAACTCGCTGCATTTTCAAATTCGAATTTCTCTTAAACGAACTGTCAAAAGAAAAAATGTAATTCCTTTTTCAACTTATTTTTGCATATAAAATCACCGCCTTCCAGGTTGTACTATGATTTCGCAAACACCCTGTATACACTCCAAAAGTGTCGTATTTAATTTAAAAAATATAATTGAATGAAAAACATTTGAAAGTCATTTAAGAAGATTGTTTATTTATTTGAAACTTATAATTCAACTTACCACTTTTGTTAACATGCGTCTACTTATACATAATATATAAAAAAGATATGGCCAAAAAGTTTGAAGGTCAATTGGAAGTAAATAAATATTATAAACGATATAAAATCAATATCGTATACTTCTTGAAACTATATTTTTAGTATTAAAGAATCGTTCGCGTGTATAATTTCTGTAATTTGACTTATTTATTGACAATTTCACTATACATATATGTAACGAATGGTCAAGCACATCAACATGTTACTTCAATCGCTAATCGTAATACATACATAACAATGTATCTCAAACTTCTGTTTAATAAACTCCTATTCAAAGAATAGAACACATTTGACCCTTTCCTTCAAATCCTTTTTTTTACATAGATCTATGTATATGTTCCTCATATGTTCAATACTCGAAGCTGCGAGTGATGAATCACAATAAATTAGTAGTAAGCAGTACATGAGTGATAAATATTAGTCTGATATTGTATGCAATGGAAGCTTAATATCTACATATACTGTATCTTAGTACAGTTTAAAGAAACTATCTGCCTCTTTAAAATTTATACATGATTTTTACTCAATCTATGGTAAGCTATATACACACTTCCGTTACGGAGTATGAGTCTTCCCATTAATACTTGGTCAAAAGTACACATGTGAAACTATAAACCATTGGACTTTTGAACACATTTTTCGTGACAGGAAAATATATATAATTATAATATTCCTCTTTATTTCTACTTATTATATTCGATTAAAGTGCCGCAGACGTAGTTTATTTTATAGTATAGTCTATACATCCTTACTCTTTAACGAGCTGTTTCTAAACGTTTCATTTCCTTTGTTCACCGTGGATCTGCACGAATATGTTTTGTGTGTATGGTAAAATATACAGGTTTTCTTCGTTATTTGAATCATTTAAATCAAATGAGATCATGAAAACGCTCAATACTTGTTTCCAATCTAATCCTCGATTCATACCTTACACTATACAATTTCTCTTTCCACTTAACATTATGTACGATTGGACTCCGACAGACGCTACATTCAAAATAAACAACGTATGTAGTCTTTTCTGGTGTTTAGTAACACGTAAGATTCCAAAATGAATATCTTGTAATTTCAAATAATATTCGAAACAAATTGTTGAAGTTATACAAACGCTCGATGTGTGTGTTTGCAAGTGTGTTTGTACATGAACTACATGCAATGTGTACACGTGTTGCACTACACACTTTCCCTTTTTTTTTGTTATGCTATCTTTTAATCTACATTAAAACAGGATACTTGAAACCTTAGTCGTAAACTATCACGACGAAATATGCTAGTCACAGGAAACATTAACTTTATAATATAAATTATAACAAACATAGTCGTCTACTTGCCTCTAAAAAAAATGGCATATAAATTAAACTCGTTTGGCTGATTTGATACCAAAATCAATATCATGGGGCTAGAAACACTACTTCATGGTGGAATACTATTATACGATATATATATAATCGTATAATAGTGTGTGTATATATATAAACTATTCTAAACTTACATATTTAAGAAATAAATTATACTTGAAAATAGGAATGTTGGGGGAAAAAATGATCGAGTAGTTCGACAATTCAGAGTAGGAAATAAATGCTTATTTGATCAAACATACATGATTGAAAGAAAAACGAATTAAAATTATTACTGATAATGAGCAAAAGTTGTTGATGTATTATTTACCATTATGAGAGAAAAAAAACAGTCGTGAATAAAACGGTATGTAATACCTAATTATCATAAAGAGCTAAACGTAATGTATTCACATATTAATTTTATAAAAACTGGATCACGTACGATAAAATGTATATCACCAGCACAAACTAAAACTAAATTATTCTTTCTCTTTGCCACGCCACATAAAGGAGTAGTTTTAACTAATTCAAGAAATTTTAAAACTATATTTGGCCACGAATCTACGAGAAATTCAGTTTGGAAGTCTAGATCCTAAAAGACCTCATATAAAAGTACACGTAACAGAAATTTACATATGTATTGGATAAAACAACCATGGAGAAGTTCGAATACATACATGTAGGAATCAACGTGTATTATGTATATACAATTAATTTGGCAGAGAGAAGAACATGTAAAAATGTATATATAAGAAAAGAATTATAAAACTAACAAATTATGACTCGTCCATCTTCACGACCTTATTGAGTAGTCTGTCTTAAAGTCTTAAAATGCTTTGATTTCGGAAGTGTCAGTTTTTGCTTATTTTTAAAAGAAAAACAACGTGTACATGCTTGAAAATAGAAAAATGTCCAAAATCAGATCACGTCCGAAATCGCCTAGCATACGATAATTAGCTTTATTCATCACGAGTTTCATTCTTCGATCATGCTGGTATGACACACGTTACAAGTAATAGGACCACATGGAAACCAAGCCCATGAAAACGTGTTTAGAATATGATTTGTGTAGCAGTCTTTGACTTTGGCATTATTCGAAACGGGAGATCGAAATCGGATTTTTCTTCACACTATGCATTCTTGAACCGATGCATCGTGTGAGTAAACGATATGTAATTTGTAGAGATGCGGAGAACCCGAAAATGTCGGATACTCGATGGTCAGGATGAGTCGGATATCTCGGATAGTTCTCGAATATATTCGATATCCCGATATATTCCATTCAAGAACCCGTCCCAATTCCGACATTACTAGGTTCTCGCCCACCTCTGGTAATTTGCAATGGTACAATGTTACTATTAACACCAAAGTTCGGAACTGGAAGAAAAAATCAGACGATATGCACAATGAAACGAAATAACATAATTAACAGAATTATGCGACTAATGTTTCACTAACATAACGGAACTAAAGAATAGTTAGCTCACGTTTCGTTCAAACCCTGACACAAATAATACAAACAACTTACATAGTAGATCGTTACCAATTCTATGTAATAAATCGTTCTTTTACAGTGTTATTTGAAAATAAATAAGTGATTTTTATTGCAATAATGAATGTTCATGGGCTTGGCTGATCATTGTTCGACCAAGTTACCATTCATCAGCATTCATACACAACGGTAAATTTTTCACCACTTAATCGTGTAAAATTCAAACGTTACTATCAGGTTTACTGGAAAAACCGATTGGCTGAGCATTTTCAACAAGAGTGGCCTGCATACTCGACGAAGGAACCTCAATGGTCGCAGCTGTTGATCTCATTTCATGAAGAGGTGCCCTACAAATTTTTACATCATTAAAAAAATTCAACTAATTGTTTATGTTGTAAATATAACATACACCTAATTATAAACAAAATATTTTTAGGAAAAGATATATATATATATATATATATATATATATATACACGTATTACGTCTATGTACAGTTGGAGACAATGAGGGAAGTGCAGACACCCTTTAAAGACTATCATAATAACTTTTGAAAATTGGATCAAACGAGTAGGGCTGTTTCCAGATGTTAGAAGGATCAGGTTACTTACTAGGCAATGTCTAGAAATTTTTTTTTTGAAATTACACTATCGCTCAAAATTTTAAACGAAAAAGTGAAGGTCAGAATTTTTAACTTTTTGCGTTTTGTCTCTACTGAAAGTTTAAAATACACCTTTGGAGATCTAAGTAAGATATACATATACATGCAAAGCCATAGTATTATAGCACATGTAATATACAGGGTGTTTACCTACAAGTGGGAGAAAAAAGGAGTGGTTCTCGACGATAATCTAAGACGAAAATGAAGAATAAAAAAATTGCGATTTCGGTTCGTTAATTTGTTATTAACAATTAAAAATCCGCCTAAAATGCGGCAACACTTTCGACAGACGTCTACGTTGCGTACGTCACACAGGCGCGCGACAGTCATGTATCAAGTGACAGTTGCATGCATACCTTGGTTCTTATTTCGGGCCCCAACGAGGTGAAAATGTTTAATAAATAGCTGGACGACATTGAACCTACCTACTTGTTAAAATCCACAAGGGCATTTCTAATATCCGCCCTATGAAATTATCGAGTAGAAGGGGTCAATGCCCTTTCACTTTTAAATTCTTCTCACACAAATCCATAAATCCTTATTCTGCACTATAATTTTTCATAAAACCGAACTTAAATACTGGAATAAACGCTCTAGCACTATTTACCATAACATACACACGCACTACGAGTTTACTAAGAAGAATGTGGAGAATGTAAAGAACTGGTAATCCTTTAATGTTGAAACACTGCACTTTATTGAACTTGATTTACAACGCGAGACTCGCATGAGGACCGATTCACCGACGGAACGGATATCTTTGAGGTCATGCGATTTCTGCAAACGGAAATCTTCGACGCGTGCGAGAAGAATCCTCCGTACAAGCTAGCATCCGTATGCACACTGATTCAAGACAGCTGATGAGGTCAATGCCTGAGCCCAATCGATAAAACAAATGCCGATCTACAACAGCAAAAACCCGCCGATTTACAGCGACTGCTCGCGCAAACATCTCGCGTTACTATGCCAACTCATTTGTGTCCTGTTTCAACGAACATCGCGATTCTTTCTCATTCTGGCTGTGATCGCCAAATATCTAACGTTCGTTACAACGATTTTATTTAATTTATTCTGTTCAGATTTAGTTTAATTTAATTTTAATTATTAATAGTTCTAGTTGTTTTTTTTATTAGCTTCAAAATAAAGTGCAGTGTTTCAACATTAAAGAATTACCAGTTCTTTACATTCTCCTCATTCTCCTCAGTAAACTCGTAGTGTGTGTGTATGACATTGTAAATAGTGCTAGAACGTTTATTCCAGTATTTAAGTTCGGTTATATGAAAAATTATAGTGCAGAATAAGGATTTATGTATTTGTGTGAGAAGAATTTAAAAGTGAAAGGGCATTGACCCCTTCTACTCGATAATTCCATAGGGCGGATATTAGAAATGCCCTTGTGGATTTTAACGAGTAGGTAGGTTCAATGTCGTCCAACGATTTTATAAACATTTTCACCTCGCTGGGGCCCCAAATGAGAACCAAGGTATGCATGCAACTGTCACTTGATACATGACTGTCGCGCGCCTGTGTGACGTACGCAACGTACAGCTGTGTCGAAATGTTGCCGCTTTTTGGGCCAATCTTTAATTGCTAATATCTAATTAACGAAGCCGAAATTGCAATTTTTTTATTCTTCATTTTCGTCTTAGATTATCGTCGAGAACCACCCCTTTAATTTTCTCCCACCTGTAGGTAAACACCCTGTATATGCAACGCAAGATAATCTTGCACTGTTAAATCTATAAAGTGTAGTGAAATTATAATATGTATCATAGAGATAGAGATTTAAAAGATATCTACAGAAGCTAGAAATGTAAGAATAAATTTTAAACTTCATATATTATTGCCTGGTTAGTGAAGTGGTGCAATGATTGTTTGATGATTTATGAACGCCTCCAGTCGGGATCCTCCACAATAGCTGTAGGTTGAGTGTAAGTAGGATGATCTGTAGTAGGAGGAGGTACAGTACCCTGTGGGGAACCCATACCCGACGTCATTCCTGCTTGGTCGGGCCTGGATCCTCTGTTATTATTAGTGTATTAGTATCAACACTGGGAATTACACTTATCGAATATATTATTGTTATTTCATACTATAATTTAATGACGCGTACTATATACAATCTATTTTAAGAAATTTAAAAGATGAAATCATAGAATTACTCAACCAGTATTTCTCCTTCTAATAAACAAAGTAAAAAATCTATAGATTTTGTTATTTGCATAAATAGTTTCCAGTTCTATGACTCTATAAGAGGACTATCGTATGAGAATTTTTAAGTTCGCAATTAAGGTAAACTGTACTATTGCTGGCATTACAGTAGTTATTAGCAATTTTGATTTAAACGGCAAATATCAAGAATTCCTGGTATAGAAAAATACAGCAATTTTTTATTGCTTCTTATTTATAGTTCAAAGCAACGTTGTAGTTTTCATAATGAAGTTCCACATATGATTGTTAGCAAATGTGTCAATGACTGTACTAGTTGTCTTGCGATTGTGGTTCACTGAATATATTTTATAATAAAAGATTTATTGTAAAACTTGTAAAACTTTTATTCTTTTCTTTCTGATCTTGCTGAGAAATCTCTATTAGCTTAAAATAATACAAATTTAAACTTTGTAAAACATTTAAAAAAAGATGAAAAGATCTTTACTACGATTTTGGCTTAGGGCACCAATCATTGTATCTACAGTTTATCCTATGCCCTATATAATCAATTTATAATTGTATATATAATTAATTATACATCTAATAACCATTATATAAAATTTACTTTTCTATTTTAATCTCTCTGCGCATCTTATTTCATCTAATTTCTTAAAAAATATATATTTCTTGATTTTGGCTGTGGCATACACTTTAAAAATTTGTGTTCCAAACTGAGAACACAATGTAAAGAATACAAGGTACCCAAAACCCATAGGAATAAATTCAAACACAAATGCAAACGAACACAAGGTAATATAGATAGATGTAGATACTCTTCCACCCAGAAGCGAATGTGTGCACACATTATTGCAGAACACACCATATGGTTTGTTTAGTGTAATCAAACACAAAGAGCAATCATATTATTAGAAATGAATCAGATTACTAGAAATTAACATAAAAGACAAAATGCGTTCATTAGCACCGATAATAATTTATACCTGTAAGGTTATTAATGTTAGAAATGGGATACTCACTTCCGACCAAGCGACATCATTCCATATATTACACCTGTTGCAAATATTAGGCCACTGCCAAATAAACTACTCATTCCGAAACAGAGGAAGACTGGTGGAACTGCCGCCCTGAAATAATAAAACAATGTTGCACATCTGATCTATAAGTGAAACAGTGTAGTATTCTAACTGAAAAGAAACACAGTACAGAAAGCACTAAAATGTCTACAGTAGATTCTCGCTCGTTGCACTCTCGATCGAATGCCTATGTTTTTGTTCATGCAAAGTGGAGAATACAGCTTACGAGAAATGATGATAAATTCTGTTTTAAGGTGAAAAAATCCTATGGACTGATTAGACCAAAGTTTATTATAAAAACCTTGGATCTTGTCTGAAATTCCAATCCCATTTTCGTGCAACAAACGAGTACTACTGTGTCTGAAAAATGTACTTACAAACAATATACCGCTGCTCTATTCCAGTAAGGTCGCTTTTCCACCCAATCACTTAAGTTTTGTACAAAATCAATGAACAGACAGCAACACGGCGCCTCTATCATTACAACTACAAAACCAGCCACCATCTGCCACATACCACCGATTAGGCAACCTATATCGCCGAAGAGTATCGATACACAATTCCATGCTCCGAGAAAAATTGCAACTGCAACAAAAATTCATCGAAAATATAATCTCAAAAAAAACATAAACCCGTCGAAGTAGCAGAATTCTACTGGCCGTACACTCTTCTCTCACCTATCGCAAATGATTGTAATAAAAATAGCGTATTCTGCAAAAATGTAATCGTAACACTGGATCATTTGAAGTACCAGAGTATCAACATTTTTCTTAGAAAGAAAATCAACTTAGAAGCGTAGAATGTATGATACATTTAAATATCGTGAATCTGTGAATAAAATTTCGAACAATGTATATATATATATATATATATATATATATATATATATATATATATATATATACACATATATATTCTGTTACTATACCATAATGCCTGATAAATATGACAGTAGGTCGATAGTGTAATATACGACACGTTATGGAATATATATCATTTTCGAGAACGTACTAAAACTTCCTGCGGTACCGAGCCCTCGACCAGCATATTTCATCCACCAAGGTACATCGTCCTTGGCAACAGGGTCTTCTCCTGGCCTCTGCATGATCGTCATTATTTTTTCGAACGACTAGAAAAAGTAAAGGAGCAATTTTTTTTAGAATTACGGCTATGTAGCCGGACGAACGTGTTCTCAGAAAATTCGACAAGATTTACCATTTTGATCGTTCCACGCTCCACTTCTTCAACAGCTGACAGGACCAAATGGAACTGACAGCACACTAAGGATCTGTTGTTGTACGAAAAATCGATCCGCGAGTTTCTTAATTACGTGGGCAGAGGCGCTTCTATCTGTCAACGATTTTAGCTGTTCTCACGTGCAATTCTCGATGGTTAGGTGGTTAGAGTTAGGTTAGGTTAGAACACTGTTTCTGCTGCCAACCTAAATACTATAATATAACTGTACACACATAGCAGGGCGAAAGTGGAAAAGAAAGGGAGGAATACCTAAAGAGAAACGGATGGAATCAAGCAGGGGTGGAAGAGATGAGATTGCAAGAGAGGGAGATGACGGAGAGGCTAAAGGGTAGAGACAGAGAATTGCAACAACAAGAACAGCATGCGAGGATAGAGCAGTCCAAATATAATGAAAGGTACAAGCACATAAGGATAGGAATGCTGCCGGATTATCTGAGGAGGAAGGGTAGAGGAGACAGTCACAAGCTCATAGCGAGGGTAAGGTGTGGAAACTTAGAGAATTGGAACAGATACTGGATGGAGGAAGAAGCAAGAAGTTGCGATCTATGTGGGGATAAATATGGAAATCTAGAACATCTGACAAGGGATTATAAGATAATGGGGGAAATGATCAGGCTCGAGGATGTAGTGAGCGGAAAAAGAGATATAAAGGTCGAAGAATGGCTGGAGAAGTTGACGAAAAAGAGGGAAAACAGAGCATAAACAAACCAAAGGGAGTACGAAAACAAAAATGTAAAAGTTAGGGAATTGGGGAGGGAAGTAATAAGTAGGGAATTAAAGGGGTTTAGCAATAATTAGGAGACTAAAGGAGGAGGTCAGGATAGGAATGCGTGAAACATAGGTAGGAGAGAAGATATGGACGAATGCGTGAGACATAGAAATGAATGTGAGAAAGTAGGGAAGAATGAGTGAGACATTGAAATGAATGAGAGAAGGTATAGACGAATGCGTGAAATAAGTTATTGTTTTGTAAACCAAGTCACATTTCTTGGCTGTAAGGCTGAAATAAATAAATTATTATTATTATATAACTGTACATAACCCTATTTATAAATATATGTGAACGCGAAACATAACCTCTTGCCTCCACCAATCTCTCAGTGATGGAGAGTTTAGTTATTTTTAACAGCACGAATTACAATTTGAAAAAAAACCAACTGGAATAGACTTTATTTAGAATTATTATTTATTGCAAAATTAACATTAATTGCTTTGCTACTTTCCCGATATATATATATATATGTATAAAGAGTCTTCGATGACTAAATATATGTACATATATTTATGTACATAAAGGACTGCTTTTGTTCGATGAGGACGCCGAGAGTCTAAAACAGTCTAAAAGAAAGATACATCGAATGGACAATTATTTTCCAAAAATGTCATTCTTTTTTATCTTTATGTTCATGTGACGACACTAATTAGATATAGTTAAACACCGATAAGATAACGAACATCTCCAAACTTATTCTCTTAATTGAGATATTGTTAAAGACATCGTTGGTTCTTCTCGATTTATTTTCAATCGCTTGTCTTTGAATCAAAGAGGAAATACAATGTTATAATAATAATAATACATAACAATGGGACAACACATTTATCACATGAAAAGAGATATACTAATATAATATTTGTGTAGATCTGAAAGCTACTTATATCAGATATCTAACAGAAAGAAATATTTGTCCCTATAGAATAATTTTATTAGTCAAGGTTCACGTAAAGAGTGCTTGATTATTGCATCAAAAAACTTACATAGTTTTGTACGAATATGAATTACATTGATAACAACGTGTATGTAATGTTTTTATTGGAATCAAGTCATGTTGTATATTCAGTAAAATCATCCATATAAATACGTTTATTCGATCGTGGCGATAAATCGTCAGTTGTGCCGTCAGGATTGTTATTTGTTGTTTCTTGTAAAACACGGTTTCGAAGCCGTTTTATATGCCGTAAACGTTCCAACCAGTTGGAGGCGTACGGATTATGACTGTTTTGTTCTAAAGATGACGAAACCATTGAAGCAAGCTAATAAAGGAGAAAAGTTAATGAATGTTATTGAACATCAGTAAAGTATAGAGTAACGATAGGAAACAACCTACATTGGCATGAAGAGCCAACTGTCGAGACAAAATTGCTAAATTTTGATCTGATATTATCTTGGGTTCGCTATGTCGAATGTGCTTTGCTAATTCCTCTTTCACCTGAACTGTAACTTGATTAGTACCGTGATCCAAGGGCTGGATCACAACGCACGCATAATTGAATTGCCCCTAAATAGTAAAATCAGAGAGCAATAGAAGAACGTCATATATGTCTTTGTTACAATTAATACGAATACCTTTACAGTTTGTATGTTATACGGTTCTCCAGATTCATTGTAAACTACGGTAACATAATTATTTCCAATGTGTTGCTTCTTAGAGGTACATTTTGGGTCGCTGGATTTAGTTGGCATCAATGTGGCCACGTGAAAAGCCACCTGCGAAGATTTAATTACGTTGTTTCTTTAGACATTTCAAATAATGCATGCATGAACCTAACCTAACCTAAACTCGCTTACAGTATTACGCATCAATTATTTTGCCAGAAATTGGGCCAGTGAACCAAATTTTTGTTTTTTGGGTAACCCCGTACATTAGCTTTAATGACTAATTCAAACCTGTGTAACATCGTCCTGCCAAATATATGCAAAGTTCCCATTTTCACCATTACGATCAAGACCTCCTAGAAACACGCTCTCATCAACGTCCTTTAACCGGACCAACGTTCCTAGTCGTTGTAAAAACTCAGTATATCGAAGAGACCCATGCTGATTAGCCAAGATTTCAGCCTCGTTAGAGGTTTGTCCTGGGCCAACATAAAGAACTCCAATTTTATGGGTTTCGTACGGTTGTATCCTATCCAAATTCGTCACAGCTCTTTGCACAGCTGTTGTTTGCGGAACTAACAACGGTTTCTCCGAGGGTGATCCGAAATGAGCCGTGTGATATAGTTGTAGAAAGACAAAACTGTAATGCAGGTATTTATAATGTAAATTTCTCAATGTATTGTGAAGACGAATCGTTGAATATGTTAAACCGCAATGCACCTAGGATTGATACCAGCTTTCGGTGGATCTTTCACTCGTGGTGAATTTCCTCTGCGTATGGTGTCCCATTCTGCGCGAGATTTCTTCACAGGACTCATCACAGAAATTGTATGACCTCTGTCACGGAACGGTATTGGCAAAGGAGGTAACATGGACGGATCGGGTCTTTCATCCTTCTGGTGAAAATAATGTATCTATATAATCCCCAATTGAAAAGAAACATAAGAAAAGATGTACAATTCGCAATTGTATATTGTATATACTTTGTCCCCAATATGATTTCGTCCAATAGGCGGTTTGTTCTCTGGTCCTATTATTGTTTGTTTTTGACCAGACTCAAGACTAGATAATCGAGGATAAATTTGGGTGGGTGATTGTGGAGGTTTCGCAATAGATGATTGTATTTGTACTGTGCGTGCTTGCACACCTAAGAAATTCCCCTGTACCTGCAAAAATTAAAGCAATTCAAAATTCTGTTTCATCCGTACAAATACTCAATCTCTCTCACACAAATACTCAAGTAAATGGGTTAACATTTGAACAAAAAAATTAACAAGCTCTAATAGTTCCCGCGATATTCGACCAAATATTATGGTTCCGAGCCCTAACTTAGAGGGCTGTCCTCACCCTTTCGATATGGACAATGGACGACAAAAAAAATGTTCAATATTTTTCCATGAACTAGTTTTTCCAAAAGTTTCATAAAAATCGTGTCTCATTTTGGTATGTTCCCTTGTTAAAGACAAAGAACTGTATACCTGTAGAGTTGTTGGTGATGGCGGAACGGTATTGCTAGTAGTTGTAATAACTTGGGTTACTTGCGTAGCTCCAGGGTATGATCGTTGAGATCTCAATGCAGATGGATGATCCGATGCATTTTCTGAGGATGGCGGCGTTGTACCCATGCCAAACATTTCTTCCGGTATAGCTTCGCAACTGACTCTACAAAATTTATATAAATTATCCATATACATTCTAATAGACGCTTGTAACAAATGCATTGACTCTGAAACATTCTCTACTAATTCACTTATTTCTCATCTTAATGTCTTGAACTACGTTTTTAATTTTAATATTGTACAACGATACAACAATACAACGATACATAATAACACCTTTGAAAGAACAATACCTCATATCCTTCGCGTAAGTATTTTTTGCCCGATTCTTCGACTCCGCATCAAGTTTCACTTCCAGATCTACGGACGAAAGCTCCCGATCTATTTGTTGTTGATTTAATTTGTCTTTATTTAAGAATGGATTTTTCCAATTTGCGCTCATCTCGGGGCTAGAGTTTGATCGGCGCACTGGATTCCGGGAACGACGTAAATCTATCAACGATTATTTATTTATTTATAAACGCTCGATTAATTAGATCAAACATATTTAAAACTTATTCGTACCATCGTCACCATCTTCTAAACTTTCTAAACTATCGCGGGAACTCTGTCTGGAAGGATTTGGTCGAGCCGGTGAACCCGGGATCGCGATTGGACCGGATGATATAGAAGATGATGTTACAGACTTCAACACACCGCTATGTTCAGTTTGTACTTGATCCAGAGTTTTCTCCGCAGTATCCTACGAGAAGCACTTTACATACACAGGATGTCCCATTTGAATTATTCACATGCAATTATTTAAGCTTTAGTTTTGGACATAATTGCGTGTGAAACTTCAAATGGGACACCCTATATATAAAATAATACAGTATTACAATGTTCCCTAAATCAGTATACATTTTCAAACTACCTCTCCTTCGTCCCCGGAATATTCTGATGTAGATTCTTGTTGTTTTTGCAACAAATCCTGGTTTGGTCTATACAGTGCCATTATGTCGTGCACAGGAAAATCCACGTGCATTTCGAATTGTGTAGAATTTTGAATCCTCATTATCCAAGACATGTCACCCGTTGGCCTGCGTACATATATCTCAGCCCAGCCTTGACACCAGCACGCACAAAGCACGTGTTCTTCTTGTTTCTGACTATTTAGTATTTGTTCCAGTTTCGACGATTCAACTAGCTCTTTGTCCGCTTTTTCGACAGGGAACTCTCTTTTCGTTAGCTCCAAGTCATCTGACGCTTTCTTTGATTCTTCTATTGGAGAATTTGCTGCTGTGTTTCCGGTAGAGCTCCCATGACCTCCGGAAGATTGCCTAGACAATCGGTCCTCCTTTGCTGTCTGTATTTCATTGTTTCTTTTTACCGTAGTATGGAGAAATGGAAAAATCGAAAAATTAATGAAAGAAGAAGTAACGATACCTCCGTGCTCGACGCCCTCCTTAAATTCAATTGAGATGTTCTTGTATGTTCAGGTGATTGAGGACCAGGTTTGCAAACAACCCAGCAATTATCACAGAGACCACCACGCATTGCTTTATTGCTACAACCACTTGTCGTCACAGTAATAAGTTTATTCCCAAGCAACCATGTCATTGATTGGCCTTCCTTCAGAAGAAAATCAGCGGTTGAAAGTCTGCACATAAAAAAAGACACATCACGGTGAAATTGTTTATTATGTATGGTTTTATAATAAATTTTCACATTTTATATTTTATTTTTTTCCGCAATTTTCTGTTTTGTTAGGTAAAGTATATATGTATATACATTCGCAAGTCTTTTCTATGCTCTACAAACCTATCTACTTCGATTTTTCGAATTAATTGATTTTAATCAATTCTCATGCTTTTTCAATGGAAGTTCCAGGAGGCAAAAAATTTCATTTTCGACATTTGCTCAATATCTCACTCAAGCTGTGTGACACCCAAGCTTCAAGTTTTTTTAGTAAAGCCCATGGAGATGGACTGTTTGAATTTGCATATATATATAACCTAACAAAAGACAAAATTGGGGAAAAAATAAAATAAAAAAACGCGGGAATTTAGTACACAACCCAATATTGTGTATCTGTCGAAATGAAGGATTTCTAAACTTACCTTTTAGGCCGCGCTGAGTATGTTGAGAACGTGTATCGAGCCATCAAGTCAATACAGGTTTCAGTAAGTTCAACGTGAAAAGTCATTAGTGCTTCGTCGATGGGTGGCTTCAGATTCGAAACTTTACTATCACCAATCATACGATTGGACATCATTGGTCTTTCTCTTCGACCTCTACTGCCCTATAAACAAAAACGCAATAGTAGAGAATTGAGCATTGAGCAGATCGAGGCGTGTACAAGTTATAGTAGTAATTCATTTACACCTGTTCTGTTAAACTGGAACTACGTTTTCTATTCGACGAGTCTTCATTCATAAAGTTAAAGTCTGGTTTCATCAAATGTCCTTCTTCAAATGGTATTATTACATTTGCTTCCAAGCCCTAGATAAAAGTATGTGTAATACACAATCCCCAAGATATTAACAACATTAGTTGATCTTAATCGATATACGTACTGTAGTAATAAACCTAACAAAATCTCTTCGAAATGGTAATCGGCACTTTAGAAACCATACGGCGATCACATGATGTGCCAAAGAAACTGTGTAGTGGTCGTATTTGAACGGATTTGTATACGGTAATAAAATAGCAAACACTGACATATATTGGTCTCCAATAAAGCTCGCAAAAACTTTTGGCAGTCGCGTAAGAGCTGAGAAAAAAAGATGTTGTACATGTTGTAGTAGGTAATAAAATTTTATACTTACTAGATAAAAATTCCAAAATCGGTATAGCAATGTGTACTGTTGCTGAAATTTTAGATAGATTTAAGAGAACCTCTGATAAAAGTTTGTTCATCGCGTCACGCATTTCCAAAATACAAGTTGTAAGACTAGTAACACACTGACTCGCGCACTTTGCAGTTAAACCAACCTAAAATTAAAAACTTGCATTCATATCTCCAAGCAACAAATGCTCCGTCAAGAGCTTCTTTCTAGAAGTAAATGTTGTTATTTACCTCTAAACATTTTATTAAACGCTGCTGTAAGTTAGGATCCAGATGCGCATGATACGAAGCTAATGATGCTAATACTGGAAAAACGTGAACGCGAAATTCAGATATCGTAAATTTCGGAGGAACATTGTACAAAGATTCTGGAAGTCGTAGGTTCTTGTCACTGACCTGTAAAATATACTTTGGTCAGTTAGTTAGTGAACATATTAAAATTATAGACGGGTAAAAATGGAATATGGCTAGTAATACTGATAATGATATATCACCCTTGTATAATAGGGTAATGTGTATCATATATATATATATATCATGATATATATATATATCATACCATTGAACAAAGTGCTGTACCAAAACAGTCAATATCATTAGTATGTCGTGATAGTACCAAGGCTCTATTTTGCATTACTTGAGGTAACTCCTTTAACACAAGTTGCAGAACTTTCCAATCTATAATTATATAACAAAAATTTACATCGAATTGTTTGAATTGTTTTCTATAGAAGCGAATAAAGAAATACGAACCTTTCTCTGATTTAATGCATGAAATAACAGCTTTGCATGCATGCGCCAATGACATGTGAGTAATCTGACAAGACAAGTGCGACGGAGCTGGACTTGCTGGTGGAGGACTGCTTCCGCCACCTCCACTATTTATTCGTTCAGTAGCTGCATGTTCTAAAACTAAGTACGGACTAAATCTTGTCACAGACGCATTTTGTGCATCTGGAAATCCGAGATGATACAACGTGTTTGCTCGAATTTTCAAGAAACACTCGAAGATCTAAAACAGATGTAAAACACATGTAGGACTTGTTCAAGGCAAGCAAGGAAAGCTTAAAAAATAAAATCATAGAGTTGAATCATGTTATCCATTTATGTCCTACCAGATATCGAATTGTAGAGACATCATGGAAGACACTTGGATCTTTATAATGCTGATCAAGATGAGTCACTAGAACCTTATAAGCACGTATTGCATGACTGGATGGCAAATAGTAAATTTTCAATGTTAATATTTTTATTACACCAATAACTGCTGTTTTCACATCCTTAATATCAGTATCCTTTGTAATTGGAATGTCAGAACAGAAAGGCTTGATGATTAACTGAAAACGAACCAGCTTTTTTTAATATCAGCTTTTCTTTCGTAGATGTAACATGTAACATCAAAATTAGTATTACAGTTACAGTTATTGCAGAGAAAAAGTGGAATACCTTCTCTATTATATCCAGAAGTTCCAGACATCGTTTTGTATCACACTCAAGACAAAGATCAACAAGCAAGTACGCAACGCTGTTGCGAATTGTAATATCTGAATCGGCATCTATATGTTGAAGATATGGCACAACAATTCTTTCAATCAACTCATCCTCGTACCTAGACCTACTTACAAAAAAAAATACAATTGAAAGCTACGTAGCTTGCACATATATGTAAATCTTAAAATACATAACTTAATAATACCTATTAACTTGAATGACATTCGATAAGACTTCAAGGACTTTCACTCTTACATTCGTACGCGTTTCCAATTTATAATAACGTTCCATTAAATTGGTCAATCTTGCTTGCCAGTGATGATGAGTAGGTCCTATAGCATGTGCTCTATATTCAATTAATTTCAACACTGATGCTTCCTGTAAAGAGACATTAAAGAACTTCACATGTATCTTGTTGCAATCAATTAATATTGATAGTACGTGTATGATAATTACAGGTCGTGTGTTGCTGCACCGATCGACAAGCTTGTATAATCGTTGAACGCAACCATTATAACGGTTGGTATCCAATAAATTTTCAATACTATTTATCGTTTCATGCAAACTCATTGAAACTTGTCTGGTTGCAGGCTGATTGCTAGTTTCTACAAATAAGGAAAAAATACGATAAAAATAGGATGTTATGTATTTCTGTAATCCGCTTGTAACTTTGTATTTCACCTGTATGAGAAATTACTTCCTCAATAATATCAAGAATAATACTCCATGTAGGATCCCATAATTCAGCACCATATTTGGTCACTAATCTCTGAATTGATAATGTTACTTCGTACATAACAATTGGGTGGTTGCATTTTAATGCCTTTATGAAGAAGATAGAGTAATTAATAAGTAATTTCTTACTCTGCAATTGTGCAAGGCATTGAATGTTTTCAATTTCTTGTTTAGTGGTACTTACTTGATAAAACGAAGGTAAAACAGATGTTGGAGTACACTCTAGTTTTGGAATTTTATGTGTACCCCAAAGGCCCATATTTACATAAAACACTGCACCTCTAAGTAAACGCACGTCTCGCTGAAAATTGACATCTTGCAACAAACGACACATTGTATATAATGCAGAATGACCCATGTGCGTTCCTAATAAATTACGCATTATCTAAAAATGATTCAATCATGCTTAAACATGTCACTTATTATAGTAAACAGTTATTGGTAATTTTGAGTTTTTATAAAATTCATACTGTACCTTCCAACTTATTTGACAATAGGTTTCAACATTTACACTTCCACATAAAGCTATAATAAACGTTTGCAATGAGTCGGAGTGTAAATTACTATAGCAAACAATTGCATCTAAAGCTTCTAAACATCCAGAAACAACTTCGGTGCTATTGCTGTAATAACACAGATGACAAATGTACCTAAAACCCATAGAATAAAACCATAGAATATTTCTTTCCTGATTGTGATTATCACTATTGTGGAAAATTTGTGGACATTTACTGCACAAGCCCTGATATTATGTCGTCATCTATGTAAGCAGAGTGAAACTTTATAACATTAACGAGTAGGGACAAGAATTCAGAGCCCCTTTTCCCATCTCCTGCCGTTACAATAGGCATCCATTCTAATAAGAACGGCCCCATTCTCTCTTCCAAATGTATTATATCTTTCCCATTTTCTGTTAAACTTTGTAAGAGTTCCAATCTAAGTAAAAACAGTATTCATTAACAAACAACAACGACTAAAACCTTAATTGATCTGATCTTAATTGAATGCTAGAATACCTAGGTCCAATATCCTCTGGAATATTGTGTTCTTTAACAACCATAAAGAATTTCACTCTCATAAGAGAGGATAGCTTAGAGTATTGGCCTTGAACAAGACATCGCAAGAAGTTCAATGTCACGTGTCTATGCTCACGAGGTACATCTTTCCCCAAAAGGTCTTGTACTAGGTACCATAATCTTTCAGCCGCTGTCTGAAAGATATACAGTAAACGTTAACTTGTGTAGCACATAACACTTTTCATTGTACCGGGTTAGCAAGTTTGTTAGACGAAAGCATATCTACCTACATCTTCCCACTGTTGATTAAGTACTGCATCGCAAAGGTCTTTAATTGCTCTTGTACGATGATGTACAGGACTTTCAGGACTGATTTCTTTCTCGAGATCAGTAGTTAATGTGTAATCTTCACGACTTTTGTAGTTTCCTAGAATGAACGTTGCATCGATAATTATGACGAAAATACTGGCAGAAACTTTGTCTTGATGTTCTGTTACCATCATTTTTAACTATTAATTAAAGTATTGTTTCCCATGAGAGAAAAGGAGAACGTGAATTGTTGCGAATGTAATTTACAATTTCGTATAGGAAATACACTTTACTGTAATGTGAAACAATCACCTTTGTTAATACGAAAAAATTGTTTCAATTTATCATGTAAGGTTTTGTTGTCCTTGTCTTTCGAGCTCATTTTCGACATTTTATTTTTAACAGCTAAAAGGAACCACTAGGATGCAGCCGAAATGACTTGTATCGAACAACGGTGGACATATCAAAAACAAATCTGAATTGGGGAACGTCAATGGAACGTATTACGTTAAGACAATAGGCAACAATAGGTATACCGGAATACCAAACACCAATCAGCTGTAATCGGTGACCATGAAAAACCGCTATAAAAGACCTTAGCAGACCGTAGATATCTTTACAGTCAATACCGTATGGCGAATTCTCATGACAGTTCAGTACAGTTCTTAGTAGTGATGGGCACCATCGATAAAACTATCGACTAAATCGATAGTAGTCAACTACTATTTTCTATCGACTGATTTTTAAACTATCGACTAAATTAGTTGAATTTTAATGGGCGGGAGTTTTGAATAGATTTTATAAGATTTACTATCAAATACGTTCACTTATTAGCTATATCGAATAATTGGTTCAATAAGAATGTGTATGTAGCATAAATAACAATTATTATACTAGAAATATTATACAATTATTAAATAACAATACTTATATATTGCATTTATATGGGAATAAAATTTTAATCGTAACCTAAAGAAAAAGTAGTATTTTATAAATATATCTATTAAGAACAGATATTTTTCTAAAAAGTTCATTAACACTTTGCCTTTATATTACAGTTACCAAAAGAGAAAAAAGGAAAGCAAAGATTAGGGAGAAAGATAAGATTTTTAGAATTGTTAGAATTGTAAACCGATTTTTGATTTTGACCAAGAATTGAGTTTAGTTATATAGACTTGTTATTATAACGATGTACATTTTGATGTTAAACGTTAAACATTGTATACTGTAATAGTAAAACTTGTTGGAGAATATAAAAAAATATTTAAAAATCGCAGCAAATTATATTTCACATATAACCTATAATTGATTTTCACACAAAATTTGGAGCAGTTAATTTTTTTAATGTCAATAATAAATATCTTACGGTAAGTCGAAATATTAGTAATTGTTAAACTAAAAAACTTGTTTATACAGTACATTTTTGAAATTTAAATTATGGAGTAAGAAATTTACAAAAATAATGGTGAATTCATATTCCTGCACCATTAATATATTTACTCTTTCTGTGTCTATAATACTGAGTGAACATTGCAGTACAGTACTGTAATCGCGATTGCATGCAATCCCTCAAATAATATTAAAATTTCAATTTATATTAATTTTATATGAAAATTTTAATTTAGAGTAAGTGAGAGATGAGACGCATAGACGTAGGCATAGACTATAGCCCGCAATCTAGACGTAACCACTAAAACAAAATTTCAGTCAACTAAAAACTATCGACTAAATATTTGATAGTATGCAGTAACTAAATAGTAAGTAGTCGATAGTCCAATTTAATCGATGGTGCCCATCACTATTTGAAGCGACATTTTCCTTTACAAAAATGGCGTCCGTGGCTTTGTTTAGGAGTTATTAACGAAAACCACGGACCAATGAGAGCGCGACCTGGGAAGCCGCGCCGCGCCGCGCGAGCAGGAGAGCGATGACGGTACGCTGTGACATCGTAACGAACAAGAGTTTCTCGATTATGTGAATGCTCACCGATTTCAATGAGCTTTGGATATGTGGTCAAGACCATTATTCTGAACAACATTTCTCTGTAAAATTTTTGGCTGTCGGCTTTAGTTTACGAGATAATCGCGATAAAACATTACTCGTCAATTCATTACGGGTGTTCATGATAGCGGACACGACCTACGGCAACTTTACCCGAACGAAAGAAGAGGTAGAAACTGATTGTTTAAAAACTCACCTATTCAACCGTAAATCCATTTGCTGCCTCGAAATTTGTGACAATGGGTCAGTCGGTGACGAAGTACACAGATGTCTTCAGGTATGCGACAGTACCGCAATCCAAGGGGCGTACAGCCAAGTCAACGAACTGTACAGCTGGTGGTAGATTTCAGGTATAGGACACCCTGACGGATACGCGGTCAACGATCTGGACTTTTCACTTTCACTTTCAAATCGATAAATAAATCACATCTTTTTTCACACAGATGCACTAATAACAATTGCAATATCCCTTGTATTGCAGCACAAATCACAACTTTCTAAAAGAAGAACATCCCGAATTTTTCTTCCACTTTTCACTGTACAGTCAAACGTGCGTTTTCACACAAGAAATATTGTATTTCACGGCGACAGTCGATGCACTAAAATCCTTCGACAGCGATGGACTCACAATTTTTTGGCACGTATACGGTGTCTTTTCCGCTCGTTGTCCATAAATTATTTGGTGGTGGCTATCAAGTACACGATCGCAGTCAAATCCAAAGACTGCAAAAAAGTCGCAGCAGCATCAGACCCGCAGCGGCCGTAGGTGACTTCGACTGTCTGCAGTTTCCCAAAAAAGCTGCGAACACCCCCAA
>CM052344.1:11718801-11734697 GCA_028455595.1 Lasioglossum vierecki | reverse complement strand
TTTGAAAATGATCCACATAGGGATCGAAACGTCAAAGTTAATATATTAATAATTGCACATTTGCTGTTATTGTTGTAATTGATCGAACCGCGCTGAAATAATTAATATATATGTACTACTATGTATTGCACATCACTGGATTCGGGAAAGTCTAGAGAATCTTTTACTGTAAAGAACAATACAATACCTTATGTATAATAACATCACAATATGTATTTGTTCAAAGTAGAAAAATATGTTTTTTTTTTAAACGCAAATTTCTCCAAAACTGTGCGTGTAGGAGAAAAGTTAAGGCCAGATTCGGAATCGGAGCAAAAAACTCTGTCAGATCCACCCAACAGTTATATGGAAACATGAAAAATGTTGAAATTTTTTTGTACCGTGCGTAATCGGACAAGTTCGGACGAGCGAGTTGTCGCAATATCAGCAATAATACCAGCGGTAAGCTTGTACATTTATAATTTTTTATTTTTAATTCCATTTTCAAAATTCACCGTTATATTTTAATTTTTGTATTAGGTAAGAGAAAATCTAAAACAATAACTTTCTTCGAGAAAACATTAAGCAAAAGCAACCGAAAGGAAGGGAACAGTACCATTCGCCAACAAGAAAAGTAGCGAAATTAAAATGAGTAGTATTTTAATAAAGATGTTGAGCGGCAAGGGTGTATTATCGTCGTAAGATACTAACGACTGGAGGACTGTGGACTCTGGATGGACTACAAATGAATTCACACACAAAAATATACTCTTAACTTTTGGTAATACAAATGTTGAGTGTCAAATGTCGCGGACTAAATCTCTGTGTTAACGCACCGAGGAATGCTGGGTCTATGCTTCTGTAGAATCCCGTGATGGGATTCATACCGGAGGAAATCTAACGATGGGGCCGATCTTGTTTAAAAGAGATCACGACGTGGATCGACGCGCACAACGTGAAACTCTTGAGATGGAAAACCCGACTATGCTGGAAATCTATGCCCTTATATACTGCCCAAAACCCACCCAGAATCAGACTGGGTAAGGGTGGGGACTACAGAAAAACCGAATTCGTGGGAAGAAGATTACAGCTGCTGAAGCACCTGCATGCAAGCCCTTATCTTCCTTGACTCTCGGAAGACTCTTAGTTTTCTGAAGAGGTCATGTGTCTCGATGCATAACTCCAGAAGGGGAAAAGTCACCTACGGTCACGGACGCATACAACGTAACATCAGCTGCGGCATCACTATAAACAGTAAATCCTTAAATACCGGTTCGGGTATATTAGTGTGAACACCACTACATTAACACCATGAATCGAATGTTCACACATCAAATAATTTTCATTATATTTTTATGCAACTTTCAAAAACGTATTTCTGGCACTTGTGCATTAAAAACAATAAATAATTAAAAAATGAGGAAGCTTCTTTAGAATGAAAATAATTAATTGTATGAAAAATTTGTTATAATTTGAATATTTATTGAATTTACATAGAAAATTTATTACTATTGAGGGTAATATTAAATTAATATGAAAAATTTTATTTTATATTATTGAATTGATACAGAAAATTTATTATTATTGAGATAACTATTTCTCGTTGAAGGGACCGGAAATCGAATTTGTTAGCTGATTGATAGAACCTTTTCGAATTTAGTCCGGTTGCTTCCTATGTAGCGTGGGACACGCGTTAAAATATTCGCGGACGATGAAAATTGGTGGACTGATGCACAAGAGCGTAGAGAAGTGACCAGCAGACATGACTTATCAAATTTGATCCGATACAACGAAGCTAATAGAGTCCGATTTTTTTATTGCACCTCATACATTAAAAATTAATTTTCAATATTGAAAGTGTTATAAACAATACGAACCAAGCACGAATATGACAGGCACTTTTGGTACTTCGAATTTGACCGGACCAACATTTTGTTGCGGAAAGTAGCCGTTCGGAGGGGTCGCCAAAAGGCCTGCCTCCCCCCGCCATTTTCCTGTATTTCGAGCATCGGCCTCCTCGAACACTTGGGATCCATCTTGTTGATCTGCAAGTAAAATTTCATCATTCTGTTAATCATCAAAATCGAGCGACTTGAAACAAGCGCGAATACAAGTGATGTTTTTTCAATTTTTCGTTACTGGTTGACTAATTAACTATGGGCTATGTTCTTAAGAATTTTTTCATGGATAATTAGTAAATGACAAATTCCGGATTTCTACGTTAATATTAACACGATTCTTAACCTTTTTTCAGAATAAAGTATTGATAAACAGCAAAGTTCTTCCATGTCATTGGAAGGGTCCTCTATTGGCATATCGATGAATGATCGCCATGCTAACAAAAATTGAAACATTTGAAATGCAAAATCTTTTTATCCTAGAACTAGAACATAATAATAAAATGTAGCGTAGAATTTTTTTTTTAAGAAATTCAATCATTTGTTGCAGCTGTTTAAACTTGTATGATCGCTACGGCCTGATAATGACAGAACGATACATTATGTAGCACCCCATATCACAGAGAAACATTACGACATCGATTAAGCTATCTTTGCATCAGAGTCTGCATTGTTAACTTCGAATGATCTATTATTCAACTTGCGAATTACATTATATGCTAGAAAATGATACATTTCGCGCAAGAAACGTTTCTAGTGGAAGAGGAACTTTCTATACATTATAAAAATTTATTTATTTGAACAATTATTTTATTAACACATTATTGAAATAATTATTCAAATAATGAATATAGGAACAAATAAAGACGGATTCCACGAACTTATGCCATATTTCTACAGAACAACCCCGCTTCTTCATAACTATTTAAATCTGTATAAATAAAAATCAAATGCTGTTCGTTGGTAAGCGCATCACTTGAGAACGGCTAATTTATTTTTTAAAATGTTCGTAATAGTCCGGATAAGGTTTTAGGAAAAGAAAAATTGGAAATGTTGCTCGGAAAAATTGGAAAATTCGGGAAAACTAAGTGCTTTTTCAATCATATCTCAATACAACAAAAAGAAAAAACGAACTTCGCAGCTTTTAATCGATAATTCAAAAGGAATTTACGGTATTGACGTCTGAATTTCTAGAAATTTGAACAGGAAAACGTCTGTCAGGGCAGCTAGTAATAAATATAAGACCAATCGGCCGAACACTATACAGAATACAGGGACTGAAAAGTTTTATGATATCGGTTTCGGTTTATATAGAACTAAATTTCCCTCGCGTTGATGTGGCACAGTATTTTTAAAAACACGCACATGCTAAACGTGTTTGTGATAACCTATTTCGTTCAATTCCATTTTGCTTTTCGCGTTGCTCTGTAGTTCTTTCTTTCTTTCTCTCTCTCTCTCTCTCTCTCTCTCTCTCTCTGTGTGTGTGTGTGTGTGGGTGTCTTCCACCCTCTCTCAAATTGAACATAGCTACTACCAGTCAAAAGTTATAAGCAGAAACGTGGCCAAAAGAGGGCGAGAAAAATAAGATAATTTGGGACTAATTTTATTTATACTATTTTTCTGGGTTGAAAGTCATTTGAAAGCCATATTGTGTTACATGCATGAATTCGTTATTTTGTCAGATACAACATTACGTTAACGAAAATATATCATTCCATTTAAAAAATATCGATAACCCGTGAAATCTCATAAAAATGACCTTGAAAAATTTTTTCTCTTACACAGTTATATGTGGCCCTTCAAACAGTGTAACTTTGTCCTACGAAGTTTTTTTGTACAACGAATTCACCCTGTATATGGCCGCTACCTAACACCTTTTATGACCATTAGTTTAGAAAGTGACGGCCCATTTTTAATAATTCAGCCCTCCATGTAACTCTTTAAAAATTAAATAGCGTTCTTTTAAACTAATTTTTATAAACGCTTTTTTCAGTATTGTAAGAGGTATTTTTAAACTAACGAACTTCGCCGTATTTTGTTTGATTTCAGAAACTTTTTACGGCCATAGGAACTTGGCTCCTGTTTCCAGGTTGTTTTTCTTGGGATTTCATCGATTTTTGTTGATTGTTTTTTTCATCAGTATTTGTTGCGACCAGAGCCGGAACTAGCCGCTTCGGTGCCTGTGGCAACAACCTGGCATGCGCCCCTACCATCTATGTAGTATAATGGGAAAATATATTGAACTCAAATATTTTTTCATATCGTATAATTATTACAAATGAATGAAACATACGTATAAATGTATAAGCCTTTAAAAAATTTTTGGTAATAGATTATTCATATCAAAACTTTTCTAGACTTCGCTTTCGCAAATAGGTTGATTATTTCATCGTAATTGGGGCGGGTTGCTATTTCTTTCTCAATTGACAAAATAGACATATTCGCCAAATGTTCTTTACCCAAAGAGGAGCGCAGATATGACTTAATAAGCTTCAGCTTGCTGAAGGAACGTTCGCATGTAGCCGTCGTCACAGGCATGCACAAGAATATTCTCAAAGCTGTGACTATGTTAGGATATAGATTTTCAAGCGATAATTCGTATATTTTCTCCAATACTTGGAAATGGTTCATACCCTTGTCCTTGAGGTCGTTCATTAATGTCGTGGCTTGGAATTTGAAACTCTCAATTTCTAATGAAGGTCATTTGGATATTTGAGAGCAAGATCGGCTGCTATTTTGGTGAGCTGAGTAACATCGGTGTCAAGAATCGCTTGGCCGCTCATAAATGTGAAATCAACGGCAACTTCATTCAGAGCGACGAATCGGGTATTAATTTGGGTAATCATCGAGTCAATAACTTGTGTCAGTCCTACTTTAAATTGAGTTTGGCACTTATATGTTGAGATTCATCTTTCGCCTTTTCTCCTGCCATCATCTTCTTTTTACGTTTTCGAGTGTCTTGAAAGTCTGGTGTTACTTCTAATTCTTCAGCTGTCACAGCAGATGATTGTAAAATTGTTGGGAAGCAAGTTTCTCTGTATATTGTCAATTGTGACAGCAAACCTTTAATCATTCTTGTGGCTCGAACAATATCGAGGTTTTTGTCTTGCAATGCTAGGTTGATTCGGTTGATTTTTGACAGGAGCGAATCCCAAAACTTTAGTCGACCTATAAACTCAAAGGTTTGTATCGATTTTAAAAAAGACTTAGCTTGTACTATTGTGTCCCCTGTATTCTGATCAGACTCTGTCATTTTTTAAAGCATGTTCACGATTGCCGGCAGTTGGGAGTTCATTGCATGCACGGCATTTGCTTTTGACGACCATCGCGTATCACAAGACCCCTTTAACGTGGTTTTTAGTTCGGTTTGCATTAATTTCCACCGAGCAGCTGAGCCAACAAAAAAATTATAAGTTTGTTGGATAATACCAAAAAAAGTTTGCATTTGTGGTATTATATTCGCAGCATTAACACCGATCAAATTCAAGCTATGGGCAGTGCATGGTATGAATCGTGCATTCTCATTCAAGGCTAATATTCGTGCCTGCACACCTTTCTACTTGCCCAGCATATTAGCTCCGTTATCGTAAGGCTTCGTACAGACCTAAACAGCGCGCCGAACCGCGCGCCGAACCGAACATTTGCACGAACGTTTCGCCGCGCCGAACGGCGAACGGAATGGATTTTTGATATTTCCAGAATTTCTTGCGAATAACTATAGAAGCTGCAGTGGTGTATACTACACAATGAAATACAGAAAATGTTAACAGTTTATTGAATGAATTAAAGAAGAGTAATACAATTGTTTTCATAGCAATGGCCTATTCAATAATTCTATATATTACGAATATTTATGGATATGCTTTATTTGCCCTGCAAACAGATTTGCAAATGCTACCCATTCGCGTTCGTGCGCGCTCAAACGTTCGTCGAAACGTTCGTGGAAACGTTCGTGGAAACGTTCGTAAAAATGTTCGTCAAAATGCACGGCGAAATGCGCAAATTCGTGTTTGCAGCCGATGGATCCATCGAATGGGTAGTGTTGCGGACAAAATGAAGTTTTTCGTTTGTTTTTGTAATTTAGCGTCCGTGTGCGATACGTCCTTGGTTTCCCCTCGTAAAAAATGTTTTTGTAGCGTTCCCTCGTGGACCTTCATTAGTAGTTTAAGTTTGTTTTTATATTCTTGCGGACCGAATTGCGCCCATTGTATTCGTCGTAGTTTAAGTTATCGTTTTGTATTGGCGTTAGGCATATGTAATGCGTTATCATTTGTGAATGGCGAATGTACAGGGGGGCGCGAGGAGAGCGATGGTATGTAATGTTTGTAAGTCTCCTGAAGTGGGGATTCCTGCTGGCATCGCGAAACACATGTTGTCCAACCGGTTGGTTGGGTCAAGTGTATAGGCCGCGTGGTAAGATCACTGATAACGGTGGTCTAGGCCCGTTTGGCCCAAGGAGAAGGGTGTGATCACCCTTCTGCGAATTGGGACCACGTGCACGGTAAGACTCGAAGGTCGAACCGGGGCCGGTAGGCCTGCGAAGCCAGCGAGGAGCGATCCGCACAAAAAAATAACCTTTTTTTCTAACAGAGGGTGGTCGAGGACAAAGGCCCAGCGATGGCCGTCTTCGCGATAGTAGTTTCTTGAGGAATGTTCTCTGAGCGGCGGAACAAGCTACAAGCTCTCTCTCCTCGCGAACTCCTATAGATAGAACGTGTGAAAGAGTAACACTTCCCAATAAACGTTGATTATCGAAGGGCAATTCATAATTATTTTCTATCCCAAATTCAACTAACAGGTAGCATTTGCATGAGTAATGCAAATCCGCGTATCCGTCTGGGTGTCGTATACCTGAAATCTACCACCAGCTGTACAGTTCATTGACTTGGTTGTACGCCCCTTGGATTGCGGTACTGTTGCATACCTGAAGACATCTGTGTACTTCGTCACCGACTGACCCATCGTCACACATTTCGAGGCAACAAATGGATTTACGGCGGAATAGGTGAGTTGTTAAAACAAGCAGTTTCTGCCTCTTCATTCGTTCGGGTAAAGTTACCGTAGGTCGTGTCCGCTATCATGAACACCCGTAATGAATTGACGAGTAATGTTTTATCGCGAATATCTCGTAAACTAAAGCCGACAGCCAAAAATTTTATAGAGGAATGTTGTTCAGAATAATGTTCTTGACCACATATCCAAAGCTCATTGAATTCGGTGAACATTCACATAATCGAGAAACTCTTGTTCGTTACGTCACGGCGTACCGCCAACGCTCTCTGCCTAGCGCGGCGCGGCGCGGCAGCCCAGGTCGCGCTCTGATTGGTCCGTGTTTTTCGTTAATAACTCCTAAATAAAGCCGCGGACGCCATTTTTGCAAAGGAAAATGTCGCTTCAAATGACCCAAGGAACCTCCCATTTCCGGGAAGTACACGAATTTTGGGACACCCTGTATATATAGCTATACGATTCTATACCGCTTACTTTAAATTCAAAGTAAAAGGATATAATATATTTTAAACAAATATTTTATTTTAACAATTTTTTATTATATATATACACGTATATGATAATACATAATCCATAATAATACATAGTAATACATCATACATCATACATAATGCACGATAATACATATACATAATACCTAATAATATACAATAATCATACATTATACATACACCATAAATCATACATCATATCATACATTATACATCATACATCATACACCATAAATCATACATCATATCATACATAATACATCATACACCATAAATCATACATCATATCATACATAATACATCATACACAATAATACATATATATACAGGGTGTTCGACTACAGGTGGGAGAAAATTTAAGGGGTGATTCTCGACGATAATCTAAGACGAAAATGAAGAATAAAAAAATTGCGATTTCGGCTTCGTTAATTAGCTATTAGCAATTAAAGATTGGCCCAAAAAGCGGCAACATTTCGACACAGCTGTACGTTGCGTACGACACACAGGCGCGCGACAGTCATGTATCAAGTGACAGTTGCATGCATTCCTTGGTTCTTATTTGGGTCCCCAGCGAGGTGAAAATGTTTTAATAAATAGCTGGACGACATTGAACCTACCTACTCGTTAAAATCCACAAGGGCATTTCTAATATCCGCCCTATGGAATTATCGAGTAGAAGGGGTCAATGCCCTTTCACTTTTAAATTCTTCTCACACAAATCCATAAATCCTTATTCTGCACTATAATTTTTCATATAACCGAACTTAAATACTGGAATAAACGCTCTAGCACTACTTACAATGTCATACACACGCACTACGAGTTTACTGAGGAGAATGTAAAGAACTGGTAATCCTTTAATGTTGAAACACTGCACTTTATTTTGAAGCGAGACTCGCTCACAGACGGAAAAAAAACAACTAGAACTATTAATAATTAAAATTAAACTAAACTAAATCTGAACAGAACAAATTAAATAAAATCGTTGTAACGAACGTTAGATATTTGGCGATCACAGCCAGAATGTGAAAGAATCGCGATGTTCGTTGAAACAGGACACAAATGAGCTGTCTTGAATCAGTGTGCATACGGATGCTAGCTTGTACGGACGATTCTTCTCGCACGCGTCGAAGATTTCCGTTTGCAGAAATCGCATGACCTCAAAGATATCCGTTCCGTCGGTGAATCGGTCCTCATGCGAGCCTCGCGTCGTAAATCAAGTTCAATAAAGTGCAGTGTTTCAACATTAAAGGATTACCAGTTCTTTACATTCTCCAAATTCTTCTTAGTAAACTCGTAGTGCGTGTGTATGACATTGTAAATAGAGCTAGAGCGTTTATTCCAGTATTTAAGTTCGGTTTTATGAAAAATTATAGTGCAGTATAAGGATTTATGGATTTGTGTGAGAAGAATTTAAAAGTGAAAGGGCATTGACCCCTTGTACTCGATAATTTCATAGGGCGGATATTAGAAATGCCCTTGTGGATTTTAACGAGTAGGTAGGTTCAATGTCGTCCAGCTATTTATTAAACATTTTCACCTCGTTGGGGCCCCAAATAAGAACCAAGGTATGCATGCAACTGTCACTTGATACATGACTGTCGCGCGCCTGTGTGACGTACGCAACGTAGTCCTCTGTCGAAAGTGTTGCCGCATTTTAGGCGGATTTTTAATTGTTAATAGCTAATTAACGAAGCCGAAATCGCAATTTTTTTATTCTTCATTTTCGTCTTAGATTATCGTCGAGAATCACCCCTTAAATTTTCTCCCACCTGTAGTCGAACACCCTGTATATAATACCTAAAAATATACAATACAATAATATAATACAATGTACAATACAATAATATAATACAATGTACAATACAATAATATAATACAATGTACAATACAATAATACAATACAACAATACAATAAAATAATACGATAAAATAATACAATGTAATACGAAATTATAATTTATTTATTAATTCTTCTTCTTCTTTAATCTTTCAAGCGTCATATATTTGAATAACGCTTATCGAAGTACTACGTCTCATCGTCTTCTGACGTCTTTCCCACATAGAATATTATTGACCGTAGTGCACCACTTGCCAATAAAATGTGAAACTGTCACAGTCAATATTCTTTATTGGAGTTGTTCTGCATGCTGCGAACAAGAATCTGATCGTTAGATGTCTTTGGGATGTAATGTCCTGGGATGGTCACACCCGATGAACACTGTGGAACACAACAAGCTTTCAACATTTTGTTCTTATGTCCAAATATTCTGCACTTTATGTCTCTTATGCACTTTAATGTTTTTATGCACTTGTTTCACTTTATCTTCTTGTTGCTACACTCCTTCGCTCCTCACTACCTACTATATAAATAAATTTATAGCTTTATATAATTTAAAATAATATTAAAATAAAATCCGCAATAGTCCGCAGTCCACAACTATCAAAACTGGGCACAATAATGAATTAATCAAGAACGAAATAATTTATTGTCGAGGCACAGCACGGCATAGCACAGGGCACAATGATAGACAGTTGACAGCTGATTTTGGCGGCAATAGTCAACAATAGTCAAATATTAGCGCCAAATTGCGTCCAATAGCGCCAAGGAACTCACTCCTGTTATGTCCAATCACAGTTAGTCACGTGATGTGCTGTGATTGTGGTGCCATCTAGGCAAGTTCCGTGTAGTTAACCAAGCAGTCCAAGGTCATACATAAGAGTTTTCTCCCCCTGCCCTAAATCGAGTTGGTAATGCAGGAAACGACAAGAAAAAAGGGCCAAGTGGCCCTGGCAAAAATGGCCACCGAAATACATTGGATGATAGGTCTATCCTATTACTAGTCGGTGGTTTTACCTGGAGGGTTTTCCGGGAGTTTTGGGGATGTGTAGTTGTATGGATTTCGATGTGCTCTTTCCGGGTTTCGGCTTTGCCGCCGCGTATCTTTGCCGCTCGCGCCGCCATATTGGAGGGGTGGCGCCTGGTAGCGGTTTTTTGGTGGTGTCTCCTTTCCGACTGATTTTGCGATAAAAACATTTATATACAAAATTAAACTCGAGAAAATTTCCTACAATTTATGTAATAACAATTTTTTTGTGAAATCAATAGTTTTGGCGTACGAGCGCCGCAAAGTGTATTTCAACATACTTCTTACACACCACCACGAGGTAGAGTATTAAGACCAAGTATGATGTAAATCAGACCACGAACCATATATATGCCGAAATAGGTGTTTAATTAATTATATCAAAGAGCATTAAGACCAAGTTTCAAGCCAATCCAACCATAAACGTTGCAACCCCTTTTCACCCCCTTAGGGATTGAATTTCGAAATATCCTTTCTTATTCCTTGTATAGATCATAAAGGAAACTTATGTGCAAAATTTAAGCTTTCTAGGGCCTAGGGTTTAGCCTGGGCGTTGACAAGTGAGTGAGTGAGTGAGTGAGTCAGGACTTCATTTTTAAATATAATCGTGTAACGGGTCCGTCTCGTCACAACGGGACACTTCGCGGCCGAATGGTGCTCGTCGCGCCAGGGTTCGTCTCGGGACGCAAAGCGGGGAAGGTAGCAAATGCGGGTGAACGAAATAGCCACAAGTTGGTATTTTACCCCCGGATATCACCCACACGCGGGTCGCGGATCACTCGTCTCAGTAACGCGTTTCGCGGTTTCCCGAAATCGCGACGGTTTCGTTACATTGTGGCGGAATTCCGGTACGTCGGTGGCATCGCCACGATGGCCGCCAGACGGTCGGAACGTTGCACTTTCGCCACGAAAGTGCACGGGGGAAATGCCCAGTCTCATACGCCGACACGACGGAGATCTCTACGGGACGGAAGCGGTGGTCTTCGTACGCCACGGTCCTCGCCACAAGGCACGGTTATTCGGCAGTCCCAGACTGCGGAAAAGCGATCATCGCCTCGACGATCGAAGTGTGTACGAACCACGAAGGGAAGATGGATGTTCAGGAATACGCCGCGTTCCACGTTGCCTCAACGGGTCGCAAGGCGCGTACGGATAGGTTCACGAGACAACCTCAATATACCTACGTTGTGATCCACCACGATGCGTCGCCACGACGGCTATACCTCGGACCAGTGAACGTATCAACAGCTCGTAGTGAAGGTTCGGACGGAAGAGAGCGTCTCCGCGCTTAAATTTTCTCTAATTTAATTTTGTATATAAATGTTTTTATCTCGTAAAATGAGTCGGACAGGAGATATTATCCAAAAACTGCTATTAGGAGCCATTTTTCCAATATGGTGGCGCGAGCGGCAAAGATACGAGGTAGGAAAGTTGAAATTCGGAAAGAGCACATCAAAATCTAAAAAATTACCCATTTTCAAAACTCCTGGAAAACTTTCCAGGTGTTTTTTTCGAACCAAATGACTGTACCAGCGGGCGTTGCGGCTCGTCTCAAGCGCCTCGGGTGGCGTCGGAATCTCGGACGCTCGGGACTCGATAAAAATTCGCGCCTTTGCGTTGCATGTAAATAAAAAATTTAGCATAGCGCCCCCACGAGACCTGCGTGCGTTGCGCCCGTTGCGCCCGTGGCAGGTGCCACCTTCGCCACGCCCCAGTTCCGGCTCTGGTTGCGACTTCAAAGCTAATAAAATGTATACTTATGTATGTATGCTGCTATGTTATATCCTACCTACCTACCTATTTCGTAATGTTCTTTATTTAATATAACCCCTTTAAGGTGTAAAATTTCAAACTTTGATAATTATTCTTTTGAGTGTTTGTTATGGTGGACCTATGTACCTTTCGAGCTTCCCTAGTAGCACAAAATATTGTATACACATTCATATAATATTAAAAAGAGATTCTATTTTTTTATTTACTATTTAAATATAAATACAATATTTATTTTATATTAAGTAACAAATATTTCTTTCTAAATATGCAGGAAATATCTATTTCATGTTACGACAAAAATATTGTTTTCTAAATATTATATGGATCCTTATTTCATATTAGAAGTAGAATATTTTTCCTTAATATACAAATAATATTTATTTCATATTATGAAAGAAATATTTTTTCTTATTATAAAAAATAAATCTTTATGTAATATTAGAAATATTAGAAATATCGGCGAAACTTCCGTTTACGGTTCACCTCAGAATTCGAAGAAATTTTGAAAATAGGTTTTTTTTTACTTAAATGACGATTTCTAGAAAGATTTTTGGCGATTCGAAACATTTTTTTTATCATTTCAATGTCGCTCTCTACCTTACCGACTTATCGATTTTTTATTTTATATAGAATATCTTCAATTAATTGTAAAAATGGATCATCACCAACCTAGTTCACCTCATAGCACCATAAAAATTCACACATATGATCTATAAGCGAATCCTCTTTAATTTAGAGTGATACATACATAAGGTAATCTCTCAATTTTTAAAGACTACTCCTGGATTTTCGTATGCGTGGTCGGGCCGGCCTTACGGCCGACCCTCTCCACCCCCATCACAACCTAGATAGATAGATAGATAATGCGTTTTTTTTTTTTTTTTGTCGGGGACGAGTGGATCGGCCACTCCTCACTTCCTTAAGGCACACCGGATCATGATCACCAGTTTCACAATTGGCGCTACCGACCTCGGTCCAATTAAGGGTTGCAATTATCCTACGTTTTTCGACCCTCCTCTGTTGTATTAGGCCCGGGCCACTTTCAGATTCTTTGACCTACTAGACGGGACGGTCGTCATTGATGAGATCGGCCATTCTGCCTAATAATTTAAAGTTTTTGAGCTGGTTAGAGATCGGAGCGAACGTCGGACCGACTCACCTTCAGACCTGCAGGGTGCCTCGCCTGCCTATTGGCTCCCCCTACTTCACCTCCGTTATCATGTTGGATGCATCAAGTTCAGAATCCCATCCCTACGCTATTCTCCGACTAGTCCAGAGAATTACCAATTGAAAATTCAAAAGTATTTCCTTAGTCTACGACTCTACTTAGAGGTTAGGTTAGGTTCAAAAGTCAAGGGACCGCGAAGAGAAAAAGAAAGATTTGCCATTGGGAAGAAGTTATTACAACTTGGGATCGGATTCGACTTCATCGAAATCTCGGCTATGCCGAGATATCAATTTCATGCGGTCTTCTCTTGCCTAGCCTAAGAATCTAAGTGGGTAAGAAGGGTTCGTGCTTCAACTTTACCGAAATTTGTTCTCCGGAGAGATCAAATATCAGCGTCATCAAAGTCTCCCTCCTGGGGGGGGGGGGCTTGATGCATCCTAGATAACGTGGCTGATTGTTTGGATGTGTCCACCATCTTCAGAGGTCAATGGGTGTTCAGCAAATAGCTCCGTCCACCAAGCCATCTTCCCCCTTATAAGGTTTCAATTCTTTTTAGTTAATGCTGTTTATGCGTGTTACAGCTCCTTTTCTTACAGAGAATATTCTGATCGCAAGTCAGTCTCTTTTTTCCTTATTCTTTTCGATCGCCTATCATTTAAGGCTGATTCCTTTAGTTCAGATTCCTCTTCAGGGAGGTCAGCTCTAGGTCGGACTGCTACTGCTGTTCGAGCTAGCTTCTCTGCCTTTCGGAATCTGTTTAGATTTTAAATGTAGATTAGTTACTAGAAAAAGATCTAAGCATGTTAATACTGTGCTTTATTTTATGTACATGTTACAAATGAACATATTACACAATTTTAGAGAGTCAGAGTTTATATATGTTTTTCTCTTGACGTTTCTGAATATCTCTATTCCTCTTATCGTTCCATCTGATTTATTGATGCTGCCGTACTATTAGAGAGTCAGGGTGTTTGTGTTAATCTCTTGATGCTCCTGAATATCTCTATCCTCTTAATTAATTCGTTACTCTGTTTGTAAAGTTCATTAATTATTTGTCGTTCTCTAGTCCGACTTATTGTTTACTGATAAATAATATTCAGTTCCTATAATCATATAAGCATGCCATTGTTGTTGTTAATTTCCTTGCTTCCATATTTATGACTGACGAAGAAAAATAGTATGTTGCATCATTTTCTCCGTGTATTGTCGTATCTTCCTCCCTTCTATTAGTTTGCCTCTAGTGGAAGGCTATTTCCTCGATTTATATCTCCTCGTCTGGGTGATCCCTCTGCGGTCATATAAATATGAGCCAGATTTGCAGCCATTTTGAGATTATTTGATAGATTTCCAATCTTATTCCTATTAATTAATATTACTATAGACTCATAGTCAACTCCTTATTTAATTAATTATAATGATAATTAATCCAAATCATTTGTGTAGACAATGTCTTTGATGCTGTATTTATTAGAGAGTCAGTTTATGGGCGTTATTTTCTTGATGTCTCTGAATATCTCTATTTTATTTATATTTTAGAGAGTCAGGTTATAAATGTTATATTCTTGATACTTCTGACTATCTCTATTTCCTTTATTGATTTGCTCGTAGGTCAAGCCATATTATCTTAGCCAGTCTTATATTGAGATAATCAACCTGCATACATGATTCAGATTCTGAGTCTTACTGAGACTGTTGTATAGAACCCGATTATATTACAACTCTACTATTAATTATAGTAGTTCTTAATCATTATTTGTTTAATACATGTTCCATTTCGTCTATATAGACAGTGTCTGTAATATTGTAAGTAAGGAGAGTCAGGTTTTTGTGTGTTATATTCTTGATGTCTCTGAAACTTAACCCTAACCTAACCACAACTCATTCTAATCGCATAAATAATAATATAACTAAATAATAAATAAACTTTTCGGGTTTGAAATTCGGGCATTGAAATGATAAAAAAATTTTCGACTCGCAAAAACTCCTTCTGGCAATCGTCATTTTAGTAAAAAAAGAACATATTTTCAAAATTTCATCGAATTCTGAGGTGGACCGTAAACGGAAGAACAGCCGAAATATCTTTATGTAATATTATAAATAGAATATTTTTTTTTAATACGTAGAAAATATTTTACGTTTATCATGGAAAAATATTTGTTCCAGAATTTGTTGGAAGACATACACACCTTTTATATTACGAATGAAACATTGGTTTAAAATATAAAATAAATCATTATTTAATATTGGAAGTAAAATGTTTACCTTTACTTTACTTTAAATATGTGTGTGTGTGTGTGTGCGCGCGTGTGTGTGTGTCACTTAATGTCGACATACATTTATATAATAAGAACATTAATTAATTAATGATTAATTACTTTCTTGTTATGTGTGACAAAGTTGTTGCACGAAAAATAATTGTAGCTCTTGCACGCCTTCCGCAATATGATTGAACTGTAAGATTAAAAAGTTCGTAGCAACAGAGACTCCCTATAGAATTTTCAATTATATTGAAAATATATTATATCATCACAGATTCAACCACAGATTAAATATATATATATATATACAGGGTGTCCCGTAATTCCCTCAGCATCCGGAAATGGGAGGTTGCTGAGGTCATTTCAAGCCAGATTTTCCTTTACCAAAATGTCATCTGAGGCTTCGTTAAGGAGTTATTAACGAAAAACACGGACCAATCCAGAGCGCGACC
>CM052344.1:11706373-11718301 GCA_028455595.1 Lasioglossum vierecki | reverse complement strand
AAAAATTAAGGCCAGATTCGGAATCAGCGCAAAAAACTCTATAAGATATACCCAATAATTATATGAAAACATTTTTAGCGTTGGACAGTGTTATTAGTCTCCCTCCGTATCGAACTATCATAGAGGAAAAACTTTATTCGACTTCGAATGAAGTCATCCGCGGAAGGAACATTTCAATTTTTCTCGAATGACTGCTAAACTCTCTGGCAAAGGTAATAAAAACGTAACGCGGCGTTAACGAGCTCATTATAGGCGCGACGGTTAGGCAAAACGAGCTCCGCGCTAAGTGGTAACGATAGTAATTACCGCGGCGATTGATATAATCGCAACCGTAAAGACGTCTCCGCGATTCACGGGAATCTTACAATATCTGAATAGAACATTTGACGAAAACAAATATTTCTAATACTTTTTTAATATTTTAGATTTTATTTTCCTTGAAGAAAATAGTATTTTAAATATGATATACAATTTCGAAAATGAAAATATTTCTATTTTAATAATTTGCACTTCAAAATAAAGCATTTCTATTTCAACAAATATTTCATCGACAAATTAAAATATTTCTATTTTCGTAATCTAACACACGAAATAAAATATTTTACTCTTTGCATTACTATATAATACTCTGAGAAACTGCATAAACATACAGTTTTATCTTATCGTTAAAGAAACGATTTACACTCATAAATGAACCAAATCGAACCGTAATTTTCAGAAATAATATTTAAACTTGAAATTAAAAATAAAAATACAAAATACAAATATTTTCAATATTCTTCACATAAAATGGTACATATTTTCAAAAATGACTACATCAAATGAAATATTTCATTTTCAAAGTTGTGCCACATATTTTAAAATAGATAGGATTAGTTATTATTCACTATTTAAAATACTATTTTCCCCAGCTCCGATTTCGGGGTGAACCTATGCTCTTTTTCTTTCTCTTCCTGCTCATCTCGATGGAATTTCGTTACGAAAACGAGCGAGCATTTCGCACCGGTCCAAGATTGATTTCCAGTCTCCGGATTGCGAATGATCTGGAGCTGTAGCTCTGCAGAAAGTTGACTGATGTTCGGAGTCATGCTACGTATGAAATCATCGGCGAAGAGCGATGAAGACCTTCGAGAGCGTTCACTTTCCAAAAAGGATTCACGGCGGATCCTGGCGTTGTCGAGTAATAGTTGATCTTATCGTGACGCGTGCTGATCGTCCCTGACTTTGTATATTTTCCGTTCCATTTCTTTCAGGAGAACTAGTTTACACAACCGCAACATCTTTTTTTCAATTATTCTTTTCAGCACATTAACCGACAGTGAACAGAAAACATTGTGAAAAAGAAATCTACTATTGCCCATTCCGATCGCAAGGCACTGTGGAAAGTGTTGCAGAAGTTGCGTAACAAGACCTCTCGTCAAATGAGAATTTATTAGGATCAAATGATTCTAGATTACTTTTACTCTACAATCTACAATGTTATGGCAACGCCTCCGATGAGAACAATACAGAGAGCCGCCAGTTCAGGGTTGTCCTTTCACCCCACCCAGATCCTTTCTAGACCTCCTGAAGATGTTTTGGTCCCTGCTTACCCAATCGCTATTCATGAATATTCACTGTAAAATTATTTTCAATATTTATTTTCTCATTTTATTCTTCGTGATGATCGTACAGATTTCTTTTTACAATAAAAATGTTCAATTCAGGGACCAACTTTTCCAAACTTGCTACGGAACGGTTTAGTCAGATCCGAGGGAACTTTAACTTCATCTAATCTTCGAAGACACACCTTTGGGAACGAATCGGTCCAGGACTGGTATCGATCGTCCATTAATAATCGTTCATTACGCAAACGATCACCGACGGCCGGGCACGTCTCCATGCTCGCGGGGGTACCGTCAATTTATTATAATTATTCGCCTTCGGCCCCGTGTTTACGGTTGCCGCGGCGTTAATTCATTTCTTAATCTGATTTCGTAATCACCAGCCGAGTTGCGTTATCTTATTACTGAACGCGATACGCGTCCCGACCCCGCGGGGTGGCTAATTAATACCGACATAATGACTGCTAATTGCCGCTGACATCTGGACCACCGGGTCGTAAAAATACTGGACGGAAGCTGCCGCTACCAGAAGTGACGAAATCTATCTTTTCTAGTTTTTTGAAACGAAGAAACATTCTAGTGGTCCATTCTGTTAAAATCGACCAGTATGATGTTATTTTACGCTGAGAGGAAAAATTGAAAACCGTGTAGGAGAGTTCAATGTTAAGGAAAAAGAAATATTGGTTTTTTGCCGGTATAGTTTCCGGGGCTAGTTAAGACATTACCAAAAGCGTGCAGAAAAATGGCATGGTGAAAGGTGTAGCAATTTCAGGGAGGGAAAAAATCGGCAAAGCCAGTTGCGCTCCAGACTAGAATAGCCCCCTAATCAGCATGCAGCGAAGCCGTCGATCAAAGATTCCCCTCTAGTTGTCCGGCATCGAGATGTGGAAGAGTAGAAACACGTATGCAGAGTGCACCACACGTCTTCCGCATCGCAACGATTACGCAATCGCCGTTTATCCCCGATTATGGTGCAGGCCTCACGTCAAAACGTTCACTCGTCGCTTCGCGGGCCCTGCAAATTCGCCGGGGCGCAACTGCGGATTATGCATATGAGCTGCCTCGGAAGGAATCGCATTTTTCAGGACCCCGGATCACGCAAACTGACGCTGGAAGTTACCATTTCTGGGAAAATAAAAATCCCGAATTTTTGGGGACCCTACAGATGGCACAAAGTGACACTAGAAATTACCATTTTTTGAGAAATTTCGAATCTCGAATTCTTAGAGACCCCAGATCACGCAAACTGACGCTGGATGTTACCATTCCTGAGAAAATTAAAACCTTGAATTTTTGTGAACCCTACAAGAAACATGATAAATAGTTCCTATTTTATCCAGTTAATCACACTTCAATCAATTAACCGTAATCCCATTATAATTGCATTTCCTTAATGAACGGTGAGCACAGCTTCGACTAATTATAGAATTTCTATGTACGAGATAAGAGGAGAGGCTTGACAGGAATTGTTGGAGCAATCGAATGTCTTTTTCACGATCGGACCAGATCTCAATCAGGATTATTCGAGGAGGATCAGTATGCATCGAACGCATTCGCTTGCATGTATGCGCACTATACTAAGGACGATCCTATGCTGTCCGTTCTCCGTCTTTAAACGAAGTCAAGGAAATAATCTGTAAATGGAGTGCCAAGAGTGTTGCTCACAAAAAGCACTTTCGAACTGTTCTGGCATCGATTAAATCGCGCCACTCATATTTTACGATGTGGTGCGGATCGTGGGACCTTGATCATGTTACATCCGATGGTTTTTGCAAATGCCATCGCAAATGGGCTGTCGCTGATCGTTGTCCTGTCTACCCTTCACCTTCGTCTTCGATTCAGTCATCCTCTGATCAATTTACTTGAATATTAAAACATTCAACCTAATATTCAGATGTTAAATATATTCGATTTCATCACGAATTCAAAGCGTTGGTGTTCTCCTCATCATAAGTCGCGTTCCACTGCAACCGCTGACGTGTTTCATATCGAACTATGACCAAGATGCACATACATACGTTCGGTCGAACGCATTACCGGTTACGACACCGTTCTACGAAACCATTTTCGCAACCTTACACCGTCCGTGCTCACCCTCGCAATGAAACGCGTACGGGTATGCGCATCCGGGTGCCATTATTGTTACAGAATTGCTTTTTCTTTACAGCAGTACACTCCTCCACCAACAATCTCTCGTTAAACCATTCTTCATCCCCAACAACGCCGAGACTAATCGCGAAACCATTCTGTGCAATTGTTCTCCGTTTATTACAATCGACAAAAAGACTCTGTTACGCAATGGTACAGGGGAATACGAGATCTCGGTACGAAGTATAAAAAAGTCTTTTATTAGAAAAGAAGCTAATATTACAAAACGCCAGTTCTCCTAAGCAATTCAAATAGCACTATAGTCAACGGAAGGCAGGCCCGTACGTGGGCGATGGGACCCTAGAGTTGTAGCCATTGCGTGCACCGAAGTTGTAACCGCTGTCCAGAGCGTTCGAACCGAACTGATAGTTGTTCCCATTGTTGTAATTCCCGGCATTATTGAAATTCCCACCGTTGTTGTAGTTGTTGCTCGGTGTTTGGTAATTATATCCGCCGTTGTTACCTTCAACGAAAAGAGAACAGATTAGAACGGTTGTTCTCTGTAGTTATTAACGTTTTAAAGATCGTTGAATCCGTGATTGACTTTTCCGATTCAAGTACAAGATAGAGTGCTTTCCTGATTGAAGCACAAACTAAATCATATACTTTTTTTATTGAAGTACAAACTAAACTACTTTTCTGATTGAAGTGCAAGCTAAAGTGCTTTTCTGATTGAAGCACAAACTAAATCATATACTATTCTAAAATACAAATTGAAGTACAAACTAAACTACATTTCTGATATAAATGCAAGGTAAAGTACTTTTCTGAACGAGGTACAAACCAAATCATATACAATTTTGATAGAAGTACAAGCTAAAATGATTTTCTCATGGAAGTACAAGCTAAAGTGATTTTCTGATCTAGGTACTAACTAAAGTACTTTTCTGATGGAAGCAAAAACTAAGTCATATAATTTCCTGGTTGAAGTACCAACTAAAGTTCTCTCCTAATCGAGGTACAAACTAGATCATGTACTATTCTGATCAAAGTACAAACTAAAATACTTTCTGATTGAAGCACAAACTAAAGTGCCATTCTGATTCAAGCACAAACTAAATGTATTTTTTAGAAAAACTCGATGAAATCCTTACCACCATTGTACCCGTTGCCAAGATTGTTTCCCTGGTAGCCAAATCCAGGTCCTCCTTGATTGTTGTTGTTGTTGTTGTTGTTATTGTAGCCGTTGTTCTGCGTGTTATACTGATCAGGGTACATGGCTGTGCCCTCGTACCTAACATCCGCGTGGAAACCCGTCCTCCAATCGGCGGTATAAGTCACAATTTGCGTCCTACCGTCGGGTAGTTGTACCCTGTACTCGCCTCGGACAGTTTCGCCGTCGCTGCTCTCTCGTCTGCCGAAATCGTTTCCAGTCGCCTGGTCCTTCACTGCGTACCCGAACTCGTACGACATTGGCTGCAAGAACAAGTTTGCGTGACAACCAATAAACGTCTCCACGCCTTTGGTATCCGGAGAGTCGCCTTCGATCAAATTCTCTTCTGAATCAATCGCGTAAGTAATTGATTTTGCACAGAAATCTGAAGAGAGTGTTTCGCGTATATGATCTACGACTGTCGCTATAGCGTGTCACAATGCAAAGATCTGTTTAATCTAATTATAATAACCCGTGGAACAATGGCGCGGCGCATCCCATAATTTCTATTGTGTCTTCTGGCCGCGCGGTTCTCATTTATAGTAAAATCCTGCTATTAAACCCCGGCCTGCTTCAACAACTTCGTTATAACACGCCCGTAACACGTACATAGTTGTTTATTATAATCAGACTGCGAGTGTTCATGCTATTTTCAAATTTTGTAGATATACTTCAAGACAGCTGGACCAAATCTTATTTTCATCTTCAGCATTCTTCGAACATTTTTATAAGCCATACATGCATGAAGAGCCGCAGTCATAATTGATTCAGAGCGGTCGACCCAGTTCTAATATTAATTATCCCAGCCGAAAAGTTTTAATTGCAGGCTTTGCGGCATCGCTTCAGCCCGCGCAGCGCCGTCATCTATCATCCTCGAGATCATCATCATCATCATCGTTCAGCGAGGAGCCAGCAGGATCTCGCGAAAATGGTATGGCGAAAATAGAGGCTCCTGGTGTACGCGATGTGTTACGTGTACGTGTTCGCTTTCTTCGAGAAGAAAAAAGAATAAGTGGAGCAGCAGACGAGCTCGAAGATGGCGGGTCTAATCTGGCTGAGCAGAGCCTCGGGACACGTCCAGCCGCAAACATAACCGGACCGTTTAGATTCCCAGGATGAGATTAGCTAATCGGCAGCGTAACGATTCGACCGTAGATTACGCCTGCGGTTCACTCTATTAATATTCTTGCAACAGTTCTGCGGCCACACAAGATTCCCCTGTACCACTTGGCAGACGCCATTTCCGGTTTAGTTTTCCAGTTAAACAAACAGACAAACAGACAGACATCGTGGTAAAATAGCTTCAATCTTCTTCACGCAGAACTGTAATTTCTCGCGAAGGTTATAGGAAACAGTGGCGATAACGCGTATGAACATTTTAAAGAACTGACGAAATTACGATAAAATAATTAGTAGGCTGCGGATCTTTATGCAAAATAAAAATTTTTTACTCCGATTGCAAGAAATAGAAACTGTGATGATTCTTAACAAAGAAGAATTTAAATATTGACATGTTCGATTTTTATATACTCAATTAAATAATAATTAGCCATCGTTGACGAATTAGCGGTTACGACGCCCCGTACAAAAAGACAAATTGTCGTTCCTATATATTCTTTAAATAATGGTACGTATCTTTTATTTTCAATAAAAATCAAATCATTTTATTGAAATTTTAATAAAAGCGTATATTTAGCTTTTAAACATAAGCAATATAGATACGGTAGGCATTGTAAATTTTTACCGAACGAAAAAATCGATGTGTGAAATTTTCTATTAATTCGGTATTTAACACATCAATATTTTTCTGACACCTAAAGCCAAAATGGCGCCCTTAAAGTTTGGTGTCCCAAGCAAATGTCCCTCCTAGAGCGGACCCTGCTGCAATTTTCCAACTGAAGATTTCCGAACGATTTCAGATGGACCTGCAGCGCGAAAGGAGAGTGGAGACGTCGACCGGGTTGCCATCGTCTTCGCAACTTTGTAGCCGCGCGTTTTCACGTTTCGTCATAACGTTTCGACGGCGGAGGAGCGGTTATATTGTTGTCTTTCGCAATCGGCTCGAGGGGGGCAGCTTCATAAATTCGCTTAATAACCGTATCCCACGAAACGAGCAGTTAATTCCCTTAGAAATGTTCCCGTTTAAAACAGACGCCTCCTCCTCCTCCTCTTCTGCTCCGCTTCGGATCATCAATTATGAAACCGCCATTACGAATTACCAAACGAGCAAACACTATCATTTCCCCGCGACGTTTTCCAGGTGTAAACGGCTGTCAATTTACGGGAGCGGCTTTAAGGTGCGACCCGTGTATCAACTGTTAGCTAAACTCTCGTGTCAAGAGTCATTTAAATTCCAACGTTAATCTTCGGTGATTAGATACAATGTTTTCGTTGATATGTAATAAGTAGACTGCGGATCTTTATCTTCTTCTTCTTCTTCGTCTATATTCTATCTTCTATCTTCTATCTTTTATATAAATAAAAATCAAATGTTCGTTGGTAAGCGCATCACTTGAGAACGGCTGGACCGATTTGGCTAATTTTTTTTTAAATGTTTGTAATAGTCCGAATAAGGTGTTAAGGGGAAGAAAAATGGGAAAAGTTGCCCGGGAAAATGGAAAATTCGGGAAAAGAATGAAAGTTCTTTTTTCTATCGGATTTTTGTACGAATTCAAGACCATAACTTACTTTTTTTTGTTTTGTTCGTTATGGTCCTAGAAAAGTTTTCAGGAAAAACAATCGAGACAATTGCAAAGGAAAGTCGGATAATTCGGACAGATTGCAAAAATCATAATTTTTAAATTGAATATCCATGACCACAATCGTTAATAGATACAATGATCACTCAGAAATTCGTTGTTTTCTAATTTTTACGTTGTTTACACATTTGCAGTAGCTTTTTACAAATTCACAAAACAATCGCAAACAAATTTATTGATTTTTTGATAGGACAACGTCTGTCGGGTCAGCTAGTACGAAATAAAAATATTCTGCGTTGATTGTGAGAAGCAGGAATAATAATGACTTTATTGCATGAAAAACAACATTACAATATTCTCTACTGTTTTACATTTCACCCAACCAATCTCTTCAAAAATGCATAAAGATCCGTAGTCTAGTAATAAGACTTGTACAGAAGTGTAAAGTTATATTAATTGCCGGAGCTAGAGGATGACGCCGATGATCCAGAATCTAGAGGATTTAGTAACGATCCGCGCAACAATGTGGCTCGACAAAGTTCAATGTTACTTATAGAATCGGCTTTAACCCAGATCTAGTGATCTCTCTCGCAACCCTTGAAATCCTTCGTGGAGCGTTCCGAGAGCAAACGGGTGTGGTAATCGAAGAAAGGTTGAATGAATCAAGGATCTTGCGATCTATTAAAACTCGATCACACCTTCATCGGTTCGGTTTCTTTCCATTGTACTCACCTGGTCAACGTAGTCATTGTCATTCCCATTATCATAGTGATGATTACCGTGGTTGTCGAAGCCACCATTTCCACCATTTGACGAACCATGGTTATTGTTATTGTTGTTGTTGTTGTTGTTGTTGTTGTTGTTGTTGCCAGCATAATTCCCTGGGACACCGTATTGATTGCTCAACGGTGGCTCGCAGTGGGCGATTCCTATGCTCACTATTAGAGCGAGTGACAACTGAAAAATCAATTTGAATCTTTGATCAATTTTAATCATTTCTTGATCCTGATACAAATGTATGTTAATAATTTCTTTTAAAACGAAAGGAAATTCGGTAATTATATAGAAGAGCGTACTCCGAGTTTGATGAAATTTTAATATGTTATAGATTTCGACATTTTTAACAACTTTTTCCTTTTCCAATATAGGAGGGTCGCTTTTAGTTTTCGAGATATTTGCAAAAGACTATCGCTAATACTGTATTGAATTTTTCGTATTCCTGCATGCTCCGCGACAACGTAAACTTGTTTCGGGGCCACATCTGTTTATTTTTTGTTCGTAAACACATTGTGGAGATGAGAAGCGACAATACCACACACACCCACCCAGTAGTTAACACGCACCCAATGTTTCTAAAAAGAAAATTCTCACATTATATAATATGAAATCAACAAGAGACCAATATAGCATACATGTATTATCCAACACACGATACCATACACCCCCCCCCCCCCAGTGTTTCACACGTATCAAGTGTTTCTAAAAAGAAGGTTTCCGTTATGAAATTAACATTTGCGCCAATTTTTAGTATCATATTCGTAATCAACACGTCAAAATACGTAAGAATTTAGAATATAATTTAGAAACACTGGGTGTGTGTGAAAAACCGGGTAGGTGTCTGTGGTATCAGGCCGGCCCTTTCCGCCCCCCTGTTTTCTCTCTTATCTCTACAGCGTCAAAATGTAAACAAACGCCGCACCGGGACAGGCTTACATTGCCGCAGAGCATGCAGGAATACGAAAAATTCAATACAGTATTCGCGATAGTTTTTTTGCACATATCTCAAAAACTAAAAGAAACACCCCTATATTGGAAAAGGAAAAAATTGTACAGAATATGTTGCTGCATAACATATTAAAATTTCGTCAAAATCGGAGTATGCAGACCTTTGCTATGTAATTACCGAAAATTCTATATTGGTTTTGTTAACACTTTTATTTTTTTTTTTTAATGTATTGCTTTGAGGGCATTAGTAATTTGATATTAACAACAAATACGATCGATAGAAGGATATAATTATTCGAAAATTGGTTAATTGGTTCCAAACGCGACCCCACAATGCACCAATATTGCCGAAATCTATTTTATTGTTGCGCCACAGGCACCGCAGGATACTAGCAAAACGTATCAGATAGATTCCCAGGCGTGAGGCCTGATGCGTCGCTCGAAAGCGAGAGATGATCAACTCGTTCGCGTTGCGTATCCGAGAAATTAGTGTTTTCCAGCGTCGTGAGAACGTGTGCTCGCTGTTACATCACTGGGCCGTTTAAAACCGGCGCAACCGTAAACGTAACTTGCGAAAAATGAACCACGAAAAAGCGAGATCCGAAGACCAACTACAATGTACCACTAAACGAATCCGCCCATCGAATTATTTCTGCGAACACTGACACACGTTGGAAATCCAAACTTCGCGTGTGTATGTTAAGCATCCTTTGAAGCACGTTTAAGAATTTTTTTGTGAATCAATAATAATCCTGTCCGAAGTTACGACAATTTTATTATGGGGCCCCTTCGGCATTTTGGCGAAATGAGGAGAAAATTAATAATTCAAAGTGCAATTGGGTTATTCGTAGCAGGAAGATGCGTTACATAATTTTACAAATTGTACTTCTTATTACTGAATTTTGTCAAGTACGTGCAGGTAGAGGAAGAGTTGTGCAGCTTGCTTTCACACATTGTTCACCGGGCAAAATGAATAGAAAAAGAACTTTCGTTCATGAATAAATGAATAAATTCATATTCATTAATCTAATAAGGTGTCAGAGAAATCAATTCGCGATTTTCTATTAATTTTGGTAATCATTTTGGAGGCTACCGTAAGGAAGAAGACATCTGAAACAATGCTGCGAACAAATAGAACTAGTTGAATGAAAATAGAGATAGACTTTCATATTCATGTATTAGTCTTCTAGTATTCTCTAATTACACACCGTGATGCATTTCATTTAATTACATGATGAAGGAGTGTAGATCACCTTTCCTGGAACTAGGTCTTGATTAGAGACAATACTGAACGATTATTATTAGCTAATTGCTTCGTTACGTGCACATCAAATTATATTGTATAAATAAAAAATGGTGTGTGCGGTGTAGGATAAGTCTCCGATTTTAAAACAAATGGAAATTACGCACAATATTTAACTGAAGTCGTTCAGACTGTGTATCATTATCTAGCACAACTATCATCCGGTTGTTAATTATCCTCGTAGACATTTTCCAGTTGTTACATAGTTCTTCAAGATAAGTGTAAATGTCTCTCCTGTTATTGTTAGCATAAATGAATTTTCATTAGTCCGGCTAGTAACTAAATAAGTAACGAATGAATAATTTTTAATTTTCTTTTAGAACAACAAAATTTAAAGAATTAATGTCATAATGATTAGAATAAATATATTTATTGCGACAGTGGGTAGGAATAATTTCTTCATGAATTTTAGTTGAAAATTTCATCCCGATATATTTTACGCGGGGTTCCGTATTCATTTGAATTCTTATCAGCGGTGAAAATGTCCCGTAGCGACGCGCGGTTCGGGACACGCGAGACGCTGAGGGCGTGAAATTTTGATCAGCCGAAATTTTTCGGTATATGCAGTCTCCCTACCCTCGCGCTTCGGCCGAGGCAAACAAAGGCAGAATCGAGGCACGCATCAGCTCTTCGCTCAGCGGTCAAAATATTCCGTCGCGAGTGAAAATTTCGGCTAATCCCTTAAGAAAGTGGAACCCGAAAATTTTTAAGACAATAAACAACCACATATACAGGGTGTCCCGAAATTCCCTCAGCATTCGGAAATGGGAGGATGCTGAGATCATTTCAAGCAAGATTTTCCTTTACGAACATGTCATCTGAGGCTTCGTTAAGGAGTTATTAACGAAAAACACGGACCAATCCAGAGCGCGACCTACATGTGTTGATCGCAGCACACCGACAGCCGAGCGTCGTTGAACACAAACACATGTAGATCGCGCTCTGGATTGGCCCATGTTTTTCGTTAATAACTCCTTAACGAAGCCTCAGATGACATTTTCGTAAAGGAAAATCTTGCTTGAAATGATCTCAGCATCCTCCCATTTCCGAATGCTGAGGGAATTTCGGGACACCCTGTATATACGGGATATCCTGCTAAATGACCTACAATTGAAAAGAAATACGTTCCACAAATTTAAAAAATAACATTTCTCGATAAGAAAGTAAATAAGAATAATTTTGTAATGAATTTTAGTAGAAATATATATATTATATTATTATATATATATATATTTATTATATATTATATTATTATATTATTATATTATTATATATTTATTATATATTATATTATAT
>CM052344.1:11666397-11706273 GCA_028455595.1 Lasioglossum vierecki | reverse complement strand
TATCCTAATTATTAATATGTCCAATTAACAAACGCAACATTTCTCCACCTAAATTCGCCCTTAACCCAGACAACGCAGGTCTATTTTGACCGTGGTCGGGGTAACTTCGCCCCTTTCGTTGTCACGATTTTGGTTTATGTGTTTGTGATTATGTGTTTTGTGCTTCACACTTGTTAAACACTGCCATTTGAGTGTTGTGTTAATCCGACGGAGAAACATAAGATTCTAAAATAATTATAAGTATCTATACTTGACATTAATATCCCATAACCCAGTTTTATAAATTACAATGGACACGTAATTTAAAAATTGGAAATGCTATCTGACCAGAAATCGAAGTGTGGCTTCCGTCTGTCTACGAGGACGTAACTATAGTTCCTCTTCCTCTATTCGCGTAAGAGGAATCTCTCAAGAAGGATGTGGAAGCGATGACAGGAGGAATCAACTGCGAAACGTATTTGCATAGAAAGTGGAGATCGACGGATTATAAGAAAGCACGATTGAAATTAGGAGATTGAGATTGACAATGATTTACGGGGCTGAAGGGTACCATTGTTTATCACTGTGACAAAGGACTTTAGGCCGCTAATTATGAGAGCGTAATTAACTAAGCATGTATTCGGGACGCTGTTGCCATTATTAGATACTAATTGAAAGGAAATTAGGCTAGATATGTTATCCGCTCGGAGTCAGATCCAATAATATGGTGTTCGGGCAATATTTAAATAAAAATTTAAGTAACAAGTTATTTCTTATTTGGATATTCAAATAAAAAGCAAACATAATTAATTATTATTTGTATGGGTATAAGTTAATTGTTATTTTTGATTTTCACCTCAATACAAATAATGAATCAATAAAAAAATAATCTTTCATTTGCAAATTACTTATTATTTATCTATTACGTATTATTTTAATTAAAATTTGCCCAACACTGGTGTCGGGCGATGAAGGAAAATCCCTAGTACACTGAAAAATGAGTCAACATCGGAGTTCGAGAAGCAGTTAACGTCTGTAAATAATTAGACTGCACATAAAATTATACAAGATAAAAACGTTCTGTATGGATTATAGGAGACAGAAGTAAAATAAAAATTGATTTCGTCCCCTGATCACTTTGTGACATTAGAAACAATATTACAATGTTCTGAAATTTTTCGAATTCTTTACTGTATCGTATTTCACCCGACCAATTTTTTCATAAATGCATAAAGATCTAATTATAATTGTGTTTAAAACATTGGGTGCCTAATAGAAATATTTGGAGACGGAGGACCGGCGCGGCAGTGTTATTCGAAATGGCGTCGAGGGATGAAGAAAGAACCTCGTGGAATGTTCGAAGCGGGTCGGCAGGCGCACCAGGCTTGCACCCGTTCAAATACGTAGTAATTTTCGTAACACGCGAATACCGAAGCGTGTGCATTATGTCATTTAACACGATGATGTTAGAATGGTTGCACGTTGCACGTAGCCACTGCTCTCTGCCGCCTTCTTGCGAAATGCTTATGTTGTTATTTATATTCCCGTGTAAACCGCCGCGTCCCTTGTACTGCATTAACGGAGATGATTACACGCGACCAAGTGCACTTACATAATGAAATGCAACGGCTTACTGTGCACGCTGCACCGACAAATGAACCGTGCATCATCGGAGTGCATCTGGAAACACCACCGGTTGTTACTACAGTTGACTTATAGCAGACGGAGACGAAATCAGGAAGCGACGCGGTTTTGCATACAATTTCTATCATTCTCTTTCAATCACTATACTCTGCCAAGTGCATTTCGTTCATTTGCAACAATCAAAATTGAACGCGCTGCCGTACTTTACTGAAATTGTGTTGAATTTTATCAAAGACTTTTTAGAAAATACTTTCATTAACCAATTTCTTTTGTCGATGCTAATTTCATCGGTGTCACAATAACTCTGCAAATAATCTTATTAAACAAGTAATCTTGTATCTTTCTCTTTTTTTTAAACACTTATGTAAAAAGGCTTCAGTCCGTCTATAATAATAAATAATAATAATAATAATAATAATGTTATCAACCACACTATACACACAGTGGCGTTAAGAAATACGCATTAAAGAGTCGTTTGTTTAATTTCCTGCGGCTAATAGAGATTCATTATAATCTCGTTTGTTTATTTTTTGATGAAAATCATTTTCTAGTCTCCGCATTTATCTTTCTCTTTGCAAATTATTTTGTCAACCATAGCTGATGGCGACATTAAGAGAGAACGCATTAAAGACCCGTTTATTTAATTTTTGTTTAAACAAGTTTTTACATAAACACAACATAAACATGAAAATCTAGCGTTTCCGTTATTTTGAGTGAAGAAGAACTTGGAAAATGCACGTGTGACGCAATTCCGTGAGTTCAATTTTCTTTGAGTGTGTTACGAGTTCTGGGGCAGTTCGCTATACCGGGGACTTATAAAGGAGATTTACAACGGCTGCGGTTAGGCGAATAGTCGAAGAGACTTTAGAGAACGGTCCAGAGACATTGCAACTTGCACTTCCACTGCAAACTGCAAGTGGAGCAACTGTAAAGTGCAATAGCGCGCTTGTGGTCGATTCTGTTTCTTCATTTCCAGAAACCGTGAAGAAAATCCTAACGTAGTCAATGTTGCATGGAGCAATACCGAGCAAACAAATTCGAAAAGACAAAATAAGTACTCTCTGATCAAACAATTAAATTATTACAATTGCTAGCTTCTTCCAACAAACAATTATGCTCACTTTTCACGCTATAAACGGACAAACTAACAAATAGAAGTTGAAACCCTCCTCCCGAAAAATGTTTTTTAAGCGGAAAGGATTAATTGACTAATTATAAAGCGAGAAAAGTAATTCAATGTTCCGCGATAGCGAGTCCTATTGAACGGCGCGTTAGCGTCGAATACGAACTAATGTTCGTAGCTAATTACAGAAACGTGGTAAAATCGAATTTCGCAGAGCTTGACCTTTAGCATTCGTGATTTTTCCAGCCCGGAGGAGGGACGCAAAAACGTTTGAAACGCGGGTAACCACGTGAAAGTAAGGTTCGGCTGATAATCGGCGCAAACTCGGAAAGATTATAACGCGTTTACCCTGAAGGGAATCATTAGCGGACGAGAGGATCCATCGTTAGATCTGAGAGATCGCTATCGTGAGATTTGCTCGTGCTCCGTGGTCCCAGTGACACGGCAGATAATTAACAAATGTGCGATTGACTGGTTCGTTGACAACTAAAAGTTACAGAGGTGAAAAATACTAGTTCCTTGGCCAACAAGTGACAGAGATTACAATTAACCCCTTGCCCTACGATTTATTTTACGGCTCCAGTAATTAGAACTTTTTCGTAGATCATAATTTCCTTAAAAACGAGACAAAGTATCTATCGTGTGCCTATACATTCTCCACTAACAAACTAGAATTTAGTTTCAGTTAAAAAAAAAATGATTACCGTACATTTTTACCAGAATCTTTTTAGACATTTCAGAATATTAACGAATTTGTAAAGTAAAAAATTTCTTAAAGGAAATTACTAAAATTCCCACTTGCTGGCAGCAAGTAACAATAGCAAATCATTTCAGGCTACGCTGTAGAAGAAGGTGCACCGTTTCCACCACTTCCACCCGATTACTACGTTCAAGAACAACAACAACAACATCATCATCATCATCATCATCATCATCATCGTCATCATCATCATGATCGATCACCCGAGTTACGTAGATCCTATGGCCGACCGATATCGCTACTTATCACTGTCTCGCGGATCACCACCCGGCACAGGATCAAGGGTGAACGAATTTGTTCACCGAACAACGTGTCGACTGTACAAAGTCACTGTCATTACCTGTCGCACTATCCTGTCCATACTCGAGAGGAGAGCTCACCGATAGGGAAAACCGTGATACTTGGAGCACCGTGATACTTGGAATGCTGAATATTATGGTGACGTTTCGCCGGGGCCCGGCTCGCTTATATAGAGCGACGGTATACGCCTACGAGGATTCATTTCCTGTCGGGCACGGATTCGCCTAGAACAGGCCCGATCTAAGAGGAGGTGGAGGAGATCCTCTCGAGGATCCCCAGCCGGATAAAACTCTGGTTCGCTCTCTCTCTCTCTCTTTCTCTCTTTCCATATATCTCTGTTCCTCATTGGTAACCCTCCTCTTTAGTTACTCCAGTTCACATAGTTCAGGACGCATCAAGCGTGAGGAAAGCCCGCGCTTTATTTCCCATTGTTTCTCTCTCCTAGCTGGAGAGGAGAGGCATACGCGATTTCGGGGACGGCGGCATGGCAGCGTGCCGCGCGTATGAGAGGAATGAGCGTATCAGCGAACGAAGAGCAGCATAGTTCTCGCTTCCAGAACGGAGAAAGTTGGTTACTTCACCGCGTGGGACCACCACCAACCTCTCTTATGCTCCGACAGCCAAGCACCGCTCGCTTTTCGAGCCGACTAATTAGCCAATTGAGCCTTAATTAAGCCAGGACCATTGTCCAGCCGCTGCCACCCGGTCCCCAAGCTAGCGTAATACTCACTGGCTCACTGACTATCACCGAAACATGCCTCTGTCGCAACACATCGGGCCTCCACGGTCTTCTAGGACCTCTGCCAGGATCGTGATAGTCATTGTCATATTCTTTTAAATCATCCCTGATTTTTTTATATTTTTCTCTTTTCTGGGTTCTCCCCTTTCAGATGGTCTGAAAAACGGTCTAACTAGTCCAGGGGCAACTGCGTGGAGCCCTGCTTTACCGATGGGATTTTCAACCCTCTAACATTCTGCCAGCTGCAGAGGTTGCATTCGTATTTCTATTTTTTAAGAGATAATGAATCATCTACGATACTAATAAATAATATCAAATGACTCAGTCTGCAGTCTACTTCTAACATTTGTACTTTAAAAGTTAACAGAGAAAAACTATTGCATAAAAATGTAAGTTTGTGTACATCGTCATAAATAATTATTTAATATCTTCCAATGTGTATTATAATTCGGTATATTCTTAAGTTTGAAAAATATAAGAAAATGGTTTGGATATATTGGGAAATTGACAGTCTGAAGACGAGGTGAGAGTGAAATTGATTTTCAAAAGGGTGAAATTGAAGTGTAAACCTATAGTCGATTGCGCAGAGTATACTATAAGGCGATTTGATGGTTGGTTTGCCCATGTTTGGTAAATTGGACGTACGTATTGTGCCATCGTGGATGCAATTGAGTCGCGGAATGCGCATACATTAGACAATGCTGGGTCTAGGTTGAGCTGACATGATCTGATCCGGATGGTTTCGTTAATTAGACTTATTAAGGCGTCAGCCGGTATGAAATCCTCCTTGGCCTGGGTTACTCCTAATTTTACATTCTGGACTTCCAAGGCTTTCAGGCCATTTTAATTAAAGGAGTAGAAAACTCAATTACAATCAACTCACGTGATCGCGCAATGACACAAGATCTGAACTGTATGTGTAACGTGAGCATCGGGTCCGATGAGATCGGCACGCAGTCATTTAGAAAGTAACGTGTGTCTGAATTGCGCTAAAATTGCGTTTCAGCTTTGTCATTGCGCGATATTGTAATCGAGTTTCGTAATTTCGCTTGATTCATTTATGCCTTCTAAAAATTGTTTTTTATTTAAATACTAGTTCACCCGACAGACTAGTTCTCCTGTCCAAATTTCAATTTTGTTTATAATCGACATCCATCGTTCGAATCGTGAGTTATGGCTCTCGAATTCATACGAAAATCCCATAGAAAAAGCACTTTCATTTTTCCCGAATTTTCCATTTTTCCGAGCAACTTTTCTAATTTTTCTTTCCCTAAAAACCTCATTCCGACTATTACGAACATCTTTCTTTTAATTAACTAGTTCGGTCCAGCCGTTCTCAAGTGATGCGCTTACCAACAAACAGCATTTAATTTTTTATTTACATAGATTTGTTAATAAGTTTATGAGAGTTTTCTTGCAACTTTTGTTTCTAACTTGAGTTTGAGGACACCAAAATTTTTACCGCTTGGTATCTCTACTTAACTTGAGCCGCCACTGCTTGCAAAGAATATTCCCGAGGTAATTTTTAAACCGGCAACAAATCGACTTCGTGGAAGACAAGACGCGCAATTTGCCGTGTAATTTGCTCGATCTAATTAGCGGATTCGTGACAAGGATTCCTTAGGAACTTGTCCTAGAGGACTCGCCTCCGTTCAGTCGTCGGGAAGGCGTAACAAGATTAATAACCGTTGATCTCGTTTACGACAATGAGCCGACTAATCCCGGCATCTAATCTCCCCGATCAATGAGCCAAACGGAACCTAATCAAGACAGGTTTATTGTTTATTTACTGTGCGAATTCTCACTTTCGATTCCTTTCGTAACCTTTCCCCCGTTGTTCGCCATTACGTCAACGGAAACGAAGCCATCGCGTCGCAATAAATTCGTGGACGATCCAGTTTATCTGGTTTATCGTTCGGCGAATTATTTCGCTATACAATCGTTAAACGAACGTCGCTTTTCTTTAAATAAACATGAGTCAGCTACGGACTACAAGTTTCCCGATGTTTTATACCCTATATTGTATAGTGTTCGTTTTCGAGAAATTTCATCCCGATATCTTTTATGATTGAAAAGTTCTAGTAAAATGTTACGATCCAGCTCACTGTTTTCTTCAAATAATTTTAATGTCGTCAATTGTAAAACGTCCATCTTTTCAAAAAGAGGTCCGTGAAGGGGACACTTGTGGCTATATCCTAATTTTTTTCAATTTTTTAAAAAGTGCTCGTAGCAATGCGATATCGTTTCTTGGCGTAGACGCGCAGTGGCTCGCGTAATACGCTACTGATCCAGACGCGCAAAGGAGAAATCCCACCTTTCGAGATTTTAGTGACCATTCATTGCATTTGTAGGACTTTATAAAATCAGGCTGCGGGATTTATAAACGTTTTGAAACGTTACAAAACACGTCAGCAACATTAATTATTCTAACGACCGGCGGAGGCGTCGGAATAAACGCGAAAAGAGGGATGAGTGGAACGAGAGGTAGTCATTTATCGGACAAAACGGCAAAAGGTGTGTTGCACAATGGATCTTACTCTACTTTCTTGATGGCCGAACAGATGATGATCTTTTTCTCTCTCGAGCGAGCATGATGGACAAGGTCGTTATACAGCGTCAAAGGAGGATGCTCTAAATTCATTCCGATATTGTGCAATGATCGGACAGACAATTTCAGCGTGATCTTTCTTTCGCATACCGTTCCATTCGGGCTCGTTATGAAACGACGCTCGGTGAATAATGAATTAAGAAAGGCATCGCCTAGGCGATCGCCTAACAAAATGCCCATTATTTCGCCACCTTTGACACGAGAGACGCGTCCCGCTCGATTATCGGCGATCGAAAGTAATCCAAGGATTTTGAGATCGTTTGATAGATAGCTTGTGCGAAAACCATTGCGAAACCAGGTGCGAATCCTGCGTGCAAAACCGGTGAAGGGGAGGAATTCGTCTAAAGTCGAGACGGAACGGAAAGAAATGGAGAAACGGGCCGGCAAACTTTTTTTGGAAAGAGCTAGCTGTTCCATTGAAAAATGGATTTCTATTCCAATCCATTTTCCTCAAATTTGTCTACAAAAATTGGAAATTTGATAAACATCCGCAGTCTGAAAATGACTATGAAATGTTGAAACGCTGACAGTAATGCTTCATAATTGCCATTGCTTCTTCGATTATCTCGATAACTCCTAATATAACGTCCGGGGTTCGAAACCCGATGACGACAGATCATTTTTTTTCCTTATCTAGAATTTTTTACACTTCTATGACTGGTAAATCAATGTATATCTATTTTTTAAAAATTGTAGAATCAATTCTTGCGACCATTGTTTCAAGAAAAATCTTCTCGGTTTCCAGGAACGATCTTGGAGACGACTCAATTGCTCTTCCTTATTATAGCAGCGAAAACGATTACGATGGATGATACTTGGCTGTCCCTGTTGGAATGCATATTGCCTCTTCTTCCGTGATATGAATTTTTCCGTGACAATATCTCTGGTTCATCGTCGAGGTAATGACGCGTACGAAACCTTTCGCAATATCAGGAACCTCGACCGCGAGATTATGCTCCTCTCTTCCTCGGTCGGCGTCAATCATCATCGCAGCAAAATGACTAATGGACGTCGAACAATGCGTACGGAAAACAGTGTCAATATTAAGTCAACTGTATTATAGAAACATGTCGATACCATAAAAAATATGTGATGACAATGAGTCGAGAGTTACACAAGCGCTGGTCTATCTATGAAATTATAGTAATCGGGACTGAATGAATTAACATCCCATTGACCGTTCATAAAGATTGTTCCACTCGCAGCCTATTATTACAGCGACGCCTCATTATAGCACATGTAAATTGCTCATGTAAATCGCAAAGATAAAAAGAGAAGACAGTGGTGTTAAGATAATGAAGAAGTAGTTCAGTCTACACAAAAAGAAAATAAGTGTATATACTATTTTGTTATTTTATTTTACATTGTTTCGTAAAATCTTATACAAGTTTACCGATAGTCAACACAAGGTTTACGGATCACTAAAAACTACTATTTTGTACCCAATAAAATAAATTCGTTGAATAATTCTTTTGATAGAAAACAGCTTTACAATTTCGATAAGCGGAAATTAAAGATATTAGACCGTGTAAGTTTGTCGTGTCCCGTAAACCTAGCGTTAATTAAGTTAGCGAATAAGAAAGCTACTGTTGCACGCTTTCCTTTTATCTCTTGTGATGGCGGTCCCGTCTAAATTTACTAACTGGACGAGTTTCCTTCACCATTTTCGGAACGATTTCCACTATTTTCGATGTATCTCTTTCCTGGATATCTTTCACAATCTGAAAATGAAAAAATCGTGATTAAAAAATCTGAGATTCTCAGACCGCTCCAGTTTCGCAACACGCGAACAAAAGGAGTGGACAGCTATTGTGACTACCAGCGAAAATAGATGAAGAAACTGATGTTGTAATCTTACCGATTTGTACGCAGAAGTCTTGTTGCCGTGTTCGAACTCGTCCTCTTCCTCCTCTGTACTGTAATCCGGTGGGGGATCCCGAATAAGTGGTATATCGTTCGGTGATCTTTTCAAAATTGATTTAGGCTTCGAGTATATCCTGTAAATATCTGCTGGCGTTTCGATAGAGTCACCTTCCGACCTTGTGGCTGCGACATTATCGGAATGACTGAATTCTATCCGAAGAATATCCTCTACAGAGACTTCTTCGCTTGACTCTGTCTTCTCCTTTAATTTCTCATCTTTCTGCTTATTTACATCGTCTAACTGTACGAATGATACACACTTCTTGACTTCCACAGCTTTAACTTCTTTGATTTGCTTCTTCTTCTCTTCGTTTTTCAATTGTTTCTCCTCTTCTTCGTTCTTTAATCGTCTTTCCTTTTCTTCTTCATCTGTCAACTGGTTCGCGTTTCTTTCCTCCTTCTCTTGTTCCTTCTCGTTCTGTTGCTTCCCTTCTTCAGAATTGTCTTCTTCGCCTTCCGACGAACTTTCTGATTCGTAGGAATATTCTTCAAGATCTTCCATGGAATGTTCAGACAACCCAGACTGTCTGTAAAATATACTATATTTTCATTCTCCAAGAACAATCGGATTATACCTCAACCATAAATAACGAACAAAGAAATACACCTGTTAAATTCATCCGCTAACTCTTCTTCTAGCTCAAGCTGGTCAAGTCTCGAGATCAGATCCTCCTCTGTTTCAACCTTTGGCTTTTTCTCTTGCCTGAGTTTTGCTAATTTCTGACGATACTCTCTCTCCCTCTCCCTATGTTTTACTGTGCAAGAAATGTATTTTATAATTCACAGAATTAATTATAGAACCTTTGTAGTTACCTTTCCAGTTTTGAATTTCCTCCTCGTTCCAATGTTCCACAATTTCACTACCAGCACAATCTCCAAACAGATTATTCTCCATCGCTATCATCCTGGTCTCGTACAGATCAATTTCACCGCTTAAATTCTTTAACATTTCCTCCGCATCTAACATAGAATATTAATGAATATCTATGATTATGTATGATTTAAATGCGATCTAGGTAACGTACGTTTTATTCTTCTTTCGCAAAGCGCTGCTGCACCATCCGCGCTGTACTTGGCGAAATATCCATTGCCAAGACTAGCAAGCACCTCGTTAGTGTGAATCAATTTCCCTCTCATGAACGCTTTCTTCCCTACTGGTACCATACAGTTTACGTATACATCTTTACGGAATGTAAACAGTGCCTCTGCAACTTTCTGATGACCCTGCTTGTAGTTTGTCCATATTTTACGCTGTTCCTCGTTACGTTCTATCCCCTTGAAAGAATTGATTTTGGCTTACTATTGAAATTATATATAAGGTTTGTTATCTTCTAGCTATCTACCTTGGTGAAAACCAAATCCAGAATATCCTGCTTATCGTACATGGTTAAAACAATACTTCTAATACCACTTCGTACTTTTACTAAATACTGTAAAGAGATTTACAAACAGAATCATTTATAAATCACAGGATTTATTTCTTTATTGTACATCAATGTATCATTATAAAGATTCCTTAGTTGTTAATTTCAATTTACGAAGCTGACATTTCGTAAGAACGTTACAAATTATCTATTTAGTTTCATAAAATAACTATAATTATAACACGTAATATTTCAGTACAACAACATTTAGATAATTATTTAAAATATTTTTTCAAAATATAACCTCAAAATTGACGTTCAAAACTTCGAACTTGGTTTTTATTTAGTTTATGGACGCAAAACTATATAGTGTCATGAAACGCAAAATTCGTAGCAAGGAAACTACGACGTAAAATTTATAATTATTTTCGCAATCTTATTTCTTATCGTATGAAAATAACAAAAAAGAAATAAAATAAACGTTTTTCAACGATGTAGTCTTTATTAATTACGTTATAACTATATAACTACATTTTTTATTTGTGTGACTTTGAAACCCAATAAATTTACAGATAGCGTTACCGTTCTTTTGGAAAGCGCGGCAATATTCAATATGCAAAATTTTAAATATCTTTAGATATTCATTTAATTTGCAGAAATTATTATTGCACGAATATATAAATAAAATCTATATACTTGCTGTGCGTATGTACACCAATGTACACTGGAAATGTTTAGAGCGGGAGTTTCGTCGTTACAAAAATATTCTATGCTCAACGAAATGTTCACTTTGCCCGGCAGACGGCGCATTAGTTTTATTTCGTACACTCAGATCCATCGCAGATCTAACTGTCTCTTTTATCCGTGATTTTCTTCCTTGTTTCTTTTTCCGTGGAAGAGGAATTACCGCAAGATGGTTAGTGAATCAGTGGAAATCCGTTTTTACTTAAAACATCATAATAGATCGCCCTAAATCAACCTTATCATCGTTTTCGTCATCGCAATACGAACTGAAATACATATAAATTTTTTTCCATCAAACGGCATACGACCCTTAAACATAACCTTATACATAACCCTTCTATGCTGTATCAAAATTGCAATAGAATTTATTTTATTTAATGTTTCTTATTTTCTGATTTGTTTCCATGATATTAATTGAAGCATAATATCTTCCGATCGTCGTGCTAAAATCTTTCTTATTTCGTAGCGACGTTTAATATTGCAATGAAATATCAAAACGATGTTTTCGTTGACAGTAACATAGATGAAAACATGTGTTACTGTTTGTCGAGGCTTTTAGTGTTGCAAAGTGATATGCATAGAATAGTGACGTGATTGTTTATTTCAGGGTAAGGTTAAGTGCACCGAGATGAGGTCAAAGGATAAGAAGGAGCTTCTGAAGAAGCTCGAGGAGCTCAAGACGGAGCTGACCAATCTCCGTGTGGCCAAAGTCACTGGAGGAGCTGCCTCAAAGCTTTCAAAGATGTACGTAGAAATTATGCATTTCTAATTCACTCCCATATTCTTTTTAGAACGTGAAAATGTACATTGTTTACATTTAAGAAACGTTCAGTTGCGCCAGAAAATTCGCTTACGCACTGCTGAAATAAACAGATGCTGTCGATCAACAGTTTGCGTTAAAGTAGTTATTCGATTGAATAAAATTTTATTTATGTTGGACTTTTATACAGTTCCAAGTAACCAATTCTGTAGAAAGTCGAGTGCGAGAGTAACTGAAGGTTAATAACTTGTAAATCTTAGACTAGTTTATAGAATTACCCTCTAAAATGTTCGACGCGTGTAGTTGAATACCCTGTTACATTGATTTCTGTATTCCAGCCGTGTCATGAGGAAGGAGATCGCCAGAGTGTACATTATCATGCACCAAAAGCAGAAGGAGAACTTGCGTCTTTTGTACAAAAACAAAAAGTACAAGCCCCTGGACCTGAGGCCAAAGAAAACCAGAGCGATCAGGAGAGCGCTGACACCTTACCAAGCGAACAGAAAGACACCGAAAGAGGTCCGCAAGATGTCCGCCTTCCCTCCGAGAAAGTATGCTTTAAAGGTGTAAGCTGAGAGAGGTACTGATAAGGAATAAAATAAAACGTTTTTCTAAAAACACAAAAACACTGCATTACCCTTGTACAAAAGTACAGTCTTGTATGAAAGAAAACGACGCGAAAACACCGAGAACGTATTGAAAAAATGCTTTTTATTTTCTATAGAAAAAGGGTACAAAAGTTACAGTTAGATTGGACAGCTTCTACCAGCTAAGAAAAATATCTAACGCAATTCTTGATTGTTCATCGTCGAACGCTGTAACATCTTTCTTTCTAATACGCGTTCGAATTGAGTGTGTGTCAAGAGAAATGAAGGAGACAGTGTGAATTTGTTTTCGAGAACATGATACAATGACGCTCTATATGATACAGAAGCTTCCGCGCGAACAGCTTTTTCGTCGATCGAATGCTCCCACGACGTTGAACGTTCAAGAATTAACAGAAGCTGCTACGCGCGAATTTTAGAGGCGGATGCCGGGATTTCTGGAAACCACGAAGTTCAGAAGCTCGTCGCTGTCCTCGCAGACGAACGGTTTTCGATGGTGGCAGGCCACGTCGTGCCATTTGACTCCGTCGTTGTAGAAGTTGTTCAGGATTGACAGGCAGGACTCGTCATTGCCCTGCAATGCAAACATTTCGTTACGTACCTTCGAGGATGAACAAATATTTTGTGATTAGTAGTTCTAGATTCTGTTTAACAGATGCAGAGTGAAACTCTTTAATAGATTAGAATTAAGTACCTGGGCAGCTTCACGGTTGTCAGGTTGCGGTTGTCCGTATCCACCGGTGTTACTCCAATCGCCAGAGTTGCGTTGCGTGGTGGGTCCGATTTTGGCTCCGGAACCGGACCAGAACCAGCCATTGACGTTCTGCGGCAAAAGGTCTTGTCTGTCGCAACCGTTGAAGTTGCATTTGCGTCCTGACGTCCAGATGAACCTTATGTTTCCTGTTAAAAGGTCGCATTGTCAAGTATCCCGAAAGACAGAGTGGAAGAACCTTGCACTACAATTTATGCTACTAGTTTAAAGGTATTTCACCTCGCACAACTCTTTGTTTGATGAACTCGTTCTCCTGCGGCGTTTCGAGGGAAACTGCGTCCATGCAGTGTCTTCTGCAGATGTTACGAGCATCGAGCCAGTCCACCTCTAGACTTCTGGTGGGCTGGTGTTCCCAACTGAAGAAGTACGAGTGTGCAACGCCTCTAGCGTCTCTGTACGTGGCGTGTCGTACCCCTGCGACAGAAGATCGCGTCAATTTACATCGACTATTTCAAGAGAAATAGAAGAATGAACGAAAAGGTCCTTACGGTTGGCGCAACTGCGTGGATCGGGAAGTGCGAGCCGACGCTGAGCGTTCACTGCGACGCCTGCGAGGAGCACTAACAGCCATAACGTCCTCATGTTCGTAGTTCTTGAAACAAAAGGAAAATAATACAATAAATACAGTTTTATTCTTAAGATTGAAAGATATTCAATGCTCTTTGCCCTCTCAGATCTCGACTCGGAAGAGAAACACGCGACAAGGAAGAGGTTTCGGTTTCACTCTCGACAAGAGGAAGCGTTCTGGAGATCATTTTCCGCAGTGTGTGCGTTGATCCTCTAGTAGGTAAAAGTTCTCTGGGAACGAATCTTTGTCGAGGGTGAAAGGAGACTTTTCAGGAGTGAATTATGATCCGTAAAGGAAAGGAGAAGAAGACGGCAAATCCCTCTCTCACGGCGGCGAGGACAGTGAAAAATGCGACGGGGGATTTTGCAACAGGTCGTCGTTTTTTATAACGCCGCGACTAACTTTCCTCGGTTGCTCGACGGTCTTGCAACTTTCTAAATCGTCTCCGCGACACTAGGCTGACAGCGCGCTATTAATTGAACGTCCGCGCGCTCGCTCGCTCGCTTGCTCGTCGATCACAATCTAAACAATTATCTCTTAATAGAAACCAACAGACGTCCTCAACGATTCACTTTGAGTAGAAAATCATAGGGTTGCATATGTTCACCGTTCAATCGCTACCGGCAATCTCCGGTGTCAAAGATGATTAAATGGACTGTGAAATAAAATGGCACGATTTGCAAGACACGGCAACCAAGCAGGGATTCTCTTTAGTGAATTCTAACTTGAAAATTAAGCATTTCTTTCGATCTAGAATACTTCCATTTCATTGATTCGACGATTTCGAATTGAATTTAATGAAGAGGAACACGACCCGACAAGGAGGAAATCTTCGAGTGCTTTCTAGTGATTTAAATAAACCGTATTGCTGTTTCAGCGCTCGTGTTCGATCACCGGTATTGAATAACAATGACCCGCATTTCGAATTCCGAGCAGTTGGAAGCTTAATGAAATCCTGCTCTTAATGAGACGGCTTTCGCGAAAAATTAGAGTGGGGCCGTTCACCTGGATCGGGAGCGCTCCACTCTATCCAGGAAGGGTCAAGAGTTATAAAAGAAGTGATTGCAAAGTTGCGCAACCTTCAAATACACAATCGGAGCCCTATTTTATTACCGCGTTTGGAAAATCGTTGTGGGAACCGTGTAATTTGTTTGCAATGGTTTTGGGTAAGGTAATAATCCATTAATCCTATTGAAGTAGCAGAGTAACGGCAATTACTGCCTGACGTAATGCAATTTGCTCTGCGAACCGCAAATTTAATAGACACGATAAAATACCTTTCCTTCTTCCGTGTGCATTAAAAACCACTGTAATACTCGGATTTTATAGATCGCGTTCGGCATTGGTGTTTGAAATTCATAACTCGGACGTGACGAGACTACGGTCCCCCGGGATATGTTGCAACGCGTGATTCGTTAGCGGAAGGTGTTAGATGAATCTCTGGAAACGGACGGTCCTAGACCGGATGAGGAGAATGTCGTCATAATATTCTATTAACGACCATCCCCAATTGCGCAATGATTTATTGTCCCGGTTTTGCCAGCAACACGCCGCGCGATTTCCGGTTAGTCAACACGGATATTTTGATCATGTTTCACGCCGAGGTACCTGCGATAATTCGTACATTATGTTTCGAAACCGACCGGTGTCATAAAAAGTAATCTTCAAAAGGAAACGCGTGACAAAGCTGTTAAATTACATTTTAGAAACGATGAAACGTGTCGATCGATAAACACACAAGCGGTTGCATAAGAAATAGTCCTTGCAGTATTTGAGTCCATTTTGACCAGGATGATTAATTGGTTGGAAATAGTAGAACGTCAAATCCGCTGTCTAATTGGTTTAAGTTCTGTCTGTTCCGACTACTTTTTTATTCCACGGAGGTTCCTCAGTTATCATTAGACAGTGGATCTTTCTGCAAGTAAATAAAAAATCTCTACCTGAATTGCTACAAACTGGAGTGAAACAGAAAAATTTTGAAATTCTTCTAATGTTTTAAATTATACCCGCTACTAATTTTTGTGATAATTACATGAAATCCGGTGTCTGGATCCATTATCTTTGGAGGGTACGGGCAAAGCGTCAGAGCTTGTGCCCTACTTGAAAACACGTCCAATGTGGGATTTAGATAAGTTTCCCGGGGCATTCTGGATATTGTTTACAGGGTTAAGTGGGGTTCAAAGGAGAGGGAAACAGGGAGAGATCGGTGGGTTTATTTCGTATCCGCATGTGTGCCCGTGAAACCGTTATCTGGCCGGCTTTATATCGGCCGGTTACGAAGTTGGCTTGTGTGTCTGCGTCTTTCTTAACGGCTCCCGAGACTGCCGGCGACAAGCCCACCGCCGCCGCTGCATGCTCGTGTATTTGGGACGAGTACCATCATACAAAAACCGATGCGTTCATACGACAAAAAGAAAAGGAGAGAAGAGCAAAAAGAAAGGCTGACAGGTGCCTATTCGATTTCGACTTTCGCCCTGATCGGCATCGATCTGCTCGGTAGAAATTAATTCACCGTTCTATTCTTCCTGGGGCGTTCGAAATTTCTATCACCGTTGTCACCGACAATTCCTAGTCGAACATATAAACTTTTTAAACTAGAGATTCGTACGTTATATCGATCAGGTATGTTTTTCTTCCTTTCGTTAATGGAAGTCTTTCTGTACTCTTTTTTTTTTGAACGTTGTGGAATGCTAAAAAGTTGAGAGACTCTAATGCAGTTCTTTCGGTTTGTTTGATCTGGCCAAGTGATAACTGAAACGGTACACTGTCGAAATTGAAAAAATTGTGTAGAGAAAGTGTCGAAATCCTTGGGTAATGTTTAACTTGTTCGTATAATACCGCGTGAATCATTCTGCAGTTCAATTAGATTTTTCATGTTTTTCTGTTACAGTATAGATTTAAATGTAATTCGTTTCCTTTTTCTATTGAGATACCTCGGTCTCGAAAGTGTGGCGAATGTCACCGCGATTACTATTCTGTGAACGTCCAATTGTATATGGAACCAGATCAGTGTGCGAGAAAAAGTGTGGTGGCTTCGGTCCCAAAAGTAACTGTCAATCAGCGTTTGAATTCCTAACTGAAAATTCGGCCGGTTTGACCCACTTTTTCGGCTAGGTGCACGCCGGGCCACTGTGTCACTTGTCTTTCTTTACTACTTTTACTTTTACAAATGTTTTAGAGCAGTAGAATCATTTTTCGAAAAGTTTCACCCAGGAGAAACATTTTACTGTCTTCGACCATGTTGTTGCATAGATTTTTCTGGAGAACAAGAATGTTACGCATCCATTTCGTGAAACGGGAATTAAACATTTCAAATAATTAATTATAATTTTAAAAAATATAGAAGAAGAATTTCATAAAACAGGAATTAAAGAGTAACGTTTTACATCTCGTCTGGCCAATTTGTAAGCAAAAACGCGTAGAATCCACGGTCCGGTTATATTCGATAAATAAAAACGTTTGACCTTCTTCGACTATGCGCGGACTTGTTCGCGTAAGATCGTTGCTTGTTGGCAATCGGCAAATTTGTCCGAAGACGCGGTTTACCGATGATGCGCCCGATTTCCCCCGCGGCAGGTGAATTTTATGCGGGACGAGTCCGGGAGAAGAGCAAGTTTCATTCGTTTTTTGCCTTTTACAGCTGAGATATCGTAAGATCTGGCCGTAATGAATTCCCACTCGAAGTAATGCCTCACACTCACGTGCTTTGCAAGTTGCATCGTTGCGTAAAACTTGTACCGATCTTACGCAAGGAAAGTACCTCGCCGAAGATAAACCTCTATGCTCGCCGATCGAAGAGAAAGTGTGCGATCTTCAAAACAAGCTTGTTTACCTAAAACCTCTCGAGGATACCTCAAACATACCAACTCCTCCGTCAAACAATCTCTTTTTTCCTCCTCAAGCGAACAATTCGAAATATCTCCTTTACGATTAATAATCGTTACATCTAAATCTTAATATTTCAGAAAATCTGCTCGTTTCGCAATTAGCGGTGTTATCGTCTGTTGAACCCGTTGAATATGGAAAGCGTGCGAACGACAAGGCAGTTCTCATAGTGTGAATTTGGTAAAGTGATGCGGTCTGGAACAATCTCAACAACAAAAAAAGCAAAACCGCTGCGCACGAGGATCTTGAAAGTAATTAATTATAGGTAATCCACCGGGCCTCGTTAATTAAGAAGTTCCATTACGAGCCTCTTTGTTCGCTCAAACAAAGGAGACTTTTAGTTTGTTTAGACTCGGCGAGAGTATAATTTACCGTTGCAAAAAACGATCTAAATTGACGACGTCGTGCGGTTCGATTAGAGTTATTATTCAAATATTTTTATTTTTATTCGCGGCGCGGTTATTATTCTACTGTTTCTTTTAATCATTTTTTAGTGGAAAGTTTGATTGAAAAGATAACGCGAGGAGAACCTGTTCTTACTTTCGTACGTTCTTTTGGGGAACAGGTGATCATCTGATCGTTGCCCTTTGGGGTATGCAACCGGACAACCAGGGCGTTTCGTCGAACAAATGTAGTACATTCTTTCAAAAGTGTTGCATTAACTTAGACGTTTTAAGCTCCCTAGATTCTAGGTTCCATTTCTAAGCTCCCCAAGATTTTAGGCTTCGTTTCTAGGCTTCATTTTTAGGCTCCCCCAAGATTATAGGCTTCGATTTTAAGTTTCCCAAGACTCGAGGTTTCGTTTTTAGGCTTAATTTTTAGGCTCCCCAAGACTTCAGACTTAATTTTTCGACTCCTCGACATTCTACCTAATCAATTCTCCGTCATTTTACAGGCTCGGCACCGCCTCTGAACTCACCAATTAGTCCTGAACCATGTTCCGGTCAAAAGGATCCGAACCGGGTACAGGAAAATGGCGTGCAGCCGCGTCGGAACGCGCGAAAACGGTCAATAGGCGAACGATCGGCAAAGAGAAAGCTCCCGGGCGATTTCCGCGCGGGTCATGCGATGCGACCGTTCAATCGTGAGGTCGCCGCTTTCGATTTCTCCGGGTGCACTTACCCGCTGAAACTTCCTTGCCTGGTCTAGATCGGCTTAGGTCCTCGCGAAACGCACCGGGCAGATATATATCAAAGACTGAAGATATAGCTGTACGGTATCAGTCGACGGGGAATTCCCTGGTTGCGAAGCCTGAGGTCCGTTCTGTTATTTATTTTTTTTTTTGTTTTCGGCCTGGGCCAAAGCTGACGGAAAGCTCGATGACGACTCGTCGATCGCGACGAGAAAGAAGAATGAACTGCGGCGTACGAGCCTGCAACCGGTATATAGCCGGCCCACATTCCCTTCTGGCTCGAGTAACCCAGATTCTTCCCACCCGACCGTCTGGGGAACATCTTCGGGGGCCTGAAAGGGGCCCTGGATAATTCCCAGCTTGCCCCAGCACCTCTCACTGATCGTGTTCCCCTCACCCGTTACCTTCGAGCTTCCTCGAAGCCTTCCCCCAGCGGCTTTCGGTGGCAGAATTCGCTGCTCTCTCTCTTTATCTTTCTTCTCTTCCTTTTTCTTTCTTGGAGCTCGGCGGATCGACTCTCGGAAAGGAATTGTCCTTCCGCCAGCCGGATCGTTCACTTCCTCGCGATCCTAATCATCCGGCTTGATTGGAAAATACTCCGTGACCGTCTCCAACATTTTGATTACCTTTTATTTAGGTAATGTCGTTATGCCATCGTTAGATCGTCGCTGGAAATGGACATGTGCTAATGAGAGGAAGTCTTTTAGTAAGTGTTCACAATATCATGTCGGACGTATAAATCATTGCGAGATTAACTCTTCTGAAAGAGGCATTTAAATTTCCGTTAGATGACACAAGCTTCTGCGACGATCTTGTACAACTTTCTTTTGTCTAGTGGATCGCAGTTGCAGATTGATATTTCTAATTACTTCGTCGTCTTAGGTACAGCTTTGTGTTAGTAACAATTCGTTTATTTATAACGAACGAGAACCAACAGACGCGGTTTCACGAGGGTCGGAAAGAGAGGAAACATGTTACTAATAATTTGTTTTTAATTAAATATACTCAATTCCGTACACGCGCATACACACGCCGCCTCGAACAATTATTCTAACGCTAACATGGCATAATTGTTCTAAATCGGTTGGTAACTCAAGGTTTGTCGGTCTAGAAATATGTGGCCGCTCGCCAACATGTTTTCTAGACGACACTATACACTTTACAGAATCAAATTGTTGTACAACAATGTAGACTTAACGGACCAACGTTACAAAACTTTACATTGTGCATCGTAATCGTAAATGGTCTTCCACCTTTAACAAAAATTGGTTTCACACTGCAATAGTTTGCAACATTCTTCAATCGGGTATCGTATAAAAATAATCCAGACACCGCAACGTGGTATCGAGTCTATGGAAACAACCCAAGCACCGTAAAATCATTCAGGCCCCTCATTCCTCTTCTTGAATACATTTCTCCACTAGCTCCTTCAGGTTTGGATTCTCCATGGCAGCTGCTATTCGTTCTTTATCGTTAATCTGTTTGTTTACTGAAACAGAAAGACCAAATGATTAGACTGTAACAGTTACATTGTTCTACGTAACAGCAAACAGCACTTACTCTCTTGTTCCGTAGAATGAGCACCCTTCTTGATAAATATATCTAGCTTAAAAAGGGCCGTTAGCTGACGTTCCAGCTTGATCCTAATGCAAAGACCGATTAACGTCGCCAGGGTACAATGTGGCACTGTAGGATTGAATTCGATGCGTATAATAGATACACCTCTAGGTGTTTGTTTAGAGACTTCGACGCAATCTTCGTAGACGACATCCAACTGCTCCAATGTTTGAGGCTTCTCTGGGTCTTTGATGGTTCGGAGTAGATCTGTAATAATTTTATTCCATATAAATATAATATTACCATTGCATCGCTGCTAAACAACAGAAATCAATGAAATATATTGAAGAACCTTAATCTAGCATGTGACTACTGAAAAATGTAGATCGCACGAAGCGTTTTTATCAGTTGAGGGGCGAATCTATAATGGGATTAACACGTTAGAGGAATAACGAGTTGGATCGTGTTCGACAACCACTTATCTACAGGAGGTTCCATTCTCCTGTGGATTCAGAATGAATTAGTCGCGTGAACTTGCCGTAAACGGATTCTTTCAGCTCGGTGTCGGCTTGCGAGGCCAGAGCTCGATTAGGATAGCTTTCGGTAACCTCCATTCCGTCCCCTGTCGGAATACCATCTCTTATCTTCCTCCCGACCGAGATTTTTCGTAAAAACGACAACATTCTCGCCCCCGTTGACCCCTCGCCTCTTATAGCCAGTCAACGACACATGATTATAATTTGTTTATATTATGGCTGACTTTTTCAATGCACATAACCTCCAACAGCTTTTGCGGTAGACCGCACACGTCACCGTGGCGCGCAAGTTCAATGCCGACGAATTACCTCGAATCGTTTCATTCATTTTCTTTCGAAACTACGGTGATAAAATCAGATAAAACAGCCTCTCGAGACAACGGCTACTGTAACATAATTTGATTCGAGCACACTGGTAAATTGTTCACGAATTCATCGAGTTTATCGACATCTAATCGTTCCCGCTGTGTAATTCGAATTCGAAGCAGATTCGTGCGCTTTCGATCGCATGATTCGCGCGAATACACTGAAGTACACCAAGTACACTCCCGTCCATAAGTCGCCGGGCGCTCGTTCAAGTTTGAATAGGTTCGAATCGCTTTTCGAATCGGTACTCTAACGCTCCATTTGAATATGAAATACATTTGCCGGTGACGTGTGTGCATCCGCTTGTTTGTGCTCGCACACGTTCGCATAAATTAACCGCGGTGAATCGTTCCACGGCTGTTTATTTATGCAGAGAAGTTTCCATAAATTAGCATTGTACGTTTCTACAATTCGTAACCGGCCGAACGAGTTCCAAGCAACTCGTGCTGCAATAAACGATGAAGAGATCTCTCATTAACATACTGTTCGCGTTGTCATATAATATTGAAAGAACAGCCAATATACCAGGTAATCGGTACGCGAAAAACAACGAATCTGAATGTTTCCGTTATATTCGCGTCAGAAATTTTCAGGTGAAGATTCGCTCGACCGTAGAACGTGTTCTTGACAGATGGCGCTGTTGCGCACTTTCCAAGGACAAATTCGATTTCGAAATGGAACGTTACAGTTTATTGTGGGACAAGACGTGCTTTTTGGGCGGGTTCGATGACCCAGAAGGCCATTCAAGGCTACGGACAGGTAGCAAAACCGCTTGAGCTAGATCTGGTATTCAGTGGACCCGATTGCATGCCACATTTTCGTTGCAGACACTGACCTTGACCGCACAAGTCACTGAACCAACCAAAGGAGGCAGCAATATTCGTCACGAAAAAATCTAGATTGTACGGTGTAATAGATCGAGCTACGATTAAATGAACAATTATGACAGGGAAAGGACACAGTTACAATGTTACAGAAATGGAACTCCGTGATTTGCTGCAAGAATCGGATTTCTGGTCGAAGAAACTTAGAAAGCAGAAACTTGAGATGCAAAACATGATGCACCGGCCTGAAAATAGGTGATCTTTTTTCTCTGGGAAACTGCAGATCATTTTTACATGAAACCTTGACCATAAATCAGGGCTCGGAAATTTTTACTCGCAGCGGCCGACAATCGAAGGCTACGCCTCCTCCACCCGGCCGCGCGTCTCGCTCCCCCATAGCGATCCTAGTGCTCGAAGCTGCTCAGGCGCGTACTCCGAGCACTAGGATCGCTACGGGGGAGCGAGACGCGCGGCCGGGTGGAGGAGGCGTAGCCTTCGATTGTCGGCCGCTGCGAGTAAAAATTTCCGAGCCCTGGGTACATTATGAAGTCAATGGGCCGTGGATAAGGGTTTCTGATGTGCCTAATCTAGATCTAGCCTAGATAGAGCCTAAACTATCTTCGGTTCAGTACCTCACACCAACATGAGGGTTTAGGTCAGGTCTGATGTGGGTGGGTCCCAATCAAAATACAACCCGATGCAAACAATACATTGTGTAAAAACCTGAAGGTATGTATATTAACAGAATGGTCATGATATTGAAGAATGTACTGTATATTGCAGAACAGCTGACCCGTACCCAAAGCAATAGCTCATCTGCGGAGTCAGGGGGAGCTGGTAGAGGGGCCACAGCAGAGATGCGAACTCCTTGGGGGTTCGTTTGTGAAACAGTATAGTAATCCGATTTGAGTCCTGGTAAAGAGTTTACTGTCTCTTCGTCGTCAGGTTGCGCACGCTCCGTTCCGCAGCGTTTGTATATGATTCAATACGGCAGAGACCCTTCGGTCTCCGTCGGAGAAGGAACCCAACTCGGGCGAGAATTCGTGGAAGGTAACGGCCGACCTCCGGTTGATCCGATCCTCCGTGAAACCCGCGAAACGCGTTCGTTCCGGCATGGCATGGCACCGCGAATGAGGTTTTAAGGTGAGAGAACGGTGCACCGGTGCCCGAAGAATGCGAAAGCTTTCTAGAGGGCCCCGCCGTTCCTGTTTAATTTAGCCTCGGCGCTCTCCGGTGTGACGAAGCAGGAAACTTTGAAACGCGTGCGATCGCGCGCCTCACGCGTTCACGCCGTTGAGTCAAAACCCCCGGGAGGCTTCACGCTTGAGGAGGTATCCTCTATTTTCCTTGTGTTGTGTTTATCTGCGTCGTCTATTAGACGACGACGCGACGCATCAGCCGTGGGCCCCCCGCCTGCCCGTGTCTGCTAACTGTTGTTGTTTGCCCGGCCCCCAGTCAGTTCGTCGGACCCGTTCCCTTGTCGGCGTTACATCTGTCGCGAAGGTAAGCGCATCGGAATCTTTACCGTGAAACGGCAGACACGACCCGCTGGACCGGTCTCCCCAGACACGCTCTGACCCGACAATTCTGAATATAGATCATCGCGGGCGGGATTCAGCACCGACCGAGCCAGCCGACACCAGGATTTAGTCGTTGCGAGGCTTCTTTCCCGGGCTGATTCATGTAACCCGGTCTGCCAGACACCTACAGGTTCGAAGAACCCTGCGGGAATCCCATCGGAAGATTAGGTGAGTCCTGGCTGACTGGTACCTTTACTTAGTATTTAAGTATATACACTTTATTTCTCAAGGTATCCCACATAGCTCCCATTTTATCAGCGTCCGATGACCTCGAAGTGTTCGTGGCAACCCATTAAACAATGCTAATGAAGCGTACCCCGCCGACGCTTCAAGGTCACGCGGTGAAATTTACTTAAGCCTATCGTTGCGGCAGTCATGAACGAATTGGTGTTTCACTTTTTCTGGTAACAGCAAGCAGGCTTATCAGAGCAGCCACGAGAACGCTAACAATAACTCGGACTTGACTCATTCTTCACACAAGATGGAACGACAGGAATTTTCATTGTCCGACGCAGCGGGAAAAGGATATTGTTCTCGTTGGAGTTCGAAGATAATTGTGTCGATTTCTTCATCGTCATCCGGACCTTTGATAGCTATTAGAGAATCATTGCTGTCGGTTGGACTTTACCCGAGGCACATTATCGTTTCCAAATAGAGTCAGGGAAATCAGAAAAATTCGTCGGTATTTGTCTATAGCCGATACTCAAGGACCATTGAGGAGTATAGGTCGTAAACGATTAGTTTGCAGAGGTTAGATCGAGGCGATCGATTAAATAAGCCATGACGAACGGTATCGCGAACAATGTAAATAAGTTTGCATAAGGCCGGTCAGTCTCGCAATTAATCGGCGACGGAGAGGCTTGTTGCAAAATTTAAATGGATCGAAGCGCGGCGCTCGCAATCCGCGAAAGTAACTGTGTTTCCTTGAAACAACCCATTTAACGGTGTTAGAACTTTCAAGAGATAAGTATCGGTGGACGTGCAATCACGAAAAAGGATATCCATGTTCCTTGGAAACAGTGCCAACTTTACCAAACACTATTGATCGTCGCAGCAGAACACCGATCGAACGTCTCCGCAATTGTCGTTGCAACTCGATTGGTAAAACAGACCTCCCGTGGAAAATTCCTATATAATCTTATCGTCTAACTCAAACATTTTCGTAACGCAAACAGAGAACGATTCACTACTGATAAGGAATATCTCATCTCTCGGGCCACGTCGCTTAAACGATTTTCGCGCTAATTACACAATTTGCTGCAGCGGAGCTGCAACAATTATGTTACAGTAGTCGTTGTATATCTGTAGGTTTTTCTAAGAGTTGTTCTTACGTTACTGAGAACAAAGAAATCATTGAGAAGACGGAAGATCCAAGACCAAGCTGTTATAGGTAATGTGTAATCGTTTGTGCAAGTCTAAAGAGAATCATTCATTTGGATTACATACTTTTCGAACATTTCCGGAGACACAAAATCAAAAGTTGAATTGCATATACTTTCTGTAGAATCATTTACACGTTTGTTTACATGTTGAATGTGTGTACATTATCGGAAAGAATTCCTGGAGACTTGAATTCTTTGCGTTCTCTCATTTTTACAAAGTTATATGTAAAATATCTACCCTAAAGTATCTTACATTTATATAATTATTAGATACAAAAATATCTCTCTTGCTCCGTAAATTCTGTAATTTAAAGAATGATACGAAAAGATTCGCCCGAACCTGTAAGAACCCCACTAGAAAAGGGTTAAAGGTTAAACTGGCTGATTTAAAAGTCGCGGTCTTTGGTACTGACTATATACTCCCAAGAATAGTCGCCGGCAAGTATGCGGTCACGGATGAATAGTCACTGTCTGCGAAAGTAATCCAAAGAAAAATCAACCTTCCGAAACGAACCTACCGCGTCCACCAGCTTGCCTATCGATCCAAACCACAATTGAGTCTAGTGAGTATGAAAAGTCGTACCCGTAAGATCAATCATCGCGCGAATAGTGGATGTTGGATTTTCTGAAGATGATGTGGATTGCATAACAGCGTGTATAGAGCGGATGTGCAACGTATGCCTTGTCGACGACAGGTATATCGTCTTTCCGGTAGCTATAAACGAGCCTCTCCCGGCGCGACTGTTCGCAGATTTTTTGGGGTGCGCCTGCGCGAATTTCCCCCTTCTACTTGTTGGCGAATCACCGGAACTGTTTTCCGGGGCGACTGATCGAGCCGAAGCTGAAGAAGAGGTGAAGAGAGGAAGAGGACCTTAGGGAGGAACGATGCCGCAGCCACGCTGGTGGAACGCTGTTATCGCGGCTGGTCGGACTAGAACGTGGAAACAACTGACTGCCTCCTCCGCGGGGTCAGGGACGCCAGGAGGCAGAGCATCCGGACGTTTCACGGCTGCGGAGGCGGTAGTCCAGCGACCGGCTTGCGACCGAGCACTTCGTCGCGGTATGTCAAGCGTCACGCCCGCCGGCAAGGTCCTCACCGAGGACAATGTATTCACCAACCTCAGGAAAATGGAGTACGCGGTACGAGGACCGCTACTTATACGAGCCATCGAGATCGAGAAAGAGCTCCAGAAGGTAAGCGAACGCCTTCAATCCGTCAATTAATTCTGTATGGTTGTCAGGAACGAATGCCGCGCGTCGCATAATTTTATTTTCGAGACAAGTATTGCCGTTTCAAGTTTTCATCATTAACGCCTCGACACAAGTAAGCGTACCAAGGGACACCATAGGGCCCCGAATTTAGCAGCATTCACTTTTTTCATAAGTTTATGAGAATTTTATTTCTTGCTACTTCTATTTCCAACTCAAGTTCCAGGAAATTTCGCAGCATTCATTTTTTTTACTTTCCTTTTTTCTTAATAAGTTTATTAAGAGTTCTCTTGCAATTTTTATTTCCAACTTGAGTTCGAGGGCCCCAACATTTTTACCGCTCGGGGCCTCCACCTGACTTGAGCCTCCACTGACGTAGAACATTGGTTCAATTGCGTGATTTTGTTTTCAGGCTTTATTTTTTAAAATTCTATACTACTAAATCACTACGAAACTCAATTAATTCTGACACGAGACGTTTCTCCTGACGAGCACAGAATTATTAAGATACGCAACCATACTACGGTGAGCATGGTGTTTTAGGCTTGAACGAACCCGCGTATGGGACCGAGGATCGATGTGGATGTGCGCGAGAGCGTGAATGAAAACATTTGTGTCCACACAATTTCTGTCAATACTGGTCCCCCTCGTTCTTGTACACGTTCCACTGTTGTGTTCTGGAATCATTTTTTTATTTGATTACACTTACTACAAGCCAGGATGTTTTTAATGGAGTGTGAGATCATTATCAGTTGCACTCTCAGTAATTGCGAGCGATGCCATCTGGCATCCTGTGCGCCTAGTCCATCTTAAAAATGATGTTCAATTTTCATTCTTGCTCTTTTAATAGTATCCTAGGCAGGATATGGGTACAAACACTTTCACTCTCGATCAATAACACGATATGTACATTCTTCGTGTGCTTTAAAATATTATCGATGGATCTGTAAAGTTTGATTTTCTACTCTCTCCTCTAACGTTTGAAAAGCGTGGCTAAATATACTTCGACTCTACAGGCCATAAAATTGTTGAAATTGATGCTAATGTGAGAAGTATGACGGTATGATGTAAACGTGTACCAGCGAGACGCAAAGAAGTGTATATAGATCCATGTCCGTTTTCCTGTGTTTAGTATTTTCTGGAACAGAATAAGGTAAAAGTTGTTCACACATCGGGAACTAAATACTATTGTCTGACGTAATTGTTTTGTTTTCGTTTCCGAGTCACACGACTTGACTTTTGTTTTTTATCGTATCCAATAGAAGAAGAATGACTGTGAGAATGATTGAAACAAACATGCATGCGACAGATGTGCCTACACGCGTGAATGCTGTGTTAATTTACAAGCGACGAAGCAGATGAATTCAATTGAAGAGACTTATTTACATCTAATGGGAAGAGGTTATGTTGTGTGAAAGTAAGTATTTATGCAGACTGATATTAGAAAATCTCGGGGATACACGTAAAATATCCTGTAAATATTATATTTAAACAAACATCGCAACATATCGTCACGGTGGAAATATCTTTTCCACAGTAGAATAGTTTCCCCTGCGAATCTGTGATAAGCAGAGATAAGCATATGGTAGATTCGAGCAGATAAGAGTACACAAATACAATATGCGCATACTTCTATTTGATTTGCAGATTTTTATTTGCCATTTGTTTAGCAAATAAAAATCTGCAAATCAAATTTGTTTATCATTTGAGTTTGTCAATTTGATTGCGAAAGCCCGCGAAATTCGAATCGTACACTATAGGTATTACTGGTAAAAACTAAAACAAGTATTTTTCCTAGTTTCACTTAAATTATGCAAACATAACACTTCACCGGTGTAATTCATTTCGACACAATTGGAATTTCCGTTATCGCCTGCTTTATATTATTTGTCATTTATTTATCGATCGATTATTCGGTAGTTTTTCGATTTGGTTGCGAAAGCCCGCGACATTCGAATCGTATACTATAGCTATCGTTGGTAAAAATATTTTTCCTAATTTCGCGCAATTATGCAAACGTGAGACTTGGCCGGTGTATTCTATTTCAACACAACTGACATTTCCCGTTATCGCCCGCTTTTCAGCGTTCATAAACAATAGTTATGACATTTATTGTTCACGAACTTTTACGATTGCTTTATGATGCAACGACGAAGATTGCAAACTAACAATGGAAACAACGTGAAAAGTAATTGTACAGTTCTGAAATTCGTATCGATCGTTTTCCCGTCTCGATTTGTCTCGATCAATCGAACCACCTGTCGCGGACAGGTATATCCAGTGCGTTACCACTTAAAAATAGAGCATCGATTATCGCGCAATATCGATGCGGCTGAACTAGTTTCCGAAATTGCGCGGAAACGTTCCAAATCCAGTGTTGATCCGTTGCTTGCGCATAAATCACGACGACCGTGTTCGTATTCGAATGATCTTTGATGACGACAAATCATGCGCCTACGAATCATTGCAGCTTGGTAAGATGACCTGTTTTAAGCGGTTTGGTCACGTAATTCGAAACCATAAGCCGAGAGAGCAAGACAAAATAAACATTTCGCAAACTTGTGACATCCGACGTTCGCGAAACGGTGCTCACATTACGCGCAAATACCTCTTATTGACGTAGTTGCATAGTCGCGTACATACGAAAAGAGTCAAGGCCCGCCGTAAAAGGAACTGTCCATTTATTGTTATCGACTGTCATTATTATACTCTTCCTGTGCATTGAAATTGACGGCTGTAATAAGTCTCGTTAGGCTAAAAGCCGTAATAAAGATCATACGAACAGAAACTCAATTTTCTGGAGATACAAACTCTCTAAACCATATAGACGCAATACAAACTTTTTCGAAATTAATAAGAATAACATGAAGTATCTAGTACCTAGTATTACAACAGTTGCACCAGTTATTAGAGAACATGATATGCAAACTGCAATTCAAATTGCAGCTACGAACGAAATAGCCAAGCATGTTAACACGTACCAAGAAAAACTTTTCATGTATACGTTCATTCATTTTAAAATTCACAGGCTTGTTTCAAAGTTAGACACAACCTTGAATATAATTACAAAACTGACATTGTCCAGGAAATCTCATCATGACTCATCTTTCAGAAATAATTATGGAACGTTATATGAAAACTCAGTCAATTTCCTTTCTCGATTATGTACGAACTTAATCATTGGGTTGGTCGGGATATCTACAATCTGACCGATTTTATTAGGCCTTGATTTTCTTATCTAATCGCTATTACTTAGGATAGTAATCGTGGCTGAAAAAGAGTGACTCGATGAGAAATATACGATATAAATATCTTTTTTATTTGTTATGTTAGAAAAAATTATACAAGAAAATTAATGGATGTACTGTAACTGTAAACCGATAAAGAGGAAAAACCTTGTAAATTATTCCTACCTAATCTTATGCTTTATTGTTCTGTTTTAGGGAGCTAAGAAGCCATTCAAGGAGGTGATAAAAGCCAATGTGGGAGATGCACATGCGATGGGTCAGCAGCCGATCACCTTCCTGAGGCAAGTACTGACTCTGACAGTGTCGCCGAATCTCCTCAGTGACCCCAGTTACCCTGAGGACGCGAAGGCACGAGCTAAGAACATCTTGTGTGGATGCAAAGGAGGCAGCGTTGGCTCGTATTCGGAATCGGCAGGGATTGAAATCATCCGAAAGCATGTTGCCCAATATATAGAGGATCGCGATGGGATTCCCTGCGATTACCGCAACATCATCCTCTCTAATGGCGCCTCAGACGGAATCAAAGTGTGCAGATTATTTCTCTTATATTATATTTTTAGTATATCCCATCTATTTTCTTAAGTTCTCGAAGCACGGTATTGGTTCCTATGATAAAGAACAAAACTGCTGTTGTAGAGTCTAGTTATTTCTGTGTACTTAAAACGACGAGGAAATGTGTCACGCATAGTTATGCGCACTTTGGCTTGTTACAGTCAGTCCTGAAGCTGTTCAACGAAATGTTGGATGGAAAACCATCCGGCGTGTTGATCCCGATACCACAATATCCACTCTACTCTGCCACGTTGGCAGAGTTTGGCCTCACTCAGATCGGCTACTATCTGAACGAGGAGAACAAATGGGCCCTGGATGTTTCCGAATTAGAAAGAGCCTTGAACGAAGGGAGCAGGACCAGCAACCCTCGTGCTCTGGTAGTGATCAATCCTGGTAACCCGACTGGCCAGGTTCTCACACGTAACAATATCGTAGACATCATTCACTTTGCGTACAAGAACAGGTTGTTCTTATTGGCCGACGAGGTCTATCAAGACAATGTGTACGACAAGGACAGTGCCTTCCACTCGTTCAAGAAAGTCATGACAGAGATGGGAGAACCATACTCTAAAATGGAACTGGCATCTTTCATGTCTGTGTCTAAGGGTACGCTTTCGGTTATTGGTAGACTGCGGATTTAAGCTTGTACAGAATGGGATATTTATTTGATTTTGTTGCAGGATACATGGGTGAGTGCGGTATCCGTGGTGGATACGGGGAAATAATCAACATGGACTCCAAAGTTATGGCGATTCTGTTGAAATCTATCTCGGCGATGTTGTGCCCTACTGTTTTGGGCCAGGTTGTTATGGATGTTGTTGTTAATCCGCCAAAGCCCAACGAACCGTCTTATCCATTATTCGTAAAGGAAAGGGCAGACACTCTACGATCGCTAGCGGAACGGTCTCAACTGGTGGTTGATACATTAAATAGCATTCCAGGTTTTAAGGTACCGAAAACTGTTTTATGAGTTTTGTACAACGTAATAAGGAGACTGCTGATCTTTATTAGGGCTGTTGCTTTTCCAAAGCTTCGACTCTTCGAAGATTTGAAGGATCAGTGTCCACGCTTGGGTGATACAGTGTCGATTAACATTGCGTTCGAAATTACAGGTGAATCCAGCGATGGGTGCTATGTATGTGTTCCCAAGGATCGAATTGCCGAAGAAAGCCATAAAAGCAGCCGAAGCGGAGGGTCAGCAGCCAGACGTGTTCTACGCTTTTAAATTGTTGGAGTCGACAGGCATTTGCGTGATACCTGGATCCGGTTTTGGCCAACGACCCGGCACCTATCATTTCAGAACGACGATTCTGCCTCAGAAAGAGAAGATCAAGACGATGCTCGAGAGTTTGAAACAGTTTCATCTTAAGTTCCTGGAGGAGTACAAATAAACGTACAATTACAACATTGTTGCATTTTCCTTAGTACTTGAAATGCCAGGACAACGACGTGCGGCACGTCGAAATTTCTACGAAGATTTCGTTTTTCTTTTTTAAATCTTACGAAACATTTTCGAAGGGGAAATATATTTGCATTTTTTAACGAGATGTTACGGAAACAAACGAATCTATTTACAAGATTATCGAGAGCCGTTTACTATCTATCGTGTAGCATGAGTTCTGGCATAGATAGGATACTATTCGAATTAGATTGTTTACACGAACGAACTTCACGATTGGTCGAACGCGCTTGTACAGATAGCACGAATTTGTTGTTATATTTGTGAAAGTTGAATTTCGAATTCGTTTCTTTTTTCTCGGAATTGCGGAGTGCATGTCGGTGTGTATGTGAATAGTGATTTTATGGATATTGATGACGATTACGATGCTGCGAGATTATATACAATTGTTTTTATAATACTCACAACGATTCTATCGAATCACACAAAACTGTATTTCAGTCAGCTTCTACTCGTCATTAGAAAATTCATTGTTTATGTGATATAACAATAATCGTCTCCGCTGAAACGTTTACGTTTAGTTTACGGTGTCCACGTTTGTTCTAAAGTCCTCGATGTCTCTAATCAAAAAGTCCAGTTTAAAAGTAATGGTTCAGTGTGAGTAATTATTTAACGTTTATCTTATACTTGTCAGATATATGAAATTTCATTGTTAACGCATTTAGTGCCATTGTAAAATAATCTATTTTTTTATTATTTCCTATTAACTGTCTCGAGGTGTACACGTGTGTACTTATGATATCGACTATCGATGTTTAACATTGTTTGCGCAGTCACGCGACAGATTTCGTAGCTTTACACGTTTCAACACTGATCCTATACGAGAAGACAATATTGTATTTGATTGTACATCTTTCGAGAATGCATACACAGAGTCTGCGTATGCTTCTTTTTACATGTGTAAGCAGGAATATGCTCACTGTAAGAGACCAACGATCAAAGGGTATCAAATAACTTTTTGAAGAAAACCTATTCAAAAATAAAGAAACTATTGTACCGTACGTGTCTTGACGAAGAATGTTTTATTATTTGATACATCGTTCGTGCAGCGTCTCCCTGCGTATCGTTCTAACTCAAATTATGTGTTGACAGTAGGCTGGTTATCCTAAAATGATTATTAAATTTCGAGCATTTTATAGAGGAAGGATCGTAGAATATGGACAGAATGCAAATTTACAGAAGAAAAGAGAAACACTGTAGTTTCTCTATAGATCACTGGCGAGCCTCTCGATCTCATCCGCAAAGAACCTCATGTCAGCCTTGGTCAATCCAGAATTCTGCAGGACGAGCCTGAAGAAGTTCGGTAGTTCCCTGAGCGGTTGATACGTGATCAGCATCGATCCTTTCTTGACCATGCGTTCCTTCACCGTCGGCCCGATTTTCTCAAGCGCCTTCGATAGCTGTTCGCCCTTCAAGTGGCGTTTCGAAGGCGGCACGTGCCAGAAGCATACATTCGTGCACTCTGGCTCGAGCATCAGCTCGAAGCCCTCTTTCTGTTTCACGTAATCCGTAAAATACCGCGACAGCTCAAACACGCGGTCTACGTGCTTCTCCAGACCACGAGTGCCCTTGGCCTTCCACATAAACCAGAACTTCAATACATCTGCTCTTCGACCACACTGTACATGCTTGTCACCATTGTCATAGGAAGTGTCGTAGAACTTGTCTGGCTGAAACAGATAGCTGGCTTTCGATCCATGGGCAGACTGCAGGAGTCCTTGATGGCGTAGCAACAAGGTAGAACACTGTTGCGGTGCAGCGAGCAGCTTGTGAGGATTCCAGGTAACGGAATCAGCTAGCTCTATACCATCTAAACGGTGTCTATAAGTTTTAGACATCAGCGCGCCTCCTCCCCAAGCAGCGTCTACATGAAACCACATATTATGCTTTTTGCAGATGGTTGCTATGTCTCGCAGAGGGTCGTATGCTCCCAGGACAGTTGTCCCAGCTGTGGCGGAGACCATCAGAGGAGTGGCTCCTTCACTGATCACCCGATCTACCTGCTTCTTGAGGTCCGCGATGCACATCTTGCCTCTGGAATCTGTCTTTACCTCGTACACGTTGCTGTTACCTATTCCGAGGAAAGCGCTGAGCTTCTTCACGGAATAATGGGCATCCTGCGACGTGAACACTACCAGTCTGCCGGCGCTGGACATGCCTAGCTCCTTTAACTGTGGAAATCTTGAGAGAATTACTCGATTAGTAGGATGAATGGGGATGAGTTGGGGATGTAGAAAATCTATTTCGAGGTCAGTACCTGTAATGACGAGCCAGATTGATGGCGTAACCATTGGCGATGGAACCTCCTGGACAAAAGATCCCATCACCTTTGCCGTCCTTCCAGCCAACTATCTTTCTCATCTCTTTCAGCAATTCTTCCTCCATCAAGGAGAACACCGGTGATACTTCGTATGTATACACCGAAGGATTCAGAGCGTCCGTCAGCCATTGTCCCAGAAGACCGTACGGATCTACGCTGGAATATAGCTGGTTCACGAATCGTGGATGACCCGTTTTCACGCTGTACTTGATCACGTTGCGAGCCAACGAATACAGCTGCTCGTGCGAGCATCCTTTATCTGAGAGCGTCAGATCAATGGCTGAATGGAGCGCCGTTGGCTCCATCCACTCCACCACGCGATTCTTCCTCGAGGTACCCTATTGCAGAAGGTAACTTTACAACACGAAAAGCCGGAATCTCTTTAACACACGTTCACTGCTTCCGGAAATAATTGCTCCAATCAGACTGGATTTGTCATAATGCTGTGCAAATATGTCTGCCGAAGGCCGAAGCAAAAAAAACTCGAAAGTGTGACATTGTACTTCAATGAAGCAGAACAACCATGATCCATTTCCTTTCGTTCTTATTGCTCGAGAAGCATGACCTCCTAGCAACATACTTTAATCCGTAAAGTTGTATAGACACTTTTTGTCCTATGATAGCTGGATAAAGTCGATTCTGTTGTTATTATAAAAGAATGCACGTGAATCTCGTTGCGAAGTCGTTAAGGAATGAAATCAATTTTCATTTCATTCCTGCTTCCCACAATGAATGCAGAACATTTCTATTTTGCTTAAAGATTTAGTTATTAAATAGCAGTGAACGTGTGTTGAATAAGGTGTTCTTAAGATTGATTATCTGTTTCAATTGCAGTCGGAAAGCGCAAGGAGAAATTCAAAGAGATTGCTGTTGGCATTTCCTTGAGTTTAACGCCTCAGGGAATTATGCCAAAGTGATTACAAAAGCGGCAGCAGGAAAATCGAACTGTTCTGCGGCGAGTGACGCAGTCTTTCATCTGATCTGCCTCAGGCGAATTGCTCGCATTCATCTACGGCGTAATTCTTTGTTCATGAATAGACAGAGTGTCATTAATTAGCGAGGCAAACAAAAAGAACTGAGAACGTAGTACGATTGAGTCACGGAGAACGGTCAGTAGGAAAATCGACGCGTCTCGATGATCAATGAAATTGTTCACGAGAACGTTTTGCATCGTTTGTCGCTTATGAAACTCTGCGCGGTAAGATACTAATTTGCATTCGAGTACGATGTGATCGATTGTAATAAATGATGCGTTCGATTTCTGAATTGTTTCGCGGTAACGCGTGGAATTAAAAATACCGCTCTGCCTCAAGATCATTCACTTCGAGACAAGGAGATTGCCGGCATTAGCATGATCACATTAGCGCGCAAACATTTATGAACATTTCTCACGATTAAATATTCTTTTCACATTTTCTAAACGCAATACCGCTCGAAACATCGAATATTTCAGTGCAAAAGTTAACAAATTTGTACTCGATTTCGTATTGAAATTTGTTTGTTATTGAACTAGTAGGAAAAGTGTTCAAGATGCTTGCGAACCCTATAGAAGATTTAGCAAAAGATCCGAATTAGCAATCGCTTCAAATCGCAAAGAAACAGACAGCAACGTGGAAATGAATTGAAGTGAAATTATACGTAGCTTGGAAAGACTGTCTCACCTTGAAAATTGCCTCCTCCAGGAGCAGATCGACAAAAGTCCTCATGAACTTCTCGTGGAGCTGCCTTACGGGCAGACTTCTGTATTTGTGATTTTCTTCGGTATCCTCCTCGTCGATGAGACCTGGACCAATCTCGTCTTCATTGTCGGAAGATGATGGATTTTTCTGCGAGCCATTGGTGGTCACCGGTTTCACAGACACTTTTCCGAGATCGTCGGCTGTTGTTTGAGGCACTAACTGATCCGGAGACACGACTGAGATTTCCTCGTTCGCCGGCATGATTAATGCATCGAGGCTTTCCTCGATCTGGTCCCGAGGTACTCGTCAAGTTTCCTTTATACTTATTAATGTCCGCCGACCAAGGACAAGAAAGACCGCTGCGCGTTAACTATACCTTCGGCGCATTTGTTCAGAGATAGTGCGCGACTAGTTTTTTCCTTTCCTGCTTCTTTCCTTGTTTCGAATTCTGCTTAACGGCTTGTGAGTTAGCCTTGGAGAATTCGGAGATTTCTGCGTAAGTAACTGACGAGGCGGGAAAACCCGTTCGACAGAGAAAGTTTATTAGGAGATTGTTCCAAATAATAGTAAAAGTATGCTGAAAACTTGTGCTGTTTCACACTGAGCATACCGACCATCAAAACTCACCAATATTCATTGCAACTGCGTTCACTTAAATTTTCTGCTATCTTTATGGCAACATACAGGGACTGTTTTTTTTCAAGTAAACATAGAAAACGATTTTCCTCTATAAAAAGATTTGTGACTTGGCAGTGACTTGTCTCGGTTCCCAGTTTTATCCTGTACAAATTTAAGAGAAGGGGAGAATTCCAAATAGAGAATATTATAAATTACAAGAATTATAGAATGAAAAATTTGGACAGACAGCGGTAGGTTTAATGTTAAACATTAAACATACCAATGATTTCAATTTACATGCAGATAGTGCCGCGTACAACAGTGATTATGCACTGTTTTCTGTAACGCGACAGAAAAAACAGATACTTTATGCATACATGCATAAATACATGTGCATGCTCAAGATTGCTAAAGTGAAAATGTGTCATTGACGTATCGCATACACGCTATCACAAACGATTAGTATCAAACTTTCTTAGCGACTATTCAGCCGATTACAGGTAAATTATTATCTATTAATTATATAAACGATTAAGACTGACTTCATCGAGCATTAGCAATCCTCGGTATACGTTTAATTTCTCTCTCATTTCACGTTGAAGACTTAGTTTTATCATATCGCGATCTGATTGAGTATCTAAAAAAGATATGTCTTTGACGTCAATACTTAATGAAATAAAATTCTTTGTCTACATACTGTAGGCAAGAACAGTACTTTTATTATAAACGATAACGCTGCAGAAAATGCATGTTTCTCGACGGTGTATGCGTTCGTATGTATTCGCAAATATACATGGTAAATAAAAGAATAGAATAGGTCCATTCACATTGAAAAAAATATATGAAAAACGTTCGATAACTTCAACATGTTTTAATAAGAATACCAGTCTTTACATCGTTCATAATAGAAATTCATATTTTTAATTGTAGAGTCTCTGAGTTCACATATTTTTTACAAAATAGTTTAACTCGCTCGTTCGAAAATTTGAATTGGCAGATTCAAATGGATATCGTTGAAAGAAGACACGTCGCACATGTAAAAATATGAAATCTATTTTCCTTCTGAGCATACTCTGTACAGGTAGTAACAAGTTGCACAAATGTTACAGTAGCGAAGCCTACTGTTCTTTGTATAAAAATATACATTACAATGTGAGCAAATAACACGTAAGTGCGTACATTTTACATTCACACTTTTTACATTTCAGACGATCAGAGTTGCTCGCGATAGCTTCCCTTGAGATTCAAACATTCTCAACAAATTTGAATAAATCCAATTGTGCACCGAAAATCGTTGCCAAACAGTATCAAAGTTTTACAGAGAGATCGACAGAGGTGTCGACCATGAGCATCGCCGAATTAATAATTTAACAAACATTATGAACTTCTCTTACGCAATGCTACAAATAAATGTACAATTTTATACTCTCGCAAAATACACTACAAACAACGCTTTAAAATCTATCTTAACATCGGTTGAAATAACCAATAAAACGTATCGTAATAAAGTGCGATGAGGTTAATCACAATTCTCTCTATGCAACCACGAGAAACTTCATTTTTATGGGAAATAAAATGAAATCTAAAATGCATAAATATCGGGCGAGCTGTGGCGACTCACCGAAAAATATGTATCCGGCTTATTTATACAGCTGCATAAAATAGTTAAAAAGTTAGTTTAACGTGTATTCGTATGCGACGATAACAGTTAGCAGTGTACCTAATTCTAAACCTTAAACAACTATTATATTATTTTGATATTATATAGCATCAGTCGAAGTAGGCACCGCAATTGGAACAGCGTCGTGTTTTCAGCATCAAACAACATAGTATCCCAATGGGGAATAGCAAAATTGCACACATCACTCCGAGACACGAATAGTCATCTTCCATTATACCCACCTATGTTAGAAAAAAACGTTGAAAATTAAACTTGTAGATGATATCATTATTTCGATATCGAGTACTCACTCTACATGCAGGACACCCGCCAACTACAACTATATCTGGTATAAATATGGTAGTGGATTGCGTAGAACCATAGGATGGTACAAAGTTATGATTGTTCGGTGCATGTACATTCGGATAATACCCTGGAGGTGGTGGTACAGATGATCCATGTTGCGTTGGCGAATGTTGGTACGAAGAAGTTTCTATTGAACATTATAGTTTGTATAAGACTCGAAGTTCAGATTTTCAGAAAGTCATTGCAAGATGAATTCTCAATTTTATTTTCCAACAACTTTGAAGCTTAGAGGGGTAGAAGACTCGTTTCAAAGATTGCAAAGAGTGCGGGATATGCCTTCTCATTTCTCGATAATGGGTTTTTTCAGTAGTCGAAAGGGCTAGATAAAAGATCAATCTAGTAGATTTGTATTATTCTGCAGCGTAATTTGTAAATCTAGGATTACAAGGGTGCAGATGTGCCTTCTGTTGTAGCTTTATGCTTCCGAATAATGCAAATTACACCTGGTAAACATAAAAATGGAGTTTTGAGGACGACTGCAGCCCAGGTTGACCTTTCATCTAGCGTTTTCAAAGAAGTGCAGTATACAACGAAGCACACAAGTTTGTTTAATTATTAAGCAGAAACGGCACAGAATGTGTCGCATAAATATCTATTGAATTTGAAAGTTTATTTGCGCTTACCTCCCTTATAATTACTTTTGTCGCAAGATGGAGGTATGTCAATCACCGAAGCCATTGTTTAACGACAAATTTGATCGTTTTATCCCTACGAACGTTTGATCGATCGACTAATTAGATCATTAGCAGTAGCAGCTCGGCGGGTACAAGTTTTTTTTGACAGCTAACACCTGAGACGATCCTCCGATTATGCGTGACGCGTTTCCAAAACAAGTAAATAACGCATCGTTATCTACGCTTAGGGTTCACCGAATCCTGCAGATTAAATAGCTGTATCAACAATCTGAACAAAGTGATGCGTGACTAAGTAAGTGGCACTTGTTTGTGCGTAAGAAATACCATTTCTCTCACAAGTATACTCTACCTGTACGATTACGTTTGTAAAACCTCGAGTCACATCCGGGGTAAATTGTCCGGCACTTGACGCCCTGTCCGAGTTCTCGACGAGTTAACGTACATACGTATATTTAAGTATGTATTTTAACAATCTTTTTTCGTCGATGAAAGAATGAATTATATTGGTTGGCCGATCGTGACGTCACGTGTTTGTTTATATTCTTGGAACAGAGGCGCGGAATTTTATATTCTAACTGGTTCTAACGTGCACGCGTTGTGTCGAAATGCGCACGCGCAAACAAGATTAAAAGCGCGCGCTAAATACGAACGTATAACATCCCAGATAGCCAAGCGACAATCGAGCTGAAATCGAGACCGTCGTGCCAAAGGCAGGTATCGGGAATTATACGGGACGAAGGTCGCTTGAGGGTGCTTAAGGAGAAAGTTTCCTGAAAACTGACTCATGCACAATAGGACCGTTTGGGCTCGTAAAATTTCTTCGGCCCAAACCGAGAATAAGCTGTCTTCGGACCGACGGTCTCGTTTTCTGCCCTCGGACCTACGTAGGTCCAAAGGCAGAAAACGAGACCGTCGGTCCGAAGACAGCTTATTCTCGGTTTGGGCCGAAGACAGCTTGTCCTCGGTTTGGGCCGAAGGA